>CAWUHX010000378.1:0-252349 GCA_963922205.1 Romanomermis culicivorax
AGCAGTGGTATCAACGCAGAGTACTTCAGAATCGTTTACGCGATGCTTACTGTAGAATTTTTATCCAAAAAATTGTTAAAGTTAGTTCAATATCTTCGCAAATCTTTAATCCTATATGACTTATAGCTTAGCAGAAAGTCTCAAAAATGGGAGCTTCTTTTCATTATTTAGAAATATTTCTGAAAAGACAGACCACAGGAGTAAATGCATTTTTTCGGCATGGAAAATTAGTAAAATTCGACTTATGTTTAATCTAGCTCAAAAATTGACAAGATTTTCCTCAGAAACGAAGACGTACAAAAAACCCTAGAAATACAGGGCTGAAAAATCTTTTAGAAAATGGAACAAACGTTTTTATTTCCTTTTATGCACCCTTACCTCGCAACAAAATTACAAAAGGCAAACATCTCCGTCGTCTAAGTTTCCGGAAATGTATTTATAAGGCAGGAGATGTTGAGTATTTTCCTCTAAATCGACCAATTCTTCGCTTTGTTCATCCGCCCCGTCCACTAATAAATTTTTGACACTTTTTTCAGGCAAAACACGTGCGAAAACGTAATGATGTAAATTAGCTTGCGAAGCTGTAACGAAAGAGTAGGATAATAAAGAAAAAGTTCATACAAAAAATTACCAATTTGTTCGTATTTCAATTTTCTCGCGTTTCCGGGCATGTTGTCGACAGCGGATTTTTTTAAATGTTCTTCCAAATCCTGTTTATACCTGAGATTTTTAATAACGAATTTCCCATTAAATTAGTAACATTATAAATAATTACTGGATCAAATAATTGATTTCCTTTTCGGACAGTTTAGAATTTTCGTCTCGATCCGATATACTAAAGCAAAATTTTTCGATTTTCACCGTTCTTACACGTAAATAGTCTGCCAAAATGTAACGTAAACGTTCGATCTTAAGCAGAAAAAAACGAATTTCAACATTTACGTTAAACGAAAAATTTGCTAACATCCATTTTTCGCAATGAAACCGACAAATCAGCTCGATGTCCACCCATCAATTCTTGATCTAAACGATTCAATTCGTCTAAAAGGCAACAAACGATATCATCACGATGAGGCAACAATTCGGGGGCCATTTTTTCGTTTAACCAAACCTGAAGTCTTAAGAAATGAAAGATTGCTATAGTGACAAAACGATCAAATTTTCAAACTTGTTTGAACAATTTTAAAAGTTCCGCCGGCTCGATTTGAACGTTATCAGTATCTCCCTCGACAATAATATCATTGTTCTCTAATGCATCATCTACTTCCTTCATTTTAGGTTAAAATAAATTAGCAATTATCGATTCTGAAAAGAACAAAATTCATTGGAAAATTAATTTTCAAGCTTTCGAAAGGCAAAAAACTTCGACTGAAAAATAATTCGCGATGTCTGGAGTCAAGTTGAAGAGAAGAACTGTCGATATTATCAAAGAATTGTGTATGATGATGATGATGATTTTATTCGCAACAGCACTAAGCAATGTTAGGAGAATATAATAGAGTAAGCAAATGAGTTAATTAAATACGGAATAAATAGGCAGTACATTAACGAATATGCTGTGCTTGGTCAAAAAGGCATTTAGCATACCTGTAATTGGGGGGGGGACCCCCACCCCCAACTTGGTCGAACCCTATACCCAACTGTCGGGACCCCCACCCACAACTTCATCAACCCTATACCCAACCCCCTCCCAAACTCGGAAAAATTGGAAAAAATGCGGGAAAAAGTGATTTTTTAGACTTTTTTGAGGAAATTTTAGAAATTTTTTCAACTTTTTTTTTGTGTTTTTTCGACCCCCCTCCCCAAAATTTTGGAAATCTTGGGACCATACCTGTACTTGGGGGGGACCCACCCCCCCAACTTGGCCAACCCAGTACCCAAAATCATTCTTCCCCCAACCCCCCCCCCCCCAGTTGGGAAAAAATTAAACAAATTTGCCAAAAAGTGTAAAGTAAAGTGGGGTAACTTTGGTCAAAATCGAGTCAATTCGACTTCTCCAACATATAACTTTTTATACATGGGGAATTCGTAAAAATGTTTCATGGAATTCATATGTCAAAAATGTCAGACAAATCGATTAAACACATCATTTCATAAGTAGCATGCAGATTTAACGTACTATTGATCGTTAAAAAGAGCTCACTTTTTGACCAATGTTACCCACCATGGTGGTCAACTTTGGTCGCCATTATAATTTCTGTTCAAGTTACTTTTTCGACAAGTAAAATCGTTACATCTAACCACAGATAGAACGTAACAAAACAAATTTAGGATATGAGGTAACATAGCTATCGACCTTTATTGTCACAAAATTTCAGCTGAAAATGATGAATATCATCAACAGCAAAAAAGTTTTCGTAAATCTACTCCGAGCTGTCCCTATGGTGGGTAACTTTGGTCAATTGACCTAAAAAAGTACTGGACGTGAGAAATATTGTGTTATTCAGATACAGCAGGTTAAGAAGTACACGAAAATATAAATATGGATGAAAATAAAAATATCAATCGTTCAAAATTTATTAACGAAAAAAAATTAACGTGTCGACCAATGTTACCCACCAATGGGCGGGTAACATTGGTCGACACACAAAAATATGAGGTACACTAAAACAATGATAAATGTGCATTTTCATGATCAAAATACATGATATTAACCAAATTCAAAGGAAGATTAATTGTTATGAGTAACACAAACTTGACAAATAAAATTACCAGTGGGATCAAAATCATCAGCTAAACAGTTACCACATATCCACCCATCACATCCACAGCACGCCCAGTCTTTTTTGTACTTTTTCTTGTAAATTGTCCATTGAATATGGCAAATGGGACACACATTAGTGTTTCTAGCTTTTTTCGCTTCTTCCAATTCTTTCAGTTGAACACTGACTTCTGGTTCCATCAAAGATTGGCTAAGCGCATGACAAAGACGTTTTCCGGACTTTTTCGACTCGTTTTTTTCGCATGTACTGTCTGAAGATACTTGATGACACTGGCCGTCATACGTCTCAATGGTGTAACCTCATCGATTAGGGATCGGCCGAGGGCTCGGCCTCGGCCTCGGCTGAGGATTGGTACCCTCGGCCGAGGGTGTCGATCAAAAATGGCCGAGGCCGAGGATTATTTCCAACTCTAAAGCAAGTAGGATATTTTTGATGTAAAATGTTTACTGCATCAAAGCACTGTTTTTTTCCACATTTGCACTATAATGTGGAAAAAAAATCTGGAATGTGGAAAAAATTTTTGAGGTCTTTCCACAAATGTGGAAGAAAAATTTGGGGTTTTCATATTGAAAAGATGCATTTTGGTGCATTTTAGGAGGTCCAAATCCCTAAATTTTCCGGCGCTTCGCGCTGGTTATAACTTTAATAATCATCATTATTCATTAAGTAGCTCAGGCGCGGCTTTTATCATGTCTACTTTCATTTATCACTTAATCTATAATAGTTTTCATCATCTTAAACGTAGTATCTCATGTTTTAATTGGTTATCTTCAACATTTTATCATAATAATAAGATTCGCATTTTTTCTTTTTGAGAAAGATGAATACACGTCAAGTCTCTAGGATTTATGATGCGATTATTTCTTTGCTAACGTAAAATCAATTCAAAAGCTTCTTGGAAATATCTTTCGGAAAGTTATACTTTTCTTACTCATATATTTTCGACCAAGTTCATGAGAGTTTACAAATAAATTACAGATTTTAAAATTTTTCAAGTAAAATTCTAGAAATTACGACTCTTGAACACTAAATTGGAATCTAATTCTTGAAATAATGTTCGGAAAAATGATTTTCCAGCATCCCAGAATGTCAATATACCCAAAAAAATTTCCGGCGCTTTGCGCCGAAAAGTACCATCTTTTTTGGGTTTTCACTTGTCATCATAGAGGACTTGACCATTGATTTCTTGTGTAATTCAAGTCAATTATGCTCTTGGATAGTTTGCTAGAAAAATTGTTCAACAACGCTTGTAGATTAGGCTTTTAGGTCGAACATTTCAATTTTTTCTCCAATTTTAATGAATTAACTTCTCTAAATACACCGGAAGGCTTGAAAAAGCTCAAAAACAGTGCGATAAAGCGTCTGTGAGCATTTTTAAGCCAAAAAACGGATTTTAAGACGAAAAAAAATTTTTTCCACATGTGGAAAAAAAATTTGACCCCTTTCCACATTTGTGGAAAAAAGTTCGTGGAAAAAGAACAGTGCATCAAAGTGACGGGTTGAGTCCATAAATTCTACAAAATTTGCATAGAAGACATCTTTGCGTTAATTTACCTATTTAGTGTTACACTTTTACAATAAATTTTTTACAATAAATTTTTTTATGTTTTGAATTACTTGATGAAGATCATAAAGGCAAGAGTAAAGAAGTCTCTTATTAGTATTACCAGTGACCAGTGTATTAATATAATATCATGTTAAAAAAATCGTCGGCCTCGGCCGAGCCGAGGATTTCAAAAATCCTCGCCTCGGCCGAGGCCGAGGCTTTTTATTTTACCCTCGGCCGATCCCTATCATCGATGGCTGATGCCAACAATGTGGGCATTCCTAAAAATTTTAGATATCATTCCTCTGTAAATTTCGTAACAAAAGTACATACTTTCAAACGTTGAAGTCGATGACGGAAAAGACAGCGCTGATAAATTTTGTTGTACTATTATCTGCAATAATTTAGTATTTAATCGCATATAAATGTTCAAAAGTGTGTACAAGGTACCGTTTGATAGTGGACTGAATAACAAAGAAGGCGATGTATTTTTGGACAAGTTCAGTTTCTCTAAAAACAAATTATCATTGAGTAATTTAGTGTGGTTTTAGAAAATATACTTACTGTCAGATTACTTTGTTTTGTAATGTTCCATAAAGAATATTGTAAACACGAGCTGCTGTTTGAATTTTTGACCCGTTTCCAACGGCCTCGATGGCCTTTTCGAGATCTTCTGTTAAGTAATTAGTCAGGTATTTGCGCGCATCAGGCTTTCTTCTGTAATGCCTGACCATGTTGTGACGAACGTAATCGATGAAAATTATATAAAGGATAAAATAATTCGTCTGAAAAAGAAGTAAGATCAAATTATTTTAAGTAGAAAAATGTGTGACACAAATAATTTTAATTTGACCAAAGTTACCCGCCAAAATATAATGTGACCAAAGTTACCCGCCCTGACCAAAGTTTCCGGCCAACTGGCCAAAGTTTCCCGCTTTTGGACTGATTTTCCTGCTCGAAAATGGGTAGTTATTTTTTATACAAAATAGAAAAGAGAAACTTTCTAAAGACACTTAATAGTCAGTGAAAGTTTTGAGTGCAGCAGATGAGTGAAACCCAAATTTTTTTCAATTTGAAAATTTTCATTTTAAAAAATGGCAACTTTTTCGACCCACAAATTTCTCAATTTTATTTGGATTTCAATTTCCTTTCACAGTAACAAGCACTGATCACTTAGACATTAGTGTGTCAAGTTGTATCTGCATATCTTACAGAGAAAAAATTCGGCGATGTTTCGAGCGAAATTGACCAGAGTTACCCCGTGGCCAAAGTTACCCCACTTTACCTGATGTTTTTTGGCCTTTTTTGGGAAAAATTCCGACTTTTTCCTACCCCCCCCCCCCCAAATTTCGGATTTACCCCCCTCCCCCAACTGGTCGGAGGTCTTACAGGTATGCTTGGGACCCCCACCCCCAAAATTTTGAGTTTACCCTCCCCCAACTGGTCGGACCTCTTACAGGTATGCACCCCTCCAGTTTGGAAAAAATTTAAAAAATTTGCAAGAAAGTGTATGTTTTTTGGGTTTTTTTGGGAAAAATTTCGACTTTTTTCGACCCCCTTCCCCCCAATTTCGGATTTACCCCCTCCCCAACTGGTCGGAGGTCTTACAGGGGGAAAAACCGTCGCAAATAAGTTAATATAATTTATGGGGAAAAAACCGTCGCAAATAAGTTTTCCAATATTTCATTCGATCCGCATCAGTTTTAGGCATAATGAAAAGATTAATATGACTACATTCTGAATTCCAATATTCTAGAACGCTGGAGAATGAATCTTCCCACTTTTCATTTCCCAGATAGAAGGTTTGATTTCTCAGTGAATTTAATGAATTTTCAGTCAGACAAACTAAAATTTAAAAACTAGGCAAGCGACTACTAAGCATTTGGATCTTTCAACCGACAAGAACTTATAGCATTGTCTTACACTCAAGATGTTTTAATCACATGAAAATCAAAATTTGTATGAAGATCACAGAATATTTTTGGGAAAATGACCGAAGAATGTTAGTTTCCAATCAAATTCGTCAAAAAACAATACAGGATCAAACACTTATCCATAATAATTTGATGATTAGAACCTATAAGCACTAAATAGAACGACATTTTCTAACCACGCACTAGAATAATACATAAAAAATATAAATGAATTGAAACCCGGCGCCAAGCGTCGAAAAATTTTCATTTTTTTCCATTTAAGAACGCATAAAAATGCAGCTCCAGACAGAAAACCCTGTAACCTAATCAAAAGAGCAGTCAGGCCCCAAGTTGCACCGTGCAACCTGGCAGAAAAAATTTGGTTGCACAGCCCGAAACTTGGTTGCTAAAAAACCCTGCCCCGACCCCAAAGTTTTGGATTTACCCACCCTCCCAACTGGTCGGACCTGGTCATAACATACTTACATATTATCACATAGTCCTATGTTATGACATGGTCCTATGTTATAACATACAAAAGAAATTTTTCATTTGTGACGTGTTATAACATGGTCTTGGTTGCTGTCTGCAAAAAAACCCTGGCTGATAAACCAAGCATTGCGGAGTGGGATCTGTCATCAATTTGATTGATCGAAAAATTTTATACCTCCAATTTGATTGGTCGAAAATTCTAGTCTACTCCTTCTTAGCACCGTTTTTTCCTCAAATGGGGTCTTCTGAGGGAAAAAATTTGGATTTAAGGAAAAAAATTTTGGGTATGGTTGTTGTGGAGCGATTGGACGTATTTGTGAAGTCTGTGTAGCGTTCGAGAAAAGATTGGCAAGTTCGAAAAGGAAAGATCATGATGAGACCTGCGAAGAGGCGCGGCTACGATGTAAAGAAATTATGAAAATGCTTTCGATCAGATTTCATTTGTACTGTAGCCCAGACAGTTGTGTTTTCTTGTTTTGTCTGGAGAGAGTGTGAGGCGGTGATTTGTACATTAGTGAATTGTGTGGAGAAAGTGTGTTCTAGGTTAAGTCAAACTATTTGGAAAATAGTTTGAGTGTTTGGGTGAAACTCCTAGCAGTTAAGATAGCATGGCCCGAGTTTCGGCATCCGAAAACCTTTGATGACCTGAGCAAAGATCCCTGGATAAATTGACACAGCACTCTCTATGAGCCCATCAATCTCCTGTGTTCGATTATCATTGCGTAAATCCGTAAAACACTCCGAGTGTTACGTTTCTAGCGTTCTGCACGCTCTTTTACGTTCCGTACGTCTCTTCTAAAACGCGTGAGAAATCGTCAGGCTACACAGCTTAATTTTCATCTGTGTCATCATCTAATCTTATATTTTCTCACGCATGACATGGTTCCCATTGTGGAAAAAAATTTGGGGAATTCAAAATCGAAAAGATGCATTTTGGTGGACTTCAAAAGGTCAAAATCTCCAAATTTTCTGGTGCTTGGCACCGGTCAGGGGTATAATAATCATTATTTTCTACCAGGCGCGGCCATAAGCATACAACTTCCATTTACTAATTAATTAAGTATTAAATCTTTATATTTAATGGAGATCCGCATTTTTTCCTTCATAGATTCTTTGAGAAAGATCAATACGTCAACTTTCTCAACTTATTGAAGCGTCTGTTCTTTTCTTGAGGTAAATTCAATTCAAAAGCTTAATGGAAGTATGTTTAGAAAATTTCTACGCTTCTGACTCATAGGTTTTCGGCCAAATTTATTAAAGGTTACGAACAAATTAAGGGTTTTTAATTTTTCGAATGATAAATTTCTAGAAATTATGATTTATTGACACAAAGTTTAAATCTAATTTTTGAGATATATGATCAGAATGATTATCACAATGCTTCAAAAAGCTCAAAAGCACTTAGATAAAGCCTTTATGAGCATTCTCAAGCGAAAAAACGAGCATTTTAAGACCGAAAAATTTTTTTCCACATGTGGAAAAAACATTTGACCCCTTTCAACATTTGTGGAAAAAAATTTGACGCCTTTAACATTTGTGGAAAAAGGTTCGTGAAAAAAACAGTGCTAGTTAGTGCTTATAGGTTCTCACTATCAACATATTATGGACAAATATAATAATAATAATATTTTATTCGATAGTCAATTGTAAAAAGAATACAGAAAACTATTAGCAAAAAACGGTTAATAGAGAAGAAATGTAATACAGATTAATGAAATCAATCGACTATACAGGCAACTGAAGGTGAAAAAAAACGCACTACTGACACAGACGCCTAATTAATTACCCAGTAAAGTTTGTTTGTCTACATTTTTCAGACCATGCATGAAGGATGTTACATTAGATGACGTGATAACAGGCTGAGGAAGCTTTTTCCGAATTTGTATAACCCGAAGTGTAAAAAAATTTTTACGAATATCTGTTTTACATTTTGGAATGGAAAGTTTATATTCATGAGAATGTCTTGTTTTGATAGCATTTGAGAAAGAAAATAATGTTTTGGTTGGCATATCTATGAAGCCATGAATAATTTTGTACACATGGCATAAATCAAATAAAATTCGGCGGTATTGTAATGATTCAAGATTTAAAAATTGAAGTCTATCATAATAGTTCATATCCTCGGGAAAATGCAAAAGTTTCTTTGGGAAATATTTCTGTACTTTTTCGACGTTCTTCATGTCCTTTACAAGATGAGGTGATCAAATGCAGCTGGCATATTCTAAAATAGGTCGAACATATACTTTATAAGCCTTAAGAATCAGATCAGTACATCCAGACTTGAAAACCTTAAAAAGTAAGGCGATAACATAATCAGCTTTTTAAATCATACCTGAAATATGATCAGAAAACTTAAGGTTGTCACATATTACAACACCTAAATCTTTAACTTTTACGTCAACTGTAAGTGGCACATCATTAAGATAATACTTATTTCTAGGATTATTCCTATCAAAATGAATAGTTTTATATTTTGAAATAGAAAGAGGTAATTGCCATATGACAGGCCATTCATGTATTTTATTTAATAAGTCTTGAGTTTCCAGAGAAAATGTTGAAGCAGCATACAGCTTAACATCATCAGCAAATGAAAGAAGTTTCACGTTTTCATTATTTTTAATGGAAGCTAAGTCGTTTATGAAGATCAAAAATAAAACTGGACCTAAAACACTTCTTTATGGAACGCCGCTTATGACGTCTCTGGCATCAGAAAAACACTGATTAATTCTTACACACTGTGTGTGACCTGTTAAGTATTCTTTGATCCATGAGAGTAATAAACCAGAAATACCATAGTTTTGTAACTTGAACAATAATTTTGGATGAGATACAGAATCAAAAGCTTTGGCAAAGTCAAGGTAGATAGCATCTGTCGGAATGCCTGCATCCAAGTTTTTAGTCAAGTCATTTAAGTATAGTAATAACTGAGATACACAAGACTTTTTGGAAATAAATCCAAACTGAGATGGGTTTAATAATTTATTAGCCGTTAAATGTTTCAAAATATTGATTTTTAATATGCTTTCCATAATACGGCAAGCAACACAAGTTAATGATACAGGACGATAATTACTGGGGATTGATGCATCACCTTTTTTGTATATAGGAGTAACCTTTGCTTTTTTCCAAATATTAGGAACAGTACCAGATAAGAATGGAACAGTAAATATTTTATGTAAAGGTTCCTACGAGTTGGTCAGACAATTTTTAAAAAATAATACTAGGTATATCATCAGGACCAGCTGAACATGAAGATTTCAATTTTGATATTGCATCTTCAATATCTTCGATTTTGAAAGCAATTTTTTTAAGAACAGATCTCATAGGTACCTTATCCAAAATTGGGTAAGGTTTTGTTATCGTGAACGAAAGTGTTAGCAAGATATTGATCAGCCTTTTCATTTTCATCAGCCTTTTCATTTTCGGAAACTAATACAGTATTATTGAATTTTAAGGGAGATAAAACTGCTTTGCTAGAAATATGAGTATTAAAGTAATTAAAAAATGACTTAGGGTTTGTATTTTCAAGAAGTTTGGATTCTTTCTTACATTTAAAATTTAATACGGCATCAGTTATATTTTTGCAAGTTTTATTATATTTCACACGCAGAGATTCTGAAGGATGTTTTTTCAATTTACGCCATAATCCTTATTTCCTATTTTGAAGTTTCTTAGTATGATTAGGATATTTTATTGCAGATCTGGTATTAAGCTTAGGAGTAAATTGATTTATTCCTACCTTCAATATATGTAAAAATTCTGAATAGAACTGATCAACATTAGAAAGCGGGAAAATATTTCTTCCCAATTCATAGATGATAAAAAGCAAGAAATCATTATAGTTACCTTTTGTAAAGTTGAAAAATTGGTTAACGTTACTTGTTTTTGGTTCTGGAATCACCGTACCTGAAAAAGGAGCTAAAACATTAATATCATAGCATAAATTTTCAGTATCGCAAAATATTACATGGAGAATATTTTTATCCCTTGTTGGCTCAGTAACTAGCTGTTTAAGACCAAGTCTCATAGTTGTTTCCCAAAAAGTTTAGAATGACGGTCGACGGGAAAGGTAGAACTTTGCCAAAAAATTTTAGGGTAGTTGAAATCACCTAAAAGAAAAGTAGGATAATTAATTTCACAACTCCATTCAATAAAACTTATTCGATCCTGTATTGTTTGTTGACGAATTTGATGAAAACTAACATTTTTCTTGGTCATTTTCACAAAAAAAATTTTGTGATCTTCAGAAAAATTTTGACTTTATGATCAAAACATTTTGAGTGTAGAATTTTTTTGCGACTGAAAGATCTAAAGTCTTAGTCGCTTGCCTAGTTTTTGAATTTTAGTTTGTTCGACTGAAAATTCATCAAATTCACTAATAAATCAAACCATCTGGGAAATAAAAGATGAAAAGATTCATTTTCCAGCGTTCTAGAATTTTGAAATTCAGGAGAAATTTTCGGCGCTACGCGCCAACCACATTACTCTAGTCTAGGCATATTAATCTTTTTATTTTCTCTCCAAAACTCAGAAAATTGTGTTATAAATGTCTAAAACTGACGCCGTTGGAATGAAATACAAGAAAACTAGTTTGTGATGGTTTTTCCGATAAATTTAAGCAAATTTATCGATTTTAGAGTCAGCAACCAAAAATTTATCCGTGCAAGCAAAATTTTTCCCCAAGTTGCACATTGCAACCTGGCCTGTGTGTCGTATAGGACGTAGAAGAGCGTGCGGAGTGCTAGAAACATAACACTCGAGTGTTTGATGAATTGAAAGCAATGATAATCGAAGGCAGGTGATTGATGGGCTCATAGAGAGTGCTAAGTCAATTTATCCAGGGATCTTCACTCAGGTCATCAAAGGTTTTCAGATGCTGAAACTCGGACTGTGCTGACTTACCCAATTAGGAGTTGAACCCGAATACTCAAACTATTTTCCAAATAGTTTGACTTATCCTAAAACACACACTCAAAACACAATTTACTAATACGAAAATTTGCGGCCTCAATCTCTCACAATTTTAACACGCGCTCGGACACAACCGTTTGGCTACAGTAAAAACATTTTCATAATTTCTTAATGTTATAGCCACGCTTCTTCAGGGGTCTAGTCACAATCTCTCTTTATTCAACTTGCCGATCTTTTACAAAAGTGACACGAGCTTTACAAACACCCCAAATAGCCTCACAACACTCCTCCCTGTTTTGATGTAAATCGCCTTAAGCGATTTGAAGGTGTCATAGGAATTTGACGTTTTGATCGTAGGAGAGCATTTAGCTCGTATCGGCAATCTCTATCTTTCTAGTGGCAGCTTGTGTCCTTCATTCTTTCATGCTGTGGTCAGCTACACAAACAAATGATCAAAGAAAATGTTAACAATAATATCACAATTGTTAAGGCACAAAACGATGAGCAAATGGAAACTAGTACTTTTGTACTGAGAAATTTAAAATTTTAGAGATTGAAATGAAAAGATTCTGGTGGAAAAGAATAAACTAGTGAAAGAAAGAATGTGTATAGCATTGTGATACTCCATCCTTTGTTTTGATTCACTTCGGCAGAAAACCGCGACCTTTCAGCAAATTTTGGTCGGTGTTTTGTTCGTTTTCAAAATGCGGGGTGGAGGCACCTGTGGTTCCTGACTTGAAGTCGGCACTTGTGGTGCAAGAGCTCGCTGTGCCGCTCCTAACAATGTTTGTATTCGGGCAACTGATGGTTGCATCGTCATAGTTGTGGCAATAATCGGCGCCAATTTCATTTGAAATTGGGCACAATAGCCAGTTTTGTCTGCATTATCAAATCTTTCTTTTTCTTTATTTCCACTTTTTTGGCCATTTCCAATTAGTATTCAGGATGAATGTCTTGAATTATTGCTTTTCGTTTTTCGGTAGCTGGGTAGTTCGGGGCTCTCATGTTGGCCAAGCTTTGTAAAATGTATCATAAGGCCATCGAATACCAGTTATCCGTGGTCTTGTAGTCGAATGCTTGCCGAGCATGAAAGAGAAACAGTGTAAGCTGTGTTATAACAATTGTATGTTTGGTGCCATAATATTTGTAGTAATCGCACATCCAACTTAAAAGAACTGCATTGAGTTCTTCCGTGCAGTGCAGGTCGCGATGCAAATATCGTGGATGAAAATAGTCAGAGAAATCCTGCGCTATTTGTTGCAAAGCTGTGGTAGCTTGCTGTAGAATCGTCGAATCGAAATTTAAATGAGCACGATTGAAATAATTAATGATGATCATTTCATTAGTCCTTCGTGGCAATATTTGGGCCGTAATAGGCGCAGTAGGTACGCTAGGGTATCATTTTTCAATTGGTGTTCGTTGTTTAGCAAATCATTGATGCAGTATTTTGCACTCATGAACCATTCGTCTCTGTTGTTGTTGATCACTGGCCATTTGGGCTTGCTGCGATGTACTTGGTTCATTGATCATTCTCTCGGAGTCAGCCATCACAGGCTGTTGACTCTCTTTTTCTTCTTTTTGCAATGGGTCTCATTTAAAGGCGCTTGCCCATTCTAATTTCTTTTGCCTACCTTTCGAATCGCTCCCGTGCTCATGTTGATATTTGGAATAGTATCGATCGTATTGATACTTCCTCAGGCGTTCGTTGGATGCATACTCGCCATGTCGATTTTTTCAGCTATCATAATCATCATCTTCTTTTCGTGTAGTAGACTGTGAAGGTCATGCATGGCGTATTTCTCGATTTTTAGGTTCAGTTTCTTTTTGCTCTTTACTTTTCGTTTCTTCCCGTGAATCGGAATGTTTCTTCGGCAGTGGAATATAATTCAGGTCTTCTGGATGTGCTTCCAGATAGTCCTGAATTGTTTGCAATCACTTATCCATCGTGTTTCATCTTCGGAATAGCAAGAACTGATAAGCTTGGATATCGTGAATGGGTTTACCGTGTTTGTTACATAATGGGTCTTCTTTTATCTCTAAAACAGGAGTTCTACTGTCTGTGCTGACAGGTGTAGAAGTCTTTGTTTCGTGTGATGTTGCTATTTCATGTCTCGTCGGGATTATTCGCTGTGGAACCATTTTGGAATCATCATCATCTATTCCCAAAATATTTCTCATAGGAATGGTTTTCATCAATGCGGCTTTTGCTCGAAACTCCTCTCCTTTACCCCAATCTAATTCATATTGACTGTACGATAGATTTTTGGATAAGGGAGTTAACGAAGATGCTGTCTTAGCCATTGTAGTCAGTGCAGTAGTATCGATTTGCAATACGTCTTCTTGGTCACTTTTGATTTGAATATATCACTTTGGGTTGGAACCTCGGTTTTCATCACAAAAAGTTCCTCAGTGATATCTTTTATTAGCGATTCAATGGCCATCACCGTTTCTTTATCGAGTTCAGTATTGGTAGGAGCCTGAGTAGGCGTTTTTGTCAGACTTTTGCCTGGGAATACTGGTAGATTCAAACTCATCGTTAGAATAGTGTTAGGCAGAAAACAAATCAGGTGCTTGCATTTTCGTGATGTCAAAATCAGGGAATAGTACCAAAAATAGTAATAAGGGTTCTCCTTATACTTCTTTTTCATTACTAATTCTGTTTCATTGGAGACAGGAAAACTTTCATTTCGAAATACTATTGGTCTCATAAAATAACGATTCGCATATACCCGTCATTTGTTGTCATTGCAAATTTTTTCAACTATGGGTATTCAACTAATCCATTCTGTCAATTCTAGTTCGAATGTGCCATCACGTTTGATCCAGTTTTGTTCACAAATAAAATCAATTTCAATGTTATCGCTTTTCGACAGTAATTTTGGAATTTCGTTTCGAATTATAGCTCATAATTCCGTTTCAGAATGTGGTGAGCATACATGAATGGCTAGCGGCATCGTTCCTCTGACAGCATTCATCTATTTGTGTTCATCACCTGCCATGCCAAGACAACAAATTGTCCATTCGCCTAGGGATACCTCGGTTGAAACCAGAGAAATTTTCACTAATGAAAACTTTGAAAGGTATATACTAGTAATATTTTTTATGCATAGCACAAACAATTTTAATACATAATAATTCAGGTCGCTGAGCCCCGTAGAAGAAGGAAACCTGATAATCAACGAGGGATATAGTCTGTCCCCAAAGCCGACAATTCCAATACTCAAAATCACGCTTAAAGATACGCAGGTAAAAATTGCCTCTCTGACTCCTACAATACCAACAGCATCTCAAGAGTTCGAATTAATTTGGGACAAGTACAGCGTGCCAGAGGTTGAAGAGGTAATTATTTTTAAAATTTAAGTAGTTTAAGCATTCCCATACTAAACTAATGTAATCTTCTTACCACTATTGTCTGTTTCAGGGTAGTTCCATATTGCCGTACATTGTAGTTATCCTGAGTTGTTCTATCCTCCAATCGACAATCAACATTGATAATTGTACAATTCCACAGTCCAATTCTATAAAAAATTCCATGATTTTAGTGTTTGGTACAAATGAGCACATGGGGAGGGATTAAGGACTCATAAAGATTTTTACACACAGCAAGTGTCTGGAAGAATAATGTTGCTCTCCCTTTGATTGTTGCCTACATAATGTCATAAAATAGCCAAAAATATATTTTAAAATAACATTTCCCTTTTTTCAAAAGTAAATCTGAAATGTGAGAAATCGGAGTAAGACACAAATAAAACAATTAAAGTGAATTATTACGTATACTACAACTGCAAGGTTAATGTTAACCAGGACAGTAGACAACTTTGTACATCTTAATCCAGTTTCCTGGCACAATGTAGTTTTATTACCTTCCATAAGCATTCTCCATTTATGCCTGCTCCTAATATGCATTATATCATGATGGTCTTATTTTTGCATTTAATTGCCTTTTTATTTTTATTCTTTTCCTATGTGTAAGTTTAAGTTAAGAGTGTTTCCATAGTTGTGGGACCTGGAAAAAGTGAATTTTAGAAAAATTAAAATTTTTAAAATTTTTTAAAATTTAAAAAAAATTTTAAATTCTTAAAATTTTATAATTTTGTGATAGGAACCATGACTGAGATGCTGGGGTACTAGTCCCACGGTCCAAAAGTCAAAATTGGCTTCAGGAAGTAGGTCTAAGTGATCTCCGCCAATTATATCCACCGATTAGGGTTTTTCATCCCTAATCGGCAGATATAATTGGTGGAGAAGATTTTTTAGGGTTCCTGGGTGTAGGAAGTTGCTTTCGAAAAGTGTTTTTAATGTTTCTATGGTTGTGGGACCTGGAAAAAGTGAATTTTGGAAAAAATTTAAATTTTTAAAATTTTTCAAAATTCAAAAAAAAAATTTAAATTTTTAAAATTTTATAATTTTGGGATGGAAACCATGACTGAATTACTAGGGTACTAGTCCCACGGTCCAAAAGTCAAAATTGGCTTTAGGAAGTAGGTCTAAGTGATCTCCGCCAATTATATCCGCGGATTAGGGTTTTTCATCCCTAATCAGCGGAGATGATTTTTTAGTGCTCTAGGGTGTAGGAAACTGCTTTCGATGAGTTTTTTGGTGTTTTTATGTTTGTGAGACCTGGAAAAAGTGAATTTTGAAAAAATTTAAATTTTTAGAATTTCTTGAATTTTTTTTTAAATTTAAATTTTTAAAATTTATAAATTTTTGGATAGGAATAATTACTGAAGTGCTAGGACACCCGACAAATACTGTAATATGGGAAAGATGATACACATAGATATGTTCGGTATGGTCGAGAAAGTATTCATCGATGTGATCAAACCACTGGTCCACTTGTACGGAACATGGACTTGCAGCAATATTAACTGCTCAAACAAAAAAGTCGTAACTAGGATTGACTTGCTGACCAAGTAAAAATAAGTAATGTACGAAAGAAACCTGTTTTACATTTTTTAGTTTACAGGAAGACAACCGAAAAATGGAAAAATTTATATGTTAAGAGTTCCGTGGATGCCACGAACAATGTAAATAATGATTGGGCAATCAAAGATGCAGTGGTACACGAACTATAGGTCAACCAGAATTGGTGCAACAGATACCTCTCATGTTGCCACCAATTTTTTTGTGGAATGCACAATATATTTGATCTTCCGGTTACATGGAGTGTAATAGATAAAAAGTTAGTCTTTCCTTCATGACCTAACTGAGTATAAATTAACTTTTCATTTACACATCTTTTTACAGATTCCGTCTAGGCTCGGTAACCCTGTACAAAGAGAGCCATTTTTTGTGCATTTTACTGCGACCCAACACGGATACCTCATTGTATTATTTCTGTGATAGTATGAATCTGGAATTGCAAGAAGTCAACCTAGAAAATGTTGACAAACATGTAAGTGATTGTTACAATATGCCTTTTATTTTGCGATGTAATTTTTTTGTTGTTACTCATATTTTTTATTGCTCAAAAATAGTTAAAATTAGTATTTTTTATTGCTCAAAAATAGTTAATATGCCTTTTATTTTGCCATGTAATTTTTCCCTTATTACTCGTTTTTTTATTGCTCAAAAATATATAGTTTAAATTTATGTGATAAAATTGTAATTTGTATTATTTTAATTTTTCTCGCATTGTTGTACATTTTGTTTGTTTCAAATCTGTTGTACAAATCTTTTTACCGGTTGTTGTATATATTTGTTGTTGTATACTGTAAATATTTGTTTTTGTACCTTGTAAATATTTGATATTGTACATATTCAATTTTATTTTTTTGTTGTTTTTGGTTGTTTTTCCTGTTATTGTTTTATTTTGTTTTTTGTCCATATGTAAATAAAATGTATTTTAGATATTGATAAACATTTGACCTAGATAAATAAACATTACCTATAAACATAACACCACTCAGATATACACACATACCAAAAAACATTTGAGCATTACGCTAAATACCAATAACCATAACACCATTCAGATATATACACATACCAAAAAACATTTGAGCATTTCAATAACCATTTTATGTAAATTACATTATGCATACAAATCTGTGTTGAAAATTAGTGATATCTGCATATCCGCACTACATATTCGCCGATTACACGTGTGGATGGCGAATTTTTCTCAGCCATTCCACATGATATCTGCCAATTAGATGTGCATATCCACTAAAATCGTTGAGAGCTACAACAAAATATTTGACAACCAAATATCTGCATATCCTCCAATTAGACATGGAAAAAGCGGATTCTGCCAACGCCGATTAGACATAAATATCCGCAAAAACATAGCGGATATTTCTCGGCCGACAATATCCACATCCAACGATTAGACCATATACGCCATCTGCATCTGCATGCAGATTCTGCCGATTAGTGATACCCATAATATGCCCCCCTCATTTTTCAGCTAGTGTGAGGGACAGGAATTTTGAATCAATCGGGAGTTAGAATGCTGTTGGTTTGCCATTTCTTTACATTTGTAGTCAAGTGCATACAATTTTCATATAGAAAAATGTTACTGTAGTTGATGCCAGGGGAAGGACAAAATGCACGATGCTGCAGAATATACTTTTTTCACAGACATGAAATATTTTTTGAGAAATAATAAAATTCCAATATAACCAAAATGAATTTTTACCAACTTTACCCAAGTTCTCAAAAATCTAGTCCACTTCTGCTTCTGGCTTGGCAAGTATCCAAGCAAGTACACTACCAGGTGAAACTAACCCTCAAAAATTCGCGTCCGGGACGCGTCTGGGACGCGTCCTGGATGCGTCCGGGTTGCGTCCTGGATGCGTCCAGGTCCCGTCCGGAACGCGTCTTTTTGGGCAGCACAAAGAAAACTTTCATCTTTCCTAGTAATTGACATTCATGCAACAACTGTCAATCATAGTTTAGAGTGAAATTAGTTTAGAGTAAAATTGAGTGGATCATAAATTGGTGAATACTGCATAAGCTAGTCTATAGTAACTGAAACCCAACAGCTTGCACCCAAAAAACTATCAGAGTGCTTCAGAGAATCTAACACAACAGTCCTTGTAAAAGTCAGGAATATGGAACTATATCCTAGGGGAAGATAATGGCCCAATATGAATCCCTGTCAGTAACAAACAATCAATAAGAAAATGTCAATTCGGTCGCTGAACTTTATTGAGGTAAAAGAACGATAACAAAATACATAGGTGATGGGCTGCCAACACAAAATACTCAAATTTATCATGTCACATGCAGCCTTTTAAAAGTAGTCATGCCCAGCTAATAACCCCTCCACGTAATTTTAACTATTTGCATGGATGGAATGCCTGCTACCGTAAGTGGATCCCAACACTTCCTGTTTGAAATCATTTGGTTTTAGCTCCTTATGAAAAATGTTCTAGGATTTAATAGATAATGGGTCCATGAAACACATTATTGCAGAATAGAAAAATCAAGCTGAGACCACATTTAATCCTTCAAAAACTCAGGCATATAATTTTAAGCTATATTTTCCAACATATCTCAGTGAAACCGTTATATTTATTAGGGATGGGCGGGGTATCCGGATCTGGATCCGCGGATATCCCCCTAAATTTTAGGATCCGGATCCGTTCCGGATCCGCTAAACCAGATTTTTTTGGATCTGGATCCAATCTGGATCCGCTGAACCAAATATTTTAAGATCCGGATCCGCTGTTGTCAATGATTAAGATCCGGTCATAATCGGATCTTTATTCATTATTATTCACATAAAATTTTGCAGTATCAGAAAACACCAAAAATTTTCTGGCGCTTCGCGCCGGATAAATAATTCTTTGCAATACTATTTTTCAACAAATAGTGCTTCCTGGAGAAAAAATTTCCAGTAAAGGAAAAAATGTTGGCAGTCTTCCTGTATGGAAAAAGCAAATTTCGGTCCATTTGAAAATGTCAAAATCTACTCCAACTATTTTGCAACTTAAATTTTAAACATGAAGTCGAGTTTGAATTGAGAAGCATTATGGAACTAATTTTCAGAAATTTCAGGTTTAAGTTGAAGTATTTCAGATTTATGAAAGTCTTAATTTGTAAGATGATTATAAAGGACGAGAACTCGAGTGCTATTAACAAGAAACTTTGTGCGAAAATACATAAAAGATCATGGTTTTCTCAGTGTACAAAAAAAAATTTCTTCATACAAAAACTTCTTGGCTGATCTTTGTACAGATACAAAAAGGCTTGTACAAAAAAACACTGCAATGGTAGCAAAATTATACTTGAGAAACAGTAATTTTTCAACAGTACCACTCTTCAAACGATTTTTGGTAGGATCATAAATTTGACCAGCACCACTCAATAGCTGTTCATAGGTGACACTTTTCGCTGGTGCTAATTTAAGTTTACTTTCTAGATGAAGCGATTGTCCAGAGACGTTTGAGATTTAAGTTCATGCTCTAATTTGGTTTTTGAGTTGCTAGGTTCAGTTTTCTGGCTATCTTTAAAGAAAACACAAAAATTAATTCTTTAACATAACTATACTAGTAGCAATTTGTTCCACAATTACTTCTATTTTCATTATCTTCTTTTTATCTAGCCGCAAACTGCTTATATATTGCCATATGTTTCCTCTCCAAATGTTTTCTCTGACATCCAGTAGCACAACCTTTTCTGGATAAGTGGATTCTGCATTTATAGCACTTTGCCTTTTCTTCATCATCTGGGGACACTGTGAAGTAGTCCCACACTCTGCTAGTGAAAGAACAGCTTGAATCCATAATTTCTGAAAAAAGTTTCTATTTCTATTCATTTCTTTTCTGATGAAACCAATATTTATCTAAACATGAATACAATTTAATGAATGAAAATCATCAATTAGTACATGTTAAATATTTCAATAAACAAACATTTCAATGATTAATAATCTATTAATCTATTGACACCAATGAATATAAATTCATACAACTCAATTTTAGACTAATTATACATAGTACATATACTTATTGAAAGATCCGGATCCGATCCGGATCCACTTGGATCTGTTCCTCAAGATCCAGATTCGGATCTGCTGAACCAAATTTTCCAAGATCTGGATCCGGATCCGGATCTGCTGTCACCAAAAAAGTCGATCCGGCCCATCCCTAATATTTATAAACTGAAACTTGTCTCAGATCGATGGTGACTGACCCATGGGGTCGGACACATTAGTCACAATTGGTGAGAGAAGAGATACAGGAGAGATAGCCAGGAATCAGCTTTAACCCCAGTGCTTCCCTGCATTTATCTCAATAATCAGAAAAACTAATTCCTCACAGAGAGGCGAAAAGTTGAGGACAGAAATCCTATTAACACCAGAAACCTATGACTAAAATTGGCCAGTATAGGCAACTCATTTTGAGATGAACATAAAACAATTTCCAACTAAATATTATTTATTTATAAAAAAAACTCTATCAACGTTTTCTTCATCTAGTGTACAAGGAAAAACACTCAAAAGCCAGGCAAGGATAGTAATAAAAAATTCATGGATAAATTCAAAAAACATGTTCTACAGCGACCAGACTAGGAATGCAATGCCGCACATTAACTCAAAACCTCGAATCAGTTACGATGATGATGCATGGTCCAAAGAATTCCAATCCCTCAGACACTAGTAGTAAGGCCAGCCCATATAGGTCATATGGTTGAGGATACCCCTATCTTTTGCGTATGACCTATAATTTGTCATTTTTGGCTGATTTATAGGTCATATGGTAAGCATATACAGTCGATTTTTGGCCCATTTATAGGTCATCAGCATACAGGTTCTAGAGTTACCCTAATAGTGGAATTACGGTAATTTTTGGATTACGGGAATAGTGGAGTTAGGGTTATAAGTGTCTTACAGTAGGTCGAAAAGGAAAATCAATGATGAATGGAAAATGGAAAAGGAAAACTAAAGTGAACAAAAAATGGAAAAGAAATAAAAAGAGATTGTGTATAAAAACGGCTTCCCCCGTGGGCAGAAGAAGCCTTCCGAAAATTTGCATCCCTGGACCCCCTTTGACAAAAGGGTGCCACCTGCAGGCGTAAATATGTTCAGAGGTCCCATTCCTGAATGATCATTCAGGTCAATGAATGTCAGAATGGTCAAACTGGTCAGTAATGGTCTGTTTAATGAGTAAAATCTCGAGAGAGTCTATACGCAATGAAACATTATCCTTATGGGTGCATGCATATAAAGTTTGATTGTCAGCCAAAAATGACCAAGAAGATCTTTTATAAAAATGACCAGAACGAGCTGCCCATAAAAAGCATGTAGACCAATAAGGTCTTTTATAGAAAAATGATGGGAACAAGCTGGTCGTAAAAAGTGTGTGGTAAATTTGGAGAGTTAAAAAATTTTTAAATCGATGCAACATTTCAGTTTATTGTAAAAATCATTTAGTCCAACCATAAGGAAATGTACAAAAATTACATTTCAAAATATGTTTATCATATACTACACGAGATTTTTTCAAAGTTTTACGAGTAACAACTTTAGGATCTTGTTGACACTCAATACGAAGACTATGTATATTTACTTCTTCTTTTCCATTGTTTTTTACTAAAGCAAAAACCATTCAACGAAGCAAATAAAAATTAACTTTTTTCGTAGTATCTGATGACAAAATAGTACCGCGAACCTTGGTTACCTGATGGTATTGGTTGGTAGATGGACTAAACAATCTGTAAGCGAAATTTTGAGGACCTCTTTTGGGGAATTCGGTAATGTAAGATCCAGGACCATATTCATGTAATTCATCAGTCATTTCACCAAGGCACCAGCCAGTGGGTACCTGATATTGTTTTTTGTCAACTGTTGACAAGTAAATAATACTGTCCATGTCAAAATACAATACTCCACTTTTAAATCATTCAATGTAAGAATATAACTTTAGTCGAGCTTGAGCTGTTGTATAAGCTGCAATAAGGGCATTAGTATTCACCATGACTTCAGCAAAATCATCATGTTGACAATAGGTCGTTGACAGCAATTGTTCATTGATTAGTCTAACATTCTTAATAATGTTGACCACATTCGTCACAAGTTCAAAATACTCTTTGGGTCCATTGTGGATAACAGTCTTATCCATATTGTTTCATTGGCCAAACTAATAACATAAAATAATTAAATAAATAAAAAATTAAAATACAAAAACTATGCAAAGTTACCTTTCCCTAGAAAGAATTTAGCATTAATTTCGCCAAAGCCCTCTTTCCAGGACATTTCAAAATTTTTGAAGGATCCAGTGGAATATTCTCGGGACTGTAGACCTCCATCTTGTATTCACATTTTTGCTCATCTGTTTGAGCTCTAGCAGGGTAACCTTCACTCTCCTATAAAAATTACAATCAAGTTATGTCACATTTACATAATATAAAACTTACTAGTTTCATTTTCATAAAAGTGTTGAGGTATTCAGTGAATAAATGACCATCAGGGTTTTGGGTTGGATGATATTGTTGGATATTATCCTAATGCCAAACTTCAAAAATCTTGAGGATCTGAAACAAAAATAAAAATATACATAGGAAAAGTGAACCATTACAGTAACAATATACCTTATATCCCTTCTCTAAGGCTTTGTATAATTCTATTGTAACCCATGTACCATCTAATGCTCGGTCTTTGTCATTATACTCGCATGTGGTCTTTTGTGAAGCATGCGTACAAGTTTTGCATAAAGGAAACAATAATTTACCACCATGTCGATACAGTAGAACAGGATGTAAGAGTTTATGAGGTGGTAAAACCCTACTTTTGATTAATCCCTCATAAGGTTGGGAAGTCGAGCTGACCTCTTCAAAACCTTCGGTAAAGATTTTTGGATGACCTGTAGGGTATTTCCTATATTTGTTGACAAATGGGTGTAAACTGCACACGTCTACATAATTGATCTTTTCTTCAGGTGTTCCATCTTCATTGTACTTAATTTTGTGATACAGTTTTACAGCATTAGTCCTGTAAGAAAGCTAAAAACAAGAAAACTTTTGAAGAAATGGAAAAGAACATTTTAAGATTTTACCTTCTCGAGGATTCATAGGTTCAGGTATTTCAATTGTATCAAAAAATGTTTTCATTTCATGATTTGAATGAAGTTGTTGTAAGAGCTCGCATTCCCACATCTCAACCACATTATAACCGATTGATTGAAGTTCCATAGCCCAATTAGAAGTGTGTTCATATGCATCGACTGCTTTTGTATCATTATCAGCTGTTAACTGATATCTTTTTTTCATACATCTGGGCCCACCATGCCAATAACAACTGTAAAATTCATAAACGGTTGTTCCTTTAATGAACAAACTGGTAGATAGATAGATATATATTAAAATTTCAAAGTTTCAGACAAAATTACCCGATAAACTATCAACCTTGTATTTTCCAATTTGAACTTCATCACCATTAAGTTTATGTCAAATATACAGTTTTTCATTTTTATAGGATAACCATTTCAACCATTTTAAGGCCATAACAGACTGTCTTTCTTCTTTACCATAACCTTTGTATGGTATTACCCCAATACTATTTGGTTTCAAAAATAAGCGTTGGAATACCAAGTTGCAGGCACCAGCAATGGTTATTGATTTTTCAAAAGGATCAACATCTGTTTCCTCCATAAAAATATCCTGAAATTTCATGCAACATTGTCGTAAAACTTGCACATCACTACGACAGTAGTCAAGTAACTGGTTATCAAAATTAAATTGACACCCCTAAACAATGACACATTGAAATGCAAAAACTTTATACTTTTGCAAACTTACTGCTTCAAGCTTCCTATTATACCAATCCAGAAATATGGCACGAGCTGCAGTCTCCATAGCATTGTAAGTGTACATGTCCCAATAGGGTCCAATATATCGGTAATTTTCCTTTCTATTAAAGAAATGGGGGAAATATCCTCTACATATTTCACTTATTCCAAATTTTTTTGATAGAGCCGCCAAAGGCATCGGAAGAAAGTTCAGAGAAT
This sequence comes from Romanomermis culicivorax, assembly GCA_963922205.1. Classification (NCBI taxonomy): domain Eukaryota; kingdom Metazoa; phylum Nematoda; class Enoplea; order Mermithida; family Mermithidae; genus Romanomermis; species Romanomermis culicivorax. Next base: position 24,539 of record CAWUHX010000378.1, read on the forward strand.
CAATATTTTTTTTGATCCTACCTTGATACACATCAACTCTAAACCTGAAAAATAAATAAAGGGATGAAAATGAAAAAACTATAAAACAATTTACTAATTCACCCTTATTAATGATATGTAGTTTATGATGACCATTACAATACAAAAACTGCATTATAAATTGTCCATCGAATCCTCGAGAATTATGTGCTATTGCTGTAATGTTTTTCATGCCTTTTCCAAAAAGGTATTCGCAGAAATCATTTAGACATATAGAGCCTTTGAATACATGCTCATGTTGACCACACATATCGCAACAAAAATTTCCTTTGCTTTGATGACACTGATCCCACATAGTATGGACAACCCATAAATTTGGCTCATGTTCAAATACATCCCCTAATTCCGTTTGTTGTAGAATTTTTTCCTGAGTAGTCTCAAAATCATAAAAAACAAATTTTTGATTGATGGGGCACTTATCGGTAATTCCTGTTTCATTACCAACTGGACACTCATCATCATCATTTGTTTCAAATACGTCTTCTTCCTCTCCATTTTGCTCGCTACCAACAGGTTGCATAAAAATGTCCTGAAATTTAAAAATTTTAAAATGAAATAAAATAATTATACTGTATCTAATACCTTTTCTACGTACCCTCTTATTGCATGTTTAGGAGTCAAAATAACCACAATTAAGTGTCTTAGAATGTGCTCCCCGAACTAGTGTATCACATTGCTCGCACACTTTGAAATGGTCACAAATAGATACCCCCATTTTTTGATGTTTCAATTGACCTCTTTGAGTAGAAACAAACTTGTGTCAAGCAAAACACTCCCGGTTTTTAAAATATCCCTGACAATCTTTGCATTTTCGAGCATTAAATTGATTACATGGGGGTGTATTGTAACACAAAGGGCAAACATTTCTGCATATATGTTCCACTTTGTTATTGTAGGCTAGATCGCAATGAGGGCAAAAGTAGCTGCGGTCAAAAAAACCAGGCATCTTTGTAATAACTGAGTAATGGTTATCATGGTGATAAATATTCAAAACATGCGTTGCTTCAGGTCCTTAAAACTCTAAATGCATACACAATAACAGAAAAAAAACTCAAATGCCTAAATATTAAATCTTTAAACCCTTCTTTGCTAAAAGTTTTGATTTGATAATCGGGTAATAAAACAGCTTGCAGTTTTTCCCATTGATGAAAACCGCAAGTCCCTTGATAATTAGCTAATCCTGCCAAGGTCATCAGTTCGTTAGCAACCTTTGCTTGCAGCACATGAGGCTTGTCAGACTTTCGAATACTTTTTCCCATTTGTGCACAGCATTCCTATCTTTTTTATGAACATAAGCTCTAGCAACAACTAGAGCTCTAGCAAAACATAAATCATTTGTGTTGTTGATTTGAATAATACAGCATTTATCTTTCAGGAAATCATTATGTTTTAAATACTGATGAGCATTGTGAATACCCCAAATTAAAAAATAAATAAAAAAAGAAAGTTTTTAAAAAATGTTAAAACACAACTAATTGGGTAAGTAAGTAAATAAGTAAGTAATTTTAATTAGCTTACCCCTACTAGCAGGTGGTGTTACAACAATTGTACAAATTGTAGCTTGATGGCTATCAATTTGTATTTGTTTATTTGATTGAAGAACAGCATTAAGAGTGTTTACAATCAAATCTCCAGTTGAAGCATGTTTTGGCGTAAAAGGTATCTAAACGCGACCTTTTGTCAAATCTGGATGGTCAAAGAAAAACCCCATAAATGCATTATCATCGACATTCTCAGAGATTCGCTCTACTTTACGTTGAAAGGTTGGTGCAAGTTGAGCATTTAAATCATCCATATGTTCAGTATTACGAAAGTTCAAAGAGTACTGGGGACCTTCAGTATTGAAACGCCTAATATTTACGGTACTGGGTTGACCTAATTCGAAAAAATCATCTGCAACAAAAGATGAATTTGTTACACCTCCACTACCCCCACCACCAATTTGAACTGATTCGTAAATTTCTTCTTCATCTGAACTGTGAGGTGTATAACTTTTGTATTGAACATCTTCATCATCATAATCTAAAATAGTTCCTTCTTCTTCTTCTTCTTCTTCCAAAATATTATTATTATTATTATTATTATCAGGTATTTCTTCTTCCTTAGAGGTAATATTCTCTGAACCCTCATCTACAATCGTTTTATCATCTTCATCAGAAGTAATATCTTCTAAAATTTCCATAGGTATGTCATCTTTGTCCGAAGTAATATCCTGGTAAGTAGGTTTCATTATAAAAAATTATCCAAACTAGAAAAGAGAAAAGCTATAAATTAGAAAAAATAGAAAACAACCTACTCACCAAAACCTATACAGTAATAATGGAAAATTTTTATAAATTAGCAAAAACTATTAAGTTTATGGTAGAGATTTAATTATTGTTTACCAGCTTATGGTAGTACTTTTTTTATGATGGGAAAGCTTTAAAGACCTCTATAACTCATGAACACATGCCCATATCATTTCTTTAGCTTATTTTACTAGCATATAACCAGATAAAACCAGTTGAAACACCTGCTTTACTGTACAACTCTAGTATTTTTGTTTTGATTTTTAATACTATAAAAGAACTGTAATAGCTGTTTATAACCATGTAGCACCATCTTTTCTTTTTATGTGGAAAAGCTTTAAAAACCCTTATAACTCATGTGCATGTGGCTATATTGCTTCTATAGCTTTGACCTTGATAATTACACATAAAACACATATATTTTCCCTAGCTTTGACCTCAAAGGTTACTATAACACACAAACATGTTTATTTTATTTTGTAGAACATAACCCCTCCTCTTACATAGTCCTCAGAATAGCAGAATACTGTAGGATATATGTCTTGAATATTTATTATGCTTATAACTCATCCTCTTACATCTATAAGCTGTAAGTCCTAGCTATTTTATTATACTTATAACGTCCTTTTACTCTAAAATTTTGAATACTTTATACATTTATTGGTTTTGCTGTTATGAAAACTATTTGTTTCTTTCTTTCTCTCTCTCTCTTTGACATATTTCTTTATGAATTTTTGAAAAATGGAATACCAGTTCATGTTAGACAAAAACATGGCATTATTTGTAGTGGTTGAAGGTAAATACCTGTCGATTTATTTTTGCAACATTGACCCTAAAACAAAAGAAGCGTACAGTCGCGGGTTCAAGCTCATTTTACCACAATACGGTATAATAGGCCCCAATGTCAACATTATTGAGAAGACATTTTCACATGGAGGTCAATGCGGCATCAACCTTGGTTATAAGATGATGGTCGAGAGCGACGTGGTTACAGTACAATTTAACAATTTTTTTAATGGAACGAAATGGAGTTTATCCAAAGAAGTGAGCTGATACTTGAATCCTTTCTTTCTTTCTTTCTCTCTTTTCTTTCATTTTTTAACAATTTTGAAGGTTGAATTGTTTTTTCTTTCTTTCAAAGTACATTATGTTTTTTCTTTAGAAATTTCGGCATTGGACCAATACGATACATGAAATAGCATCAGCTATTTCAAATGAGTACAATGCTTTAGCAGTAAAACACCAATCAGCGATAAAACCCAAAACAAACAATAATGACGACACCGCTGTTCCAGCAACAAAAATATCTGGAGAAGATGATTCTACTAAGAAAATCATTGAAGAAGAACTCGTTGATGCTACAAAAATGGTTAAAGAAGTTGCTGATGCTAAGAAATTGTTAAAGAAGACGAAGGCATTGATGCTACAAAATTCGCCAGAGAACTGGGCAATGCTAGTGAAGATCAAAAGGCAGTTAGCATTCAAATGATGTTTGTTAACGAGCTCTTTATCGACTGCTTTAACGATCCAGACTATGATTCAAGGTCCGATACCAGTTCCCTGGATGCTAAAACCAAACGTATTTGTGGGTTATGTGTTCCAGGTTTAGATATTCCATGGTTTTTTGATGAGCAAGTAGTAAAAGGTGAAAAATTATTTATAATTATATGTGCTGAGCTAGCTATACAAGACATCTTTAATGGGTGTATTTTTGATTGTTATTGCGTGAAAGAGGTGGGAATTATTGAGGATCATCATTATCCAGGTCATCATTCCATATATAATATTACAATTACACCAACAGTTAATCGTTTATATGAAAAGATGGGGATTATCATTGACTGCTTTGAATATGTTATAGGTGAGGTTCAAGGTTATTACTGTCTTCGTGCTTTTAAACAGGTGATTGACATATTTTGATGTATCCCACTTACAAGTACTGGTCATAAAACTGTTAAGGATACTGTAGCTCGTTTTATTGATGAAGGTTATCATTATGATTTTGATGATGCTATTGTTGTCGAAACACTAGGCGAGTTCATTAACCCTAAATTGTAAGAGTTTTGCTTACATTCATTACAGTTTTGTATGTTTTAATTAGCTATAGTTTGCTTGCTTGCATGCTTGATTGTTTGCTTATGTGTTTGCTTACTTGTTTGCTTGATATATAATTTCATACATACATCCTTTGTGTGTATATTTTTGCATACAGTAATGTTATTCTATTTTATATAATCACCTATCTTCATATTTTACATTTGTATTGTGTTTTATTATATTGTAATTTTTACAATTATAGATATCAATTTGTTTAAAATAAAAGTCATTTTAAAAATTGTTCAAGTAAAAAGTCGCTGGTTTTTGTTGTTGTGAAAAAGAGAGAGAGATGTCGGATGATGATGATGGTGAAAAGTTTTATATGCGGAAGCACCCTTTTAACTGTATAGTTTTGGCTCCAACAAAATCAAGAAAAACACAATTTGTTAAAAAACTTGTAATTTCTGCAAAAGAAATGATTCACCCTGCTCCTATAAAAATTTATTGGTGTTATTCGGAATGGCAAGAAGCTTACGATGAATTAGTTCAAAAATATTATTATGTAGAATTTATCCAAGGTTCACCTGACTTAGATGAACTTCAAAAAAGTAAAGACACACCTAAATTATTAATTATGGAGGATATAATGCATGAGATGAAGAATGATCAACGTTCAACTCAACCTTTTAGTAAAGGATCACATCACTGGAATCTATCAATTATACATATAGTTCAGAATGCATTTTTTGATGGAATGCGTACCAGTAGGATAAATGCTCAATATTTAATTCTTTTAAAGAACCCTAGCAATATGTTACAATTCCGCACACTGGCTTGACAGTTTTTTCCAACTACTTCAAATTATTTCATAGAGGCATATGACGATGCTACTAGTAAACCATACGGTTATTTATTAATAGATCTTACACAGACATGCCTGGAAAAATATCGACTTAGATCTAATATATTTCCCGACAATGATCATATGATTTTATATACACCTAAATGACTCATTTTTACAAAAAACTTTATACAAGTTAGTGGGATCCTATCATTTGAGCGATGTGATATACAGTAAATACATTTTTTTAATAGTCTCACAGTGATTCTTTTTATAGCTGTTTTTATTGTATGGATACAATACCCTTTTCAATTTTATGAAAATGGAGAAACTGTAAATGTTGCAGATTTTACAATACCAAATACAAAAAATGTTACAGATCGGAAATTATTATTACAGGAAAATTATAAATTACATATAACACCCTAATATGTTATGTAGAAAAAAATTTTACATTGTCCTCAGAATGATGGGCAATTTATGCAATTACAAGTGTGTTTCAAAATATATATTTTCAATCCTGTCGTATTTTCTTGTTGTAGTCGTACCAGTAAATTTCAAATTTTGTACATCAATGGAACTAGATTAGGATATAGTGATATGGTAGATTTATTACATAATCAGAAAAAAATATTATACCCTTCATCAGTCTAGTCCAAAATTTTGAAGAGGTTGGTCATTTTTCTATAATTTGTTTGTTTTGTGATAATTACAATGTCAGCCGCATTGGAAGTTTTTGTCAGAATGGTGCAAAATAAAGTAAAAGGTAAAAATTTTATATCTCTTCAGCTAGTTATTAAACTATAGTATTTTTTATTTAAGGTAAAATACTAACCAACAAGCAGAAATGCGAGATAGCTGATTTGTTTTGAACTTGTTTCTCACCCCAAGCCAAGATTTTTTACAAAGACATAGCTAAGGCATGCAATCATTTACATCGTGAAGTTGGTTTACCCATGGGACATAAAAAAGTTACACAATTTTGGTGTTCTGCTAGATTATTACTGATGGAATTGGATATGGTCGAACCTTGTGCTATTTTTGTAGAAGATCTTTTTTTAAAGCTAGATACAACTCATAAAATATTTTTTATGAATATATAAATGATTTGTGCACTTTTTCTAGATGTGAACAGTTGAATATCATTATACAAAATGAAGCTTCATCACTATCTTAATGTAATACATTAAATATTTCAATGTTTATTCAACATTTGGTCATTATTGTAAAATTTTCCTGTACTGTACGGTCTGTTTTGTATGGCTTCTAGATTGAAGAAATATATCCACGAGCTTAATGTGTTGAAAAATTCAAATCGTGTTCAAAGATGTGCTTTTTTTAACATTCTTCCCCTGATTTGATCTGTTGTATATGTGAAATTTGTTTGAACATTTTCAATGATAATATTCCTATTAGTTCAAACTTAAAAAAAAAATTGGTGAAACATAAATTATTGCTTAAAGGTTTAGCTACAAGACATGAAAAAACAAGAAAAAAGATTTACGTAATAAATGTGTAAGAATTGTTCAAAGTGGTGGAGCATTTTTACCTCTAGTACCACCTACTTTATTATCTACATTAGCAAGTTTTGTTACAGAGAAATTATCATAGAATAAAATTTGCTAGTAAATTTGCTCTTATACCTCATGAGGTTCTGAATAAGTTGAATAATTCTCAGGCTTCTTTGGCTTCTTCTTCTTCGATGAGTGAAAATGAAAAGATAGGTATAGCTAAGCAAGTTGACATGTATCCTAACAAATTAGAGCACATTTTGAAAGATAATACGTTAACACCTGAAGAACAATACAAAATGTACTTGCAACTATTTTCACAATATTTAAGTTTTGAATATGGAAAGGCTCAACCTTCTACAGTGATTTTAAAACAAAAAGTTATTGATGATGATAATGAAGATGAAAATGATAGTGATTTGAAACAAAAAGAAAAAAATTGATTGAATGATGAAAAGTTACTTAGTGTATTCCTAAACAGTTTAAATGCTCAGCATCATTATTATTGAAACACGTGTGACGTAACCCTAGTATAAATGTTAATAAGCAAGGTGAAGTATTAATTGATGGAAAATTAATTGAAGGATCACATATTATTGATTTATTACATGATTTGTCACGTAAATGCTCAAAAATTACACAACTGGTTGGCGTAGACCAATTTGCTAATGCTTTGATAAAACATAATGTACCCTTAGAAGCTATAGGAAACCCTTTACATAAAATGTTATTCACTTTACCTTGGAAACTCTCCTACCATACACCTCCAGAAGAATCAGATGATCAGGCAGTTAGTAGTGTCAAGTGGTTGAATAAACCACTCGTGAAAGGTATTGATTTATTTTCAAGTGGTGCAGAAGAAGATATCAAGGAGGATTCATTCTTTAATGAAGGAAACTCGACAGAAAAAAATACGGCAAAAAGTTGGAGCACTTAGATGGTATACTCCCTTGTACTAGAGCGATGAACATCTTACTTTCGAAATTATACAAAAATTTACACCAAAATCCTATAGCTTTTTCTAGTACTGAAAAATTATATGTTGAAGCTAGAAAACACTATAAAACAATTACACGTAAAAATGTTAAAGATTGGCTCTCAAAACAAGATAGTTATACATTACATAAGCAAGTCAACAAAAAGTTTTCAGGTAACCATATTTATGTTACAGCTATGGATCAACAATTGGAAAATGATTTGGCAGATATGTCTTCTTTAGCAGATTCTAACAATGGATATAAATTTATATTTTACATGTATAGATGTATTAAGTAAATACGCATGGGTTGAACTATTAAAATGAAAACATGCAAAGAATGTATGTGATGCTTTTCAAAATATTTTTAAAAGAGGTTGAATCCCTTGGAGAGTGCGCAGCGATGAGGGAAAAGAATTTGTCAACAAAGATTCCCAAAAAATATTGAAAGCTAATGATATACATTTTTTTACTTCTCAAAATGAAGAAATTAAATGTTCAATTGTTGAACGGTTTAATAGAACTTTAAAAACTAAATTATTTAAATATTTTACAGAGTTTACCACTTATAAATGGATTGATATTTTACCCTCAGTTGTTTCGAACTATAATCACTCTATTCATAGATCAATTAATGAAAAACCTATTAATGTGAATTATTCTAAGGTAAAATTATATGGCAGAGACTCTACCCTGAAAGCTTATACACTAGAAAATCTAAGATTGATATAGGAGATTACGTGCGAATTAGTAAACATAGAGGTGTGTTTGACAAAGGTTATTTACCTCAATGGAGTAAAGAAGTTTTCAGAGTAAAACATATTGTGAAGACTAGAAACCATATACTTTCCTGAATTCAAGATTTGGAAGGTGAAGATATAGAAGGATGTTTTTATGAAAAAGGGCTACAGAAAATTGATTTTAATCCTAATATCAAAGAATACAAAATTGAAAAGGTTTTGAAAACTAAACATTTACCAGATGGTCAGAATAAAGTACTTGTGAAGTGGTGAGGTTATTCTGAAAAATTCAACAGCTGGATATTAGAAAAGGATATACAAAATGACGATGATGACAATTATGATGAACAACTTTGAACTGGCATATTTTGTTTGTACTTTTATCAACAATTTTTTTAGGAGTTTTTGCTTGCGATAATCTACCGAAGAGAGTTAAAAGACCTGCAGCTTTAATTGCAAACACTGATACATCTTTTCAAAAAGGAAGTCATTGGATAGCTATGTATTTTGATAATGATAACTCTGTATAATATTTTGATTTCTATGGTTTACCACCAATTATTCCTGCTTTTATAAACTATATTAACAAGAATGCTACAGTAAGATACACAAATAAGAAACATCTACAAAATTTTTATAGTAGAGTTTGTGGTATATATACTTTATATTTTTTGTATTATAAAGTGTGATATGTTCCTATGTATAAAATGTTTAAAAGTTTTAGTAATACAAATTTTGTTTATGATGATAAATTGGTTTGTAAGTTTTTTCATTGTAAACTTTCTGTGAAAGGTCAATTGCAAAATAAATTATGTACATGTTTGTAAAAGTTAACCCCTTTATGTATTTTTGTATAATTTTTATTTTACTTTACTAGCTCCGCCTTCTTTATATTTTTTGTGTAATTTTATTGGTTACTTTACTAGCTCCGCCTTCTTATAAATTTATGATTGAGTGATTAATTGTTGAATAAAAAAATTTTTATTTTGAAATAGATAGTAGTAATAGTACGCATTCAGAAACATCTCCTATTAGTGTTTGGGAGTTTTTTGGAAAGCATCTACCTCCAAACGAAGTGATTTTCTTCAGTCAGGTCATACCAATATACATTGTAGTCATTACAGCTATAATAAACTTATCTCTCTACAATAATAGTATGCAATTGTGGGTTGGCCTTTTGTGTGCTTGCATAGGATATTTATTACCTAGTCCGGTACCAGGAGTATTACAGTAATCTAATTCATTGAAGACCGTACTTACAGCAACAACAAACAACATTATAAATAATGACAACCTTTGAAGATCAATTTTATATCACATTACCTAGTAATAGCAAAAATGGAACCAAGCCCTCAGATTTTTCAACCCATCTACCTTACCATTTAAAACTAGATGGAAACTGGGAGGTAGGGCTAAGTGAAATAATATACCCCCATAGTTGGGCTACAATTTCCAATTATGGTGGAGACAATATAATAACATTAATTACGGATGGTGTTGGAAATAAGGTTAAAAAAATCAAAGTAATAGTTTTTGAAAAACATTACTTTACTGTATCTGAATTAATTGCCGAGCTGAATGCAAAAATTGGAGCAGCTATTGCTGGAACTAACATTGAAATCATGTTTTCATATGATGAACATGGTAAAGGGTTGGTTAATTTGAAAATAAAAAGTGGTATAAGCTTGCATAAAATGGATATAAGCAAGGGGCTAATGGAACTTCTTGGATTTAGCACTACCAATACTGGTGCCTATGCAACTGCTGATGATTTTTTAAATAGAGCTGTGAATATTAACTTATATACTGTTGGAGAGAAACCACCAAAAAATTCACCATCCAAAGCTGTTTTTCTTGCCCAGCCTGGAAATAATCATTTATACATGTTAGGAAATCAACCACCAAATTTAAATGATTTACAAAGTTTTTATGTTTACTGTATTATTATTGAAAATCAAATTGTTGGAAATACATTAGCAACGCTTTTACGTATAGTAAATGTTCAGTGAAAATACAAAGATAATCTGAGTCAATTATATGAAACACCTCACTATATACCCATTCAATTAAAAGAAATTACGGTACTCGAAATTAATATAAAAAACAGTATGAATGAGCTTATACTTTTTCAGTTTGGGAATGTTATAGTTAAATTACATTTCCGGCGACGTACTCCTTTATTCCTATAATGATGGTATCAAATTTTTATTTATTCATTCATTCATTTGCATTTGGACATGTTGTCGTCAGGTTGAATTTTTGCAGAGGCTCTTAATTAATTAATTCATTTGGTTGTTCATTCTGATTTTCAAAGCATAATATGCATACCATATTTATCCCCGAAACCATTGATTACTGGATCAATATTGATCAATGCAGCATTCAAGATAATCAATTTCAATTAGGTGGTACCTTAGAAGGTTTCCGAGCAGCATACCCTTTTAATTATAGACATCAGGGAGCTGGAGTTGGTAATTTTTCCAAGAGTTTGTGGCGCCTAGCTATGCCTTTGAATCTGCAGGAAAGCATGCACTTGCTGCAGGTTCCAAAATTGCAGGTGATGTGGTAGAGGGTCATTCTTTTAAAGAAAGTGTTGCTGAGCATGGACAAAATGCAGCTGGCAACTTATTACATGAGAAGAGTGAACCCATTCATAAATAAATTCTACAATACATATAAAAAGCAATAAAAAGTTAAATGATGGTCGCCAACATCATCATCATCATCACCCAGCATCAAAAACAACAACATAAACGTAAACATCTGAAACTACGTTCTTAAAAAATTCTTAAATTCTCATTCTTAAAAAAGACTCCACATAGACTAGTCCGTTTCAAGGATATCTATTCAAAATGAGTAAATTTATTGATGCTGCATCCTCTCCTAGTAGTAAAACGGAATTCGATTTATTTACTGTACCTCCAACACAAGTCACTATTTGTAGAAGTTTTTGGTCTGAAGTTCAACTCCAGAATCCTTGTACTAATGAAGGACCCTACGAGTTTGTTATTTCACCTGATTCATATATGCTGAATTTATCAAAAAATTTTATATATTTTACTATTGGACTTATGAAAGCTAATGGTACTGCTTTCACTTTGACATCAGATGCCAACAGCAATCTCAATGGTAATGTTGTGGCGCCAATTAATTTGATTGGCAAAACATTTTTTAAACAGATCAAAATGTACTTAAATGGAAAATTAATATCTGACAGGTAAGTTTCATAATTAAATGTATGTTCACGTTTTTTTAATTTTAACATGTTAACATTTTAGTAGGGATAGGTATGTACAGATCTTATTTGGAAATGGAATTGAACTATGGTCATGATGCTAAGTCGACACATGTTGCAGCTGCTGGTTATGCTTTTGAAAATGGCAATGTTCTTGATATAAAGAAAAACAAGGGTGCTTTGGAAAGATTTCAAATGTTCAAAAACAGTGCAGTTGTTGAATTAATGGCCCCTATACATGCCGATCTATTTATGCAAGAACGTTTTCTATTGAATCAATGTACTTTGAAAATTGATTTATACAGACATAGAGATGATTTTTGCTTGCAAAAATTTATATCTACTGACAACGAAGCCTATAAGATTGAGGTTAAAAGCATGTCTTTATTTATTAAAAAAATTGAAGTTGCAGATAATATCAATCTAGCTGTTGAATCCATGTTACAAAATATAGCTGCAAAATACCCTATTCGTAAATATCATGTTACAAGTCTATACATAACAATTTGTCATCGCTCAGCTCCTCTAAACTTGTTGTTCACAGGTCCTTTACCTCATCATCTCATTGTGGCGCTTATTGATGGTGCGGCTGCTAGGGGTGATTATTATCAAAGCCCCTTCAACTTCAAACATTTTGGGTTAAACGAAATTAAAATAACAAGTGGTACTACAACGTTACCTACAAGGCCTTATATGTTAAGTTTTAAAGAAAACAAATATTTGCACATTTTTATACAATTATTTGAGGGTGTAGGAATTGGTACAGATAACAAGGGCAATGAAATTACTCGAAATTCTTCTACAACGCATAACACACTTTTTGTTTTTGATTTGACTCCTTGCGGTATGGACGGTAATTTTTGGGAACTCATACGTGAAGGAACCACCAGTTTACAAATGAATTTTGGAGAGGATATACCAGATGGTGGTATTGAAGCACTTATATATGCAGAATTTGACTCTCTCTCATAATGATTGATAAAAATCGTGAAACTTTTATGGATTATAGTATTCAAATGTGCTATATATTTACATTATGTACATTTCATTTTTTTATAATAAAAAATCCCTTATAGTTTTGTTTATACTACCCTTCTCATTAACTATTGTTTAGAAATATTTTTCAGTTTATCCCTAATTATAAATGAGCATCCTTCTATTACCTCTTCTTTCCTTTATTCTCTCTCCTTTAGTTCTACAGTACTCTCTGCAATTATCTCCCACATTCTTTTTACCCTAAGACCTATAGAAAGCTATATAATACAACAAATCTCAATATGAGCAACACTATACTTACTTTATGTAATTATTTTGTACATACTCTCTACATCTCACTCACTCACTCATACACCTCTAATTATTTGACTACAGTAAACCCTTTTTCATTTTCCAGCAGCTGACACACACACACTAGAGCTCTAAAGAAACAACCACTACTATAAAACGCAATAAATAAAAAATTTTATTAACTTTCATTTTAATTTTATTTTATTTTTAAAACAAAATAGAGTAATGAATATACATATATACAAAATTTACCTGAGAATAAAAACATTAAGTTTTGAAAATTTTGCAAAAATTTTTACTTACATAAAATATATACATTGAACCTCCTCCACCCATCACCAACACCCCGCTGCTGCCACCGCCGCCCTCCCTACAGCTTCAGAGGTAACCACTAAAATTTTTACAAAATTTAAAAACTATTTTAGTTAAACAAAAATTTTTGTTATAATATATCATTTTAACTGATTACTAATAGGTACAAAATCTATTAACAGTCTTTATTATTTTTATAATAAATTTTTATCGTACAAAATTGTGAAAATAATTAAAAGCTTCTAGAATATTCTAGAAACAATGTTTCATCAATTTACTTAACTACATACACATACATATGTTAACATATACATGAACTAAAAATCTGTAACATACTGTGTTTAGTACAATTTAACCTATACATATTTATCTTAAAATATTGCAGTAAAAAGCTTATAACAATTTTTACTCTCTTTAGCTATAAATCTTTAGACCTAAGACATGATTTAAGTATAAGATCAAAAACTTGATAGAAACGCGGTAGCGCCAACCCTATCTTCTGCTCGACGTAAAAATCCTCGGGGTTTCCCCATTCAGCCCTCGCAAGCGGGGGGAGGATGTTCCACAGGTGGGAGGCTAGTGGTCGTCGGCCAACAAAGGGTTTTCGAACAACTGGCGTAGACGTTTCATCAAACCCCAAAAGGGTTTCTGTCTAGCCGGATATTCAACCCCCTGTTGGCTTTTCCACCAGGTTTTGAACTCCGCCCATGCCTCCTCTCAAAAGACTGAGCGTCCACGTCAGTCGTTGTTAAAGATGGCTCTAAATTAATAATAATATTTTTAATATTTTAAATAGCATCCATATTAATTTAGAAAATCAAAATATTTGTAAGATCACCGTACCGTAAGCCTCACAAGCGGCTGTTAACGCTGAAATGAACGTAACGAATATGACCTCCATTGATATTGTCTTAGGTTACAAAAATAATAATGATTCTTCTTCTTCTATTTTTTCTATTTATACCTCTTTACCCTCATTAAACCTTTTCCAGTTTTTTCTGCTTTTTGGGTTGAATCTTTTCGGTTTTTCTTTGAAGGTTCTAGGCTCTAGGTTATTCTAGAAAACTATCAAAATAACAATAATCACCTTAATTGTTTTGGTAAAGTGTCTCTTTGAAGGTTCTATGCTCTAGGTTATTCTAGAAAACTATCAATATAACAATAATCACCACCTTAATTATTTTGGTAAAGCGTCTTTTGCAACCATGTTTTATAGAACCTTTGACCTTTTCTAGCATTTCTAATTGGTTTTATGATCTAAATGGCTTCAGCTGTCTAAACTTTTTATGTTTGCTCTGGAAAAACACTCTGTATACAAAATCGTATCTACCTGTATAAATCATTATGCAATGTATAATGTATCAATTTCTATACACAGAGTAGCATTCATGTATGTCTACCCTTGATGATTTAGTAGACCTTTAACCTCCTAGTACAATTTTGTGTATATACGTCTTGTGTTTTCTTTTTCTTTTTTTCTTTCTTTTCTTTTTCTTCAAATATTTTTGTAGTATCAGTTACGTTTTCTACATCTAGAATATTTTTGCATCTCAAGTGCTTAATTTTCTACATACGTTCTATGTCCGACTCATTTGGGTCATTTTTCTATTAAAGACCTTGGTCATTTTACGACCTTATAAGTATAAAGCAGTAGGAATAATGTTTCAAGTTTTATAGACTCTTAGAGTTTTTATATGTGGAATTGAGCATTCTAATCTAAAAGACCGTTCTAATTTGGATGATCGTTCAGTATGCAGGGCTTCCAGCTAATCTGTTAACCTGCAAACGGCGCACCTCTTATATTGGAGCCCGAGGGCGCTTTTTTTGAAAGACTTTCTCCATGGGTGGAGGGAGTCACTTTTATAAATGCTTTCTTTTTTGTTTTTCCATTTTTGGTTCACATTATCATTATTATTTTTTTATTTGGACTACAGTATTTTTGCAATAAACAAAAATAATACATTGCCTCAAAAGTTTTACAATAAACTAGAAATGATACAGCAATTTAAAAATTTTCCTTTTGATACGTAAGGATTTTTGAATTCTCCAAAAATTTTCTACACGCTTTTTATGACCAGCTCATTCCAGTCATTTTTCTATGGAAGACCTTCTCGGTCATTTTTGGCTGACAATCAAACTTTATATGCATGCACCCGTAAGGATAATGTTTCATTGCGTATAGACTCTCTCGAGATTTTACTCATTAAACAGACCATTACTGACCAGTTTGACAGTTCTGACATTTATTGACTTGAACGATTGTACAGGAATGGGACCTCTGAACATATTTACGCCTGCAGGTGGCACCCTTTTGTCAAAGGGAGTCCAGGGGCGCAAATTTTTGAAAGGCTTCCTCTGCCCACGGGGGAAGCCATTTTTATACAAGATCTCTTTTTATTTCTTTTCCATTTTTTGTTCATTTTAGTTTCCCTTTTTCCATTTTTCATTCATCGTCGATTTTCCTTTCCCACCTACAGTAACACACATATTACCCTAACTCCACTATTACCATAATCGAAAAATAACCATAATTCCACTATTACGGTAACTCTAGAACCTGTATGCTTAACCATATGACCTATAAATCGGCCAAAAATCGACTGTATATGCTTACCATATGACCTATAAATCGGCCAAAAATGACAAATTATAGGTCATACACAAAAGATAGGGGTATCCTTAACCATATGACCTATACGGGCCGGCCTTACTACTGACACTGTTGTTTCTCAGCATGGATCCAGATCTAATCGGATCTGGTTTTGAATTTTATCATAAATTTCAATGCAGGGTCAGGGTGTATTCTTGAGTTTCATCACATTACATAATATCTTTAATATAGATATATTATATCATCGCTTCTTTTTCACATGCATTTTTTTCACCGCCCACACACTGTTTAATACATCATTTGAGACATTCGGTCCCATTCGAAAGGGCACGACGTTCCAGTGGTGACTGACTTGAATCTTCTGGGTAAATGTTCCGTTTTCCTGAGAACAGATTTGAACCTTTGTTGGCATGTTTGTGAATCGGCATAAAAAACTGAATATTTCGAATTCTATCAATTTCGCTCGGGTTTTTTCATTTTTTAACATCCAAATCAAGGACGATAGAAAAAAATTTCCTGTTCTCGTCAAATTCATAAACATTAAAATATACATTGTTTTTTGATCCAAGGTTCTAGACCAATTTGTGACCAATAAAATTATGCTGCACAAATTGACCGAAGCAGCCAAGGAAGTTTGGTAGATCAAAAACGGCAGCAAATCGGACATCGTTTTGATGTTGCTCCAATTTGTAAATCTTTGCTGTAAATTATGGCTGGCGGTATTGATTGTGAAATTTAGGGCGTATTGACGTACATTGGCTCGATAGATGAGGCTGAAAAATGAGAGACTCAAGCTGCTTTTTATTCAAAAATATTCATTTATTGAAAATTATTATTTAATCAGATATCGAAAAAACAAGTTCAGGGTTCCGGTTCCAGTAATGTCAAAGTTTAATAAATTAGAGAAAAGCATATTGAAGATTAGTACCGAAATCTGGCTATTTCGGTCGGTGCATCCAACATGATCAGGTGGTCTTTTACTTTATTAATTTGTGAATCTTTTTCATGCTATTTTTCATGAGCTCCCTCCCTTTTCCTCATCAGTTTTCTTGACTGCATTTCTTGTAAAAAATGATGCTCTACTGTGAATGATTGTCATGCTCATTTTTCGAAGTAAGCAGCTTCTGCCGGTGACACTTTTTTTCATTTCGTCTGGTGGACCCAATATACACATCCTTATTTTGGGTTTTTCCACGTATTTATCCTCCCATTCGGGGCACTTGTAGTTCTTTTGTGCTCAACAATATGCTCTAGTTTTCACCTTTTGTGATCGCGAATAACTCGTATTGCCGTATTCCTTCGGCAGTACTGTTCAACTTCCGCCTTGCAGTATTTCAGTCAAATTTTTGATGAAGATATTGTCAACTTCATTATCAACGTGTTTCCTCGATTTTACTTTCGTGTTAGAATATTTCAGTTTTTCGTGTCACAGTAATTTAGCCGAATTCTTGACAAATTGATTGTCGACTTTATTGTCCTAGTGGATATCTTTCAGTGACATCAACATCGATTCACATGGAAGACGATTTTACAGTGATTATTTTGGAATCCATCTGTAGCAACATCCTCTGTCACTGAGGACAGAGGCCTGTTTTACTACCAACTCCATTTATTGTTGTTTCATTCACAGTAACTAATAATTGTGAATTTCAAAACCCTATCATTTTGCGAGTACAAGAAATTTATGGGATTTGCTTTGTTTGGAGCAGAAATGTGTGAATTACTGTTATCTATACAGAACGATCAATTCTATTTTCTCTGCTATAATGTGCATCCATGCCAAAGTTGAGGTGTCTCCCACCCACTTCACTCCGTCTGGAAAAAAGGCAGTTTTTTCGAACGTACGTTATTTCTAGAGAAATTTAGTTTTCGAATTAACTATAATATGTCATTTTTATTTCGTTCTAAACAACCCGTTCTGTGTTAAAAATTCGAAAAGTTCCAGGGATTTTTAAATTCTTGCATTTTTTCAGTCCATTTAAGCAGAAAATTTAGATGTTGTGACTACTCTAGAGTCATAATTGGCGCAAAAATCCGGAAAATTTTTTTGTATTCTGACCGTTAATTTGTTTTTTTACCGGTTCCCGTAACTCGAGAAAATTGTTTTTCAATTAGCCAACTTATGCAACCCATTTTTCAGATTCCGACTGTTTTTTTTTATATTGAGAATTATTGTTAATGACGGATGGAAAAGGGAATACTTGGAAGCGACTGTCTCAGCACCAGATGATTAATTGATGAAATTTGGTAACAGATACTATAGCCTGTTTTTCAGGACATGCTTCTAAATTATAAACTGGAAAAGTATTATTTTATATTTCTACGATTTCCTGCAAAACCAAATACAATTTTTGGCCAGACTCAACCAAGCTTTTGAATTATTGGAATGAAAAATCTTACTGTAAAAGCTTCGTTCAAATGATTTTGACGACACTATTGATTTTTGGCATTTTTGCAATTTCGGAGCATTTTATAAAAAACAAACTATAGGTGTTGAGATTTATCAAAGCAGCGTGTATATGGGAACTGCAGAACTGATTCCAAGATTTTGTGGTGCCGTGATCGTGTGATCAATTTTAATTCTGTTGTCCGTACATGAAGTGGCGCAAGCAAAAGTAGAAAGACTAGTCGGTGATGATTTGCACCTTCATCTTGATTGTTTAGTGTCTGTTGTGTTTTTTTCATTCTTTATGGACCAAGTTGGACCTCGTGTCAGATCTGTATTTTATTTATGCATTTTGGTCGACACGAAGTAGAAGCTCAACAGAGTCGCTTATCTTTGGTTTGAATTAGTGTTCAGGTTAAAGATTCTCGTTACTGAATCAAGTAGTTTATGAAGCTTGCTGGTAGGACTTCTATGAGTTCGGACGTGAAGATCTAGTGTTCGTAGTATACTGTTTGGGCTTTAAGAAATGTTGCACTTCAGTATAAACCCAAGGGTCAGAGCTATTATATGCAGTACTCCAGAGCTAGAGCATCTGAAGCTGAAACCACGCAAGCTGCCAGACAGTTAGGGTAAGAATCGTGTAAATCAACATCCTAAACCATTTTTTTCAATAAAACTTACCAAAATAAGATCGCCAGAGCCACTTGCACTACGGTATAAACACAAATATCAAAGCTTTGGGCACTGCTATCCACTGTGAAAAAAGAATTACAAAATTCCACGGTTTGATTAGCAACTTTGGCCACATTGGCCAACGCTTTGGCGACAAAATAGCCGTTCAAAGAATATAAACTTAGGGCCAAAATCAAAGTCAAAAATAACGATCGATGTTCATGATGGAGATAAAAAATACGCCGCGATAAGAAACTCCAGAGACAACGTTCCAAAGTCAGAATGCCCAAAAATTCCATGAAGAGTCGGTAAGATGGAACGAGCAAAAATGTCAAAAAGAAGCACTGCAATTTGTTCAACTTGGCGTCAGCGGGGTTGAAATAATAGGCGATATTGTAGGCTGCTACAAAATCAACAATTTTTAATCAAAAAGTGATAAGCAAGTACACGAACCAACTATGGGAATGTTTGTACCACTATAGACAATTGTCATATGTTTGTCTAGTCAAAAGAATTTATATGTCGCATTCACAAGGGTCACGAAAATTTATTTCATTTTCCAGCGCTCATAATCTCAACAGTCTTATGCCACCTGACAAAAAAATCTTTTTTAAAGTGTAAAATCTCATAAAATTGGTCACCAGTCGACAGACCTTCTAGCCAACTAAATAACGTTTCCTCATTTGCAATATTGACCAAAATATACACTAGTCTTTCAAAATTTCCGATTATGTCCGCTTACCGACTGCGCTCTGGGCAATCGTATTTAATATGGCCGCCGCAAAAGCATTCACCAATAAAATTCTAACGTTTCTGTGCAACAAAGTCAATTTAAGGACGACTAAAATGACCAAAAAGCACATCCAAACAGCGAAAATAGCCACAACGATCAAAATGATCGATTGCAAAAGGATGAATTCATTCAATCGAAAAATTGTCGTTTGTGACGTCATCCTTAGAATTTTTATTTTAGGAGGTAATAAATTTGATCTAAATCGTAATTTTGCCGCATGTTTCGATCAAGGATGTTCCAAAAAAACTGGTACTAACATATTTCGGGACATTCCTCGCGCAGTTATCGTTGAAACTGAAGCAAGAGCGCGAAAGACAATTCATCCCCAAAGTTGTGTGGGTCGAAAAAATTAAAAAAGGTAATGAAATGATTGACGTCAATAATGATTGAAGTGTGAATAACAACAACGTCAGTTTGGATTAAAAATTGAGGTTACTATGGAAACTGATCCTCGCAATTAAATGACACATTCTGGAGAACAAGAGAAGTAATTTTACCAGTTCATGATCTCAGCGAGGCAATTAGATGAAACGAATAGTTCAGAGGCCGTTAAAAAAATAATCAACCACCTGATTTGGGGCCGGCTGGACAGGCTCTCGATTCAAGTCCAGATCTAGTGAGTAAAACCCGATGCCGGATCTTGCCCGCTGAGCCGGCGTTTGTGTGTAAAAGCCAGAACTGGCACTGAATCCGGGTTGGCCTGAATGCAGTACTTGATATGGATGCAGTCCTGGTTCCGGCGGATAATCATATCCAGGGTCGGAACTATCATATGGTACAATGGCCGCACAGTTGATCTACGTCATTTCTTGAACTGACGATTGATATAGTGAGTGATATGAGTTCATCTAGATGAACCGAATGACCAGGCCACTGGTCACTCATGTGATCTCTTAATCATAAATATTAAACAGAAGGCTGACGTCATCCTGAGTTCTTCCAATGATCCGGTGACCATTGAAAATCGGTAAAAATTTTTTTCAAATGAATAAGTTTCGGGTATGGTTTCAGTATTTGATCAGAAGCTGGAACTATGCCGTAAACCTGTAAGATAAGATAGCTATTCAGATGAATAATGTCATTTCTTGAGTTTATACCTGATGGAATGAATGATGTGGAGTCACCTAAATGATCAGAGTGATCACTTGTCACCCAAATATCCCTTCCATCAAAGTAACTGGAACAATGATCAAATTCTTTCGAGGATAATTTGAGGTCATCCAAGGTCATTCGAGAGACTACTGATGGATGCATTCCTGGTTTCAGCGAATAATCAGATCCGGGGCAGGAGCCACTATGAAATATCATAGCCACACAGGTTGCCGATGTCATTTCTTGAACTAACGATTGATAGTGACTGAAATGGATGACACTGGTCACTCATTTGACTTTTTAGTCAGAAATTGTTCAAATAGTCACCAGATGCCTGACATCATCTAAAGTCCTGTAATTTCATTCATCTATCATGAAGAATATGTTGGAAAACACATGCGAAAAACCGTAGCCAGGACATAGCTCTGGCCGGGGATTAAATTCAGAGCAGACGACGATGAAAACGATTGAAATCAGTCATATAATCATGATTGTTCGGAAAATCGACTTTTTTGCATTCTGATAAGTTTAGCTTATTTGTTTTTTGCCTCTTGTCTCACTATAACACGAGAATGTTGTTCCCAGAAAGTTGAAATATGGGTCGAAGTCCACGCAATTATTATGAAAAAACATGTTGGAAAACACAGGATATGGCTCCGGGTGGGAGAAGAGGCTCCGGTTGGGAGAGCCGGCTCCCAACGACCGCTCGACTCCGCATCAGCTGAACCTATGGAAATATTGACTATAGCATCATTATTTTCTGAATTATTATGAAAAAACATGTTGGAAAACACAGGATATGGCTCCGGGTGGGAGAAGCGGCTCCGGTTGGGAGAGCCGGCTCCCAACGACCGCTCGACTCCGCATCAGCTGAACCTATGGAAATATTGACTATAGCATTATTACCATAATCGACTGTACAGTTATGCAGTTAATCATCTTTTTTTCTGAAAATACTTAAATGAAAATTGGCTACATGTAACTCACGACGTTGAAAAAATAGACCATGAAGTCTTCACATTGGTAACCCACGCGATAACTAGAATAAATTCGAAAAAATGAATAAATTTAAAATGATTCTAGAATGCTGCAACATCAATTTCCCAATAACTTTTTCAAAAAACATACCAAAAAACTACGGTCAAAAAAATTACACATTACAAATAAAATTACGAGATTACGATTTCAACAAAACAAAAAATCAAATTTAAAGAAAGTACTCAGTACAAAGGTACTAGAAAAATCTTTGTACAGAGCCAAAAATGTTTGTCTTGAAAAAAAACAACAGTGGCACTCTTCAGTCGTCGTGTTTTCTGAATTCATCCATCAAAATCCGCCATGCAGTACATTTTCAAAACTGTGGACACACCAAAGATATTTTTCTCAAAACTGACTACCCGCCTCCAAGAAATACTAAAGTTGACCTGTTTGCTTCATCATAGGTGGCGCGATAGCGTCAACCTATAATATACTTGGCCCCCAAAACTCATGTCTCCCCTCGATCCAAAACGGTAAGAGAACCAAAACGGTAAGAGCCAGAATCTTGGGTTTTTTAATAATTTCGGGCATAGGGACAAATTATGAGATGCCTGTTTTCATTTCGCTCTGTCTGCAAGTAGTGCTTGGTGGGGCCCCAAAAACATGCAAAAAACGCACTTTTCAAGAGCCCCCAGTCCCACCATGCCCCACAATGCTCCACAATGGGTTTGTCATATCCAAGCTCCATACTTCGGTCTGAGCATCATGGTAGTGCAAACTCGAACGGATTTTTTCACTTTTTTAAAATATGGCCTCAATTCAATTATACGGTGATCCAAAGACCCGCAAACCGCGAAATTCGGCAATTTGTTACATAATACTTATGGCTTCAATAAAATAATTTTTTGCAGCATAATGCACTATGGTGCCAGAATTTTTTGCAGTTTCAATTGAACCAGTCGCGTTATTGGGATTTTCGGGGTGCAATGGTTTTTGATTATGAGGATTAAATGGACGCAGTCACTTTACACAAAAATTATTCTGGATGTAAACATACGTATTTTTGGATTTTTTGATGGAAGGGGTTTTTGGCCACAGGAAATTACTTTACACAGAATAACCAAGTTCACTTTACACAAAAAAAATCATCTGAATAGTACCCCGTCATACCTCCCTATGGAATAGTCCAGTAAGAAGTTTGTGAAAACGATTTCACCGACAGTGATAATTTTGGTCAATTTTCATTCTACAAGCATTTTACAAAAAACTGAATGTTAATCTAAAAGAACTAAAGTCTTAATCTATACTGTTGGTCAAAAATGCATTTCCATTCTGATTAATATTCCAGAATTGCTAGAAACTTATCCGTATTTTATATTTTTTGACTGTAAGAATGAAAAACCGATGGTGTTTCACTTTTTTCCATTCAAATTCCACAGCATAAAGGATTGATTTGAAATCAAAAGGCGAGCAGCGTCGAGAGCCACGGACAGCGATTGTTATGACCTGTGTAGCAGTAAAACGAGAATTGGACATCTGATCACATGAATAATATTCAGTTCTCTAAATGAATTTTCAAATTAATACATCTCTCGTATGTCTCACTATTGAATGCATTATAAAAATCTCAGAATTTCCCTCCGAGGTGCTTGGCAATAGTTTTTTTTTTATTTTCATTATTTCATGAACTGACGTTTATGAAATTCTGTACTCCAGATTATTATATAAAAGTACATAAAAACGGAATCACACCAATTCTTGTTTTTCTGCTACACGATATATCTGTGGCTCTCGACGCTGCTCAAATTTTGATTTTAAAACAATCATTTATGCTGAGGAATTTTAATGCTTCACATTTACAGTTGTTGTAAACACCATCCTTTTCCACTCCTACAGTAAAAAAATATAAAATATGGATAAGTTTCCAGCAATTCTGGAATATTAATCGGAATGGAAATGCATTATTGATCTACATTATAAACTGAGACTTTAGATCTTTTAGATTCACAATCTGGTTTTTGTAAAATGCTTGTAAGGTGAAAATTGACAAAAATTATCACTGTTGGTGAAATCGTTTCCACAAACTTTTTAATAGACTATTCCATGGGCAGCTATAAGGGGGTCCTATTCATGACGATGTTTTGTGTAAAGTGATCGTGGTTATTTTGTGTAAAGTAATTCTCTGTGGTCAAAAACCACTTCCATCAAACAATCCCAAAAATACGTTTGTTTACATTTAATGTAATTGAATGATCGCGTCCATTTAATTCCTCATGATCAAAAACCCTTGTTCCCCGAAAATCCCAATACCGCGACTGGTTCAATTGAAACTGCAAAAAATTCTGGCACCGTAGTGCATTATGCTGCAAAAAATTATTTTATTGAAGCTGTCACGGACAGCTGCTCAAGTGAAACTACACTATACCTTTTAATCTCGTACTGTATGCTCATTTGTTATTGTATTTGCATGCTTTCATGTTCGCGTCTTTTTGTGACTATTTATGTACTTGACAAACGAATCTAGCAAACAGAGTTGGTGTCTCTCCGGAGATCCTTTCCTGTGTCTCTACAGGAATGCACACGCACTGGCCTCTTCTTGCCTAAGAAAGGCCAGCACCAACTATTTTGGCCTTCACCTCGACTTTCTTTTCCTGCAAGAAGCATCGACGATTACTATAGTCACGGCCTCCTACTGTACTCAGGATCTACTGACACTCCTACTCCCACTAGCATAAATACCGAGTTTGTTCCACCAAACTCGTATTTCGATACTCCGAGATAGGATCAACTTGAAGCGCTCTTTACGTCAACATCGTCTTTTTATACATTAATAAAGAAATAATTTGAATATTTGGGTGTCTTCTCCATAAGCTACATCATCTCTCTCTCTATCTCTCCTACTCCTTTGTCGAGTTTCCCCTTCAGTCTTCAGTCGAGTTTCTCCCTCCAGGAACTTCCCATTAGGATTAAGGTTCCAGCTCTCCACAAGGCCTCATAGGACTAGGATTGCTGACGTCTCTCTCATCATCCACGGGCAGTCACTCTATGTGATTGGCTCTGTGACGTACACGGTGGAGGTAATAAATAGCATTTCCTACCTACAGTACCCCTGTGCCTGCGACTCCCGCAGCACTTTTTTGCCTTCACTCTTGAGGCCTCGCTAGTTCCCTACTTCGTCCCTCACAACAATTCCCCTAACGTTACAAAGCCATAAGTATTATATAACAAAATTGCCGAATTTCGCGGTTTGCGGGTCTTTGGATCACCATATAATTGAATTGAGGCCATATTTAAAAAAAGTGAAAAAATCCGTTCGAGTTTGCACCACCAAGATGCTCAGACCGAAGTATGGAGCTTGCATACGACACACCCATTGTGGGGCATTGTGGGGCATGGTGGGACTGGGGCTCTTAAAAAGTGCGTTTTTTGCATGTTTTTGGAGCCCCACCAAGCACTACTTGCAGACAGAGCGAAATGAAAACAGGCATCTCATAATTTGTCCCCATGCCCGAAATTATTTAAAGACCCAAGATTCTAGTTTTTTTCTAGTTCTCTTACCATTTTGGCTCTCTTACCGTTTTGGCTCTTTTGACGCTATCGCGCCACCTATGATGAAGCAAACAAGTCAACTTTGGGATTTTTTGGAGGCGGGTGGTCAGTTTGAGAAAAATATCTTTGGTGTGTCCACAGTTTTGAAAATGTACTGAATGGCGGATTTTGATGGATGAATTCGGAAAACACGATGACCCAAGAGCGCCACTGTTGTTTTTTTTGTTCAAGGCAAACATTTTTGGCTCTGTACAAAGATTTTTCTAGTGTCTAAGTACTAAGTACTTAGATACTAGAAAATAGAAAATAGATACTTAGATAGTACTAAGTACTTTCTTTAAATTTGATTTTTTGTTCTGTTGAAACCGTAATTTCGTGATTTTATTTGTAATGTGTAATTTTTGGACCGTAATTTTTTTGCACGTTTTTGTTTTTTGAATCAGATATTCGGCTGTAATCTTCTCCGATGAGCCTGAACTTCACCAAAAGTTGAACAGTTGCAGATTTTTGACGATAAAGCCGCATTTATTGCATTTATACTTGACGGCGCTCGACGTTGTTTTCTTCGCAAATTTTTTCGTCTCCGGGTTTCGGTTTCGAACTGATTGAGCTAAACCATCCAACCTAACTGAGCTACGATTTAATTCTTATACCATGAATAAATAATCATAAAATAAATACAACTAAACTAATTTTAGAATAAGTGCAGGATAAATAATTTCTCAGAAAGTATAAATTTACAGTAAGCGTTTAAACAACAGGAAATTGACGAGCGATTTCTTTCATCATATCATTGAAAGGTGTCTTGTCATAAATCTTTCGCCACGACTTTCGCCCAACAAAAGACTGTGATTTCGAGCGAAATCGATGGATAAATTTTCAGTATTTGTAGCAAGACAAAACTCGTGAATTGACAAATCCATGACAAAAATTGTTTTTGACAAAAAATGAAATTTGCTTTTTAATAAAAAATGCAAAATTTGTAATGTGTAAAGTGTTATTTTTACTTTCTAAAGCTGTTAATTGCGTAGTTTTCATATTACTTTTTGAGTTTTATGTGAAAAGTGTACTTTAGAACGACATCGGCTTACTGTAGGAAAAAATTTACATGATTTTTGAACTCCACGGTATCGATTTACCTAGGTTACCATGTTACATATGCAAATTTCACAATGGTTCACAAAATATGAAGTCCGGTGCACGTACTAAATACCGCCACGGTGATCAATCAGACTGGGCTAGGAAAAACTCACGTTAAATATGATTGATTGCACGTCAGGTGCTTTGAAATTTGATTGGTCACGGCTGCCGTTACCGTAGCTGTGCCGTGAAGTATAAATGCGGCCTGAGAGATCTCGGTTTATATTGTACGATTTGGGATTATTGCGCCACAAGGACTCTGTGATTCGTCCCCTTTCTGCCCTCGATTAACGATAATCGATTCACGCCAAAATTGCCTCAAGCTTCATCTTATAAATCGCAATTGATGTAAAGTGATATATAAACAGCTACAACTTAGCAGGCTACTCCGCTCCCTGATCATCAGAGGCTCCTCTTGATCAAAAAATCGGAACAATAAAGTTCGTTGCGAAATCGTCTTCCATACCAATAATCCTTGTCTTTGCTCAAGTAATAGTAATGCCGATGCTCCACATTGGTAGTGGATCGATAATAAGTTCGTTAAGCCGTAGGCATACTTGACCGGTTTTTTTGCGGCCCGCAATTGCGGGTCGGTTGCGGCTCTCACAATGGCATACTTTTCTGCGGTTCCGCAAAAATGCGGAACCGGAAAACCGCAATTGTAAGCATAGTTAACCGCAATTTCGAACCGGAAATTACTTAAGAGATGCAAGGTTGTA
Source organism: Romanomermis culicivorax (assembly GCA_963922205.1). Taxonomy (NCBI): domain Eukaryota; kingdom Metazoa; phylum Nematoda; class Enoplea; order Mermithida; family Mermithidae; genus Romanomermis; species Romanomermis culicivorax. Next base: position 51,745 of record CAWUHX010000378.1, read on the forward strand.
GGTTTCCGAATCCAAAAGCGTCAAAATGCTTGGGTATGCTCCTAATTGCATGGAAAAGCATCCGTAGGCACGTTATAAACGTTTTTAAAAATGGCGAAAATTTTTGGAAAATGAGGAACAAAATTTTGGGTCCGGTTCTCAAGTGGAAAAAATCAACTGCTCTAAAAACATCATGTTTTAAAAGCTTAAAAACACTAAAATAAACCGTCTGTGAGCATTTTTAAGCGAAAAAAGACTTTAGAAAATTGGGGAAAAATTTTTTACCTCTATCGCCATTTGACGAAAAAGCCGGCGGGAAAAACAGTGTTCACCAAAATACATCTTTTCAGTTTCCGATTACCGAAAATTTTTTCGACAATGAGAACCTTGCATAAATTTTTTTCTTTATTCCCGTATTTTTCTCCTCAAAAGATTCCTTTGCAGAAAAAAAAACACTGGACAAAGCAAATTCTGGAAATAATTGAGTTTTCTAGTTGATAAAGATCAGGTATTCAGTGTTATTCAGCGCGAAACGGCATATACTGTATCAAGTGCGGCTGCCAGAACCGCAAAAAGTACTCCACCCGAGAACTTTTTGCGGGTCCATAAACCGCACTAAACCGCAATGGGGTTGCGGGTTCCCACCCGCAACCGCATTGAGATTTTGCGGGTGACTTGCGGGTCGCAATTTTTGAAAACCGCAAAAAAGTGTGCGAGCCGCAGACTTTAGTGACTCTGCCGAAGAATATTTCACATACCATCCATTTTTTGAAAAAGGAAATTTATATAAATTGAGGATGATTGAAAATTAACTACAGTAAAAGATCATCTGATCTTGTTGGATGTGCTACCGGGGCACATAGACAATATGAGCTTCTAAAGTAATCTTAGACCTCATTGTGTTTCATCAAATTCAATTTTACGCATGTCATGTATCAGTCATTTGCATATATAAGAGATGAATAAATTTGCCACTTTGATGCAAATTTCGGTGCAAATTAGACACACTGGAAAGAATGACAGTCTTCAGCTAATGGTGTTCGGCTAAATTGTTACACAAAAATACGATTGAAATAGTTCTTTTTTCGATTTTATTTTTGTAGTTTAATCATCCTACCAGCGTTTCAAGAAAGAAGAAGTTGAATAATAAAAATTTATTCTGAATTTAAAAAACATTAAATGCAAATGTCATGAAAAATGTAAATAACATGAAATTAGTGATTTGAACGCGAAAATTTTTAACAACAAAGGACGACTGGCGATGATGCCACTTTATATGCAAAACATAAGCGTTGGACTTGGAAAAAAATTGCATCCATCGCACCCATACAAAACATAGCCGGCCTTCTTCTGACTACTGGAAAGAAGCATGACGTCACACTTGGGTAGAAAGAAAAAAGTTGCCAAAACTTTGTCCAGCCACATCTCCTTCAAAACTCGAGATAATGCAACATATATGGTGCTTTTCGGAATCAACTCAATGAGATCTATCAATTGGCACCCAACACAACCCATTTAGGACAAAAGCTCAAATTTTGTGCTGGGGGTTCTGAAAATTTCAATCAATAGGGGCTCTACCATTTGTGTTATTTGTTATTATGCATTGCCGCTGCCACCCGCCACCACTGCCACCACTGCCGCTGCTGGGGGGAGGGAAGTTCGCCTAGCTAATAAAGCTGAAGCTGCCTCTTCAAGCTTTATATAGCTAGCCTACATAGGAAAGTCATGCGATATATCAGCAGAAATTGTGTACTCATTTGCACTGATCACATGATCAGCCACAGCGCTAGCCACGAGGAGGCTAGTACACATGTGGCGCCAGTACTTTCATAGAAAGTACTCACAAATTGGAGAATAATCATGCACTACACATAGTTGCCTGATGTCAGACCATCATTGGCTCCTCACCATGCACCTAACATCATGCTCAACTCCAGGCTGTCATTGGCTCTTCACCATGCACCTGAAACCCAGCATAGACTTGCATGACCCTAGGCCATCAGTGGCTCATCACCATGCATCTAGTGCCTTGCTAAAAAATCACGAAGTTCAAAAAGTGAACTGGCAATTCATTTTTTTGTACTGCTGAAATATTCTCTTTGTGTTAAAGTAAGAATGTCTACACAGTAGACATACAAACATAACCATAGTTGAAAAAATAGATAAATAAAAGGAACATCACAAGTCCACTGGTACAGTTGTTGCCATCTTCTAGGACTTTTCTTTTCACATAGAGGTATGGGAGACCCTGTTTTTCTTGCACATATGTCCAGATTTTATTATCTGGTAAAATGCTGAAACCAATGTTTGTTCCAGTCCAGGGTTACTTTACTTTGCATACTTTTCAGCTGCATACTTTTCAAAGGTGAGGTCATTGATCTTTTTCATGACCCCTTTACAGCTGATCTTCTTTTCACCTTCCCCTACCCCAATATATGTTTTTGCTGAAAGACAACATATGGATGTCCCCTGCCACTCAACTTTTAGTAAACCAGGTATTCTTTTTTGCTCTGGTTTTGTAACAAATCATTTCGGGTATACTTTATCCATAAATTCATTCCTCAGTTCTGGTTTTACTATATCTAAGAGGTTAGATTCAGATATTGCGAGGTAGATGCTGTCAGTGTCTGTTTCCATGCACTGATAATTTGCTATATCAAAATATTTTTGTAAGACATCATGAAAAAATTCCAGCATTCGAATTTTGGCCCAGTTATAATCTGAAAGGCCAACTACAATAGGAAGGTAAAAGACAATTTCTTTTTTCCTCATGTGGACTTCATAACAGTTATCTGTTATACATTTGAGTTTTTTTATGTATGGGCTCAGACCAAGTTCAGCAGCTTTTTCATAGTCAGTGTATATAACATCAACATGGCCTTCTTTATTAGTAGAGTTTTTCCATAGCCAGTGTTGCCTAGCAGCTTAAATGTATCTGCTATCATGGACAATTCTGGATTAGCATCTCCTTCTTGTCTATGCTTTGTGACCTTGTCTCTGAATGCTTCAAAGGGTGTGGTTTTGTCAAACTGAACAACCTCGTGAATTTTGTCCAGGATATGACCATGTTTTACAAGAAGCTGAATCATTGGGGTTGAGATCATAAGCTCTCTCCCAAAATAGCTGCTGATTAAGTTCTTTTTAGGTTGTTTCAACTGATTGGTGTTTTCTGCATATTGCTTCATGAGCTCACCAGCATCATTTCTACCCACTTCAGCATGCTTTATGATTGGTGGGAAGTCAGCATATAGTTCTTTTAGAGAATCTGGTGTATAGATATCTAGTTTTGCAAAGCCAAATACAGACCCATCCAAAATGGCTTTTTCCATGCAATTTTTATCCACATATTTTTGGAACTGGTACCTTCGGAAGAAATGAGGGCAGTTTTTGCTTCTTGTCTGTATATATTTCTGGCGTTCAGCTTCCCATTGGCACTCCCAAATAGTTATTAAATTATAGCCTAATGATCTTATATAGGCCTCTTTTTTGAGTCCTTTAGTATGCTCTTCAACACTATCTTTTTTTGTGTTTGCCTTATTAAGTGTACAGTTGTAGCAATGCCAGTAACACCCATAAAACTCATATACTGTATTGGTATCCTGACAGTAACCATCCACAAGCAAGTGCTTGGGGCCTACGCATTTCTCTTTACCATTCCCCAGATACTGAATGAAATGGGCATTTTCCCAGCTTTCTTTTTCAGGCCATTCAATTGAGACTTTTTTAGCACTATTTATTTTATGGAACTTATTTTCTTTGAGAACCCAGTGATTGGCATTGACTGAGCTCATAGGTACAATGCATTAAAGTCCAAGGCGATTATAGTTTTCACGGGTTTTTCAGGGTTATTTCTAACAAAAATTTTATTAGAAATAGCCAAATGGGTCATTACCATTGCCAAGCCACCTCGCATACTTGACTTGAGAGAATAATGTAGATTTTTTGATTTTTCTGAAAAAAAAGAGAAAACTAGGTGTCTGGGATACTTTTGAACAAGTATCTTTCAGTTACTCCAGGAGAAGACATAGCTTCTCTAAAGATGTCAATATGGAATTGGTCCCAATAAAGCTTTGCCATTATGGTGACTGCTTCTAGGAATGGAATGACATCTCTAAGGTTATAAAATATTAGAAAATCCATCAGTGTTTGCATTTGATTGTCTGTCCAGTACCTTTGACAGATTTGATAGTCTTCTTTAGTAATGTGTTCTTTCTTAAGGTTACTATAAAAACCTCCAGGTGGTGGTAATGAAGTTTCACCCAATTTTTCAAAAGAGTCTGCATACTCATATGGGAATTTGGCCTTAGTGGGAAAAGCCCCATATGCTCTCATAAATGTGTCAAGGCTGAAGCCAGGGGCTAAATATAATGATATGTCCAGGAATTTAAGATTTTCAGTAGAGAGGCATAGATAGGGTCCATTTCTTAAGATGGCTTTTGGCCATGGCCCTTCCCGATTGGCTCGAACTTGCTGGACAAGTTTGGGGAAAATATTTCTTCTGATGAGATTAATGTCATACTTTCCCTAGTTAAAGCCCAGGCAGGTGAGCTGGGAACAGTACCTATCAAGACGATTCTTGACAGCAATGATTGAGTTCAAATACCCCTTTTCACATCTCGAATCTTTTTTTTCTATCATATAATTCTTGTACATATGCTCTGCAACTCGATATCATAGAGTCTAAATGTTCCAAAACTGACTTATGTTGATTAGACAAAATTTCATTTTGCCTAAAGCTAATCAGTTCAAGATGCTTTAGTATTTTTTGTACTAAAATATTAGGATCATTCTCCACAAAGCAAATTGGGGTGAACCCAGGAAAATTTGTTGTAACAGCACATGAAAATGGTTGGTGTTCAGTTATAAAAGTTAATTTTTCTGAATTCTGATGAGGTTTTTTGGCAAGGATGGCTTCAAAGTCATACACAGCATAGAATGGACAAAAATGTTGAGTTCATTCACAAAAATCTCCAACTCTTTTAACTGGTCAAATATTGACTTTTTGACCATATATACACCACTTGGGAATTAATGTACAGTTTCTCTCTCATGACAGTGATTTTCGGCATGGTCATTGAGTTTTTCCTTTCTTCTGAATAGTCTGTTACAAGAAAGACATGAATATCTCTTTGCATATTGATCTAAATTTAAAATATAGCTGTAATGAGCCTTCCCATTTTCAACAAAAGAAACATCCAAATTAAGAAGTTTGTTATATTTTTGTACCACATTTTTCCAGCACGCTGCTATTTCTTTTACTATGTCTAAATGGAAAACCTGTAGATCTATATGAAAATATGATTGAATGAAAGAATGATTGAATTCTATATGAAATATATGATTGAAGAAATGATAATTCTTCAATCATTTCTAGATCAGTGTAGGGAACTCCAGAAAACGATTTTATAATTTCAGGAATTTTTTTCTCTTGACAATATTTGATAAAAAGTTTGAAAACAATGTTCTTATTTTCAAAACTTCCAGTAAGACATTGAGCTATGCAGCGAAACAAACAAAGATTATCAGTAAATTTATTTCTTTGACTGTCTTGGGTCATACATAGTAGGTTATTTTGTTGGTGAGAAACTATTTCTGGCAAGCAAAAAATTTTACACTCTACCACAAAATTTTTTTGAGGTCTAACATAGAATGCAATATTGCTTATAAGATATAAAGCCCACTTTGTATCTTTGCGAGTAAATTTTTCCTCAAAATCAATATTCCCCATAGTTTTAGCTAATTGACTCAAATCCTGTCAATTTTTTATGAGAACTGGTTGATCTAGGATTGTGAAGTTATTGTGACATGCATACCAGTATTTCAACTCACCTGATTCTCAGTTTTTCAATAGGCATCCAATTGGACCATTAATTTTAAAGCATTCTTTTTCAGTTTTGTAAATATCGTCTAGCATGGCTTTGACATTGCCATGAACCACTCCCTGTCGATAATTGTATGTGTGGTCCAACATGTTTACAATGGACTTCTTTGTTTTAATCAGGGACCAATAGTCTTTCATTTGTTGTTGGGCATCCTCTGGATATTCTGCCATGTCAGGAGGTAAATCATTCTCTTCTTGGATTACCCATAATCTTTTGATTTTTCTTCCAATTCCATGGTTGTATTTTAATCTGGTTTTACAGCTAGGCCCTGCTGACAATGTCTCTTCACCAGTAATGATTTTTGATCCATGAAATTTCCATTGCAATAAAGGCATCCTGTTTGGCTGCGCTGCTAGGTATGATACCTTGCCAAGCTCTTCTTTTGGGTGAAAGCACTCATGCACTGTGGGCAGCTGTACCTCACACCATTATGTTCAGCATCAGTGTGCTAATCCAAATAAAATTTCTGTTTGAAGATCTTTTCACATTCCATACATTTAAGCAATGCACTATTATTTTCCATTATAAAATAACTAAATTAAATGAGACAAGTTCGATAAATTCACCTTTTTCTAACTTGATAGAAATCAAAAATGAGCTTCCACCAATTTTTTCTGCTTTTATACTTTGCTGGATAGGATTACTGTAGGCTGAGTGGGAAGACTAAAACTTGTGCATGAATTCCATCAAATGTCGCACCTTTCTCACTTTTTCTGATGATTCATACTGAAATTAACTGGGTTTTTCTGGTTTTTTCTTATCTCATTTTTCGATCTGTCCTTCAAGTCAAATTTAATCAAAAATCATGTATAAAAACTTTCTTGCTTACCTCACTTTTCTTCAGACAAGCAGTCACTTTATGAGTCATTTTCTCAACTACCTTTGCATACAAGTATTTCTTGCCTTTTAGCTAGCCTTGATTCACAACAATGAGCATGTGAATCACTTGAGCTTCTAATACTGTACCTCACTGCTCTTTAAATTTGATCTCTTTGCTACTTTCACTAGAGGGGAAAATATGCCAGACTTGACCATCTTTTCATCTACATAAAATGTTTCATGTAGTGGGAAGGTTTTCAATCAATAAAGTTTAGGTAAATAAACAACAACTGACTCTCTTTGAAAATTGATTGGGTGTTTTTTATGTATAGCTGGCTATAAAAGTTGGCTGGCTCTCTAAAATGAAGAAAAAAAATGGATGCTAACCACACTATTGAACATTTTCTAGCTTGTCTGGAAAGGCATTATGGGAAAACAGTTTTTACTGAGATATGGTATTGTGTGGCTCTATTGGCTATACTAACAATACTGACTCTATTGAAATTGTTAAGGAGATATTTGGAGAACCTGTTCACCAAAAAACCTAAAACTAGTACAAAAAGTGTCAGATTCAATCTTGCAGATTTATAAATAAAAGTTTGACAGCAGCATGCTTGAAAAATGGACAAGCTCTTTGAAAGCATATACTTCAACCCAAGTACAGGGTATTGTAGTGTTCAGAACCTGTTACGACAGGCAAAAGCTAGTAATCCCAGGGTCACTCTGCATTCTGTTAAGGAATGGTTACAGAAACAGCCAACATATACTGTACACAAGTATGCTAGGCCCCATTACCCCAGGAATAATCTTCTAGTTACTGATATTGATGAACAGTGGCAAATGGATCTTGCAGACCTCAGTTCACTCGCCAGGCATAATGATGGATACAAATTCCTTTTAAATTGTGTGGATGTCTTGTCAAAGTTTGCATGGTCTGTACCCTTGAAAAATAAAAGTACATCATCTATTTTGCATGCCTTTCAAACAATTTTGAAATCTGGCAGAAAGCCACAAAAAATACAGACTGATGCTGGTACAGAGTTCACAAATTAAGCCTTCCAGGCCTTATTAAAGAAACTTGGCATTAGTTTTTTCATAACTGCTAGTGAAACTAAGGCTAGCATTGTTGAGCGGTTCAATAGAACTTTAAAGGAAAGAATGTGGCTTCATTTTACTCAAAATAATACATACAAGTACCTGGATTTTCTACCCCACCTGCTAAGCTCTTACAACTCGACTAGGCATAGGACCATAGGTGTTGCTCCCATTGATGTTACTGATGAGAATAAAGCTGAAATTGTTGAAAAGCTTTTCAGGAAATGTAAGTCTAGTGTACAATTTAAACTGATCCCTGGTGACGAGGTACGCATAAGCAAAGTCAAAAAAACTTTTGAGAAGGGTTACACTCCCAATTGGAGTGATGAAGTTTTTGTAATTCGTGAGCAAAAAGCTAGATATCCTCCTGTATATAAGGTAGAAGATCAGCTGGGAGAAGTCATACAGGGTGTATTTTATGAGCCAGAATTACAGAAAGTTGATGAGATTACAGATGTCTGCATTATAGAAAAGATTATACGAAAGAGAAAAAGGGCTGGGAAAACTGAATACTTTGTTAAATGGAAGGGTCACTGGGATAAATTCAATAGTTGGGTGACAGATTTGATAAAACTATAGCTACAGTATGAAAACTAAACAATGATTTGCAGGTCTAAAAATTTTTACCTGTGCCTGACATTTCAGTATATAAGCAACTTCAAAATTATTTTAATCATTTGATTAAATAGAATGGAGTCGAAAAAAGTTAAAGCTCCTATTGAACTCTGCGCTCCAAACTTGCCAAGAGCCATGTATCCCTTAATGATCGAACTGTGTTATTTTTGTCAAAAGAATAGCTCTGAACGGGAGTGTTTCCAGTTGTCTCAGGGCAAAACATTCTTTACCATTGAAATGTGCCCAAAATGTCTAGAATACAATAAGGCATTGCAGGAAGCTGGCACCGCTGTACTAAAAAAACAGCTAGCTGATAGACAGGCACTCATCTTGAAGCCTACAGTAAACTAGTGAAATGTGATTTGCAAGTATCCTGTAACATTTTTTATGTATATAAGTTGTAAATTATCCTTAGTCTTCAGTCTTCAATTTTTTCCTTCTACAGTTTAGTCACTTTTTAAAAATGGAAGGTATTTTTTTAAATGTTGCACTGAGTATGGGCACTTTTCTCAAAAGACCTTATACTCAAAAAGATGTGGCCAGGTATGCCTCATATTTTTGGGATCGAATAAATGATGGCTACAAGCGTGAATGGAAGATTTTGGCTAAAGTGGCCAATGAGCTGGATCATCGTACGGTTAAGAGAAAACTGACTGGGTTTTGGCATTTTGCCAAGGCACTAGAGAGTTTGATAAAAACTTGTAGGGCTGGACCCCTTCTTTTTGAGATCTGGATGAATCTTACTCCAGAGGCTGTACAAAAATATGATGATGAAGGTATAGATATACCCTATAATTGTTGTGATAATTGTGAGTAAATATTGTAATAAAAAATTAAGACAAGAAAAAAATTAAAAAATAAATCAAAGCACAATTGCTGGTATTTCCAGCATGTTGCATGTTATAAAAGTTGAGAATCTATAGAAGAAAAAAAAACATGACTATAAAATTTAATCACCCCTTTACATGTATTGTTGCTGGCCCTACAAAAGCGGGTAAAACAACCTTTGTAAAGAATTTAGTACTAAATGTGAAGTACTTGATTGAACCAGTTCCTTAACATGTTCACTGGTTCTTTAGTGAGAAGCAGCCAGTCTACAATGACTTGTCTGGCAGAGTCAGCTTCTATCAGGGATTACCTGACATGAACTTGATAAGAGAGCTCAGTCCTGCACCCCAACTTGTTATACTAGATGATCTGATGCAGGAAATGGCAAAAAATAAGCATGTCGACATTCTTTTTACTCGTGGATGTCATCACATGAATGTGTCTGTGATACACATTGTTCAAAATGTTTTCTTCGAGGGTCTAAGAACATCTAGAATAAATGCAGAGTACCTTGTTTTGATGAAAAATCCTGCAGATAGGCTCCAAGTAAAAACTTTGGCAAGACAGTTGTTTCCTGATAAAGTAAAGTACTTTCTCGAGTCTTTTGAAGATGCCACATTTAAACCATACAGTTATATAATTATTGATCTTTCTCAAACAACACCCGATAAACTTAGACTCAGAGCTGATATTTTCTCAAAATTTTCCACGATATATGTGTCAAAAGTATAAAAGTTGTCTATTTTTCAGTTGTATAGTCAAAATGCCTTGTGATGGTCTTAGACATAATATTGATTACATCAGGGTACTAGCTAAGGCTAAACCCAAGCAATGTAAAGCCATTATTAGCACCGTTGATTATGAACTGACACTTTGTTTGTGTGAATGTATGCTCAACTTTCTCGAAGGCAATATAAAAGTTGACAAAAATACCTTAAATAAATTAAGTTCCCACAAGGGACATTTACAAATATTAGCAGATGAGAAAACAAGTCTTAGCAAAAGACAAGACATTCTAGAACAAAAAGGCGGATTTTAGCCTGTATTGTTGGCACCAATTTTAGGAATAGCTGGACAATCACTAGCTGATGCAATTATAAAAAAATGATGCATATAAATAAAATGATTCTTGTACCGCATGACATTGGTCATAGGGAAGACATAGCAGCCAATGTAATGACTGCTTTGGATAAAGAAATGAATGACCTTTTAACTAATAAGTCATTGCCCTCTGAGAGAAAGATAATCTTATACAATCAAGTGTTGCACAGATATAGGCAGGCTATGCAGGGTCAAACCAGACCTTATGAGTTAACCATCAGTGACTCTGTTGCAGAACACCCCATTCCTGATCTGGAAGAAATAACACCTAATGAAAAAAGCCAGACACTGCTGAAAGCACTGTTGATGTTACCCCAAGAAAAGATGTGCTGTATGAAAAAACTATGAAAATTGTACCAAAAAAGTGGCATAGTCAAGCTAAAATGTTATATGATTATGCTAAAGATAATCCACACATGGAGTGGTCGGATAAAGGAGAAATTATTCTGAAAGGCACCAAAATAAGTGGAACCAACATTGTTGATTTGTTTTCTGATGTAGCAAGAGTTGGTCCAAGGCACCAGCAAGGAATAGGGTCAGAATTGTTTGTAAGGAACCTCTTAAAGGAGAATGTGCCTTGAGATCTTTTTGTAAATAAGTCCAGGCTAAATGTTGGAAGTGAAAGTGATGAAACATTTGCTTCCCCAAGTGGACCCATAGATGGTAAAAAAATTAAGGCACCCAAAAGCATTACACTAAAGTCTAGATGGTTAGAATTTGGAAAAGTATAAAGGTTGTAATTTACACCATTTTGTAAACTTATAAAGATGAGACAATACTTTAATCCAGAAGATTATGCAACTTGGCTTCAGTACTACACTGAACAAGCTGAACAAACTGGCTATGGTTTCAAAGGCTTCAAAGGCACTCCCTATCAGCATGGAGGAGGTCTAGGAAGCTTCTTTAGATCTTTATTCAGAATGGCCATTCCTGTTATTGAGTCAGCTGCTGGTCATATTGGGAAGCAAGCACTATCCACAGGTGCACATATTGCTGGAGATTTGAAGGTCGATCTATAAAGGAGTCTCTAGAAGAACATGGCCGAGCAGCCCTTTCCAAGTGGGCCCATAGTCCTGGAGATGCCCTGCAGACTGGAAGAGGCCTGGGGACTAGACCAAAAGGTATAAAAGTTGAGAAAAATGATATATTCTCAAAGAAAAAGAGAAGGAAACATGGCTCTAATTGATACAATTTCTAGTATTAGTACAAAATCTGAATTGGACTTTTTCAATGTACCTCCCACATAAGTAGTAATTAAACGAGGCTACTGGGATGAAGTTAACCCCATAAATCCTATCACAAATGATGGTTCGTACGAATTTTGTATACCTCCAGATCCTCACATGATTCAGCTTAGGAAAAGTTATCTGTACATGACCTTGAAAATTACTTACACTGTTCCTGCCGGTGGAGCTGCACTAGTAATTGCACCTATCAATCTGATTGGTGAAGCATTTTTCAGACAAGTCAAGCTCTTCCTGAATGGTCATCTCATTCATGATAGTGGGGATAAGTATGCCTACACAGCATTCTTTGAAATTGATTTAAATTTTGGTTTTGATGCTAAAAATAGTCACTTACAGTCTTCTTTGTATACTATGGAAGCTGGTCCTAAAATAGATACTGCTGATTGCCAGGGTTGAAGCAATTCAAGAATCCATCAGGTTGTTGAATGAACAGGAAAAAGTTCCATATAATGAGTTTATCGAATTTTCATATAGGAGATTAGCCAGAGCCGTTGTCCTGAAAGTGAACTTGACTAGAATCAAGAGCATAAAATGAAGTGGTCCTTTACTCTACCTGTTGGGCTTTGAGAAATCAAAACTAGAAACAACTTCATCTGAAAAATTGAAAATTGCTGCTGCACACCCTGCTGGTATGAAGGCTGGTCTGGAAAATATGTATGTTTATTGTAACATCATTGAACAACAGATTGCTGGTGATATTATAGCCTCCCTCCTCTATATTGTTAATATAGAGGGAGCTTTTGGTGACATTATAGATAAGATATATATAGCTCCTCACTACTTGCCTGTACTCATAAAAGATATCAATTCTATCGAAGTTTCAATTAGAACAGATCAAAACAAACCTATAAAATTTGTCACTGGTTACACTTTAGAAAGCAAAGTTTATTCTAAAAATGCAAGTACAAATCATTACTGTCACAGCTGAACTTGGCTGTCAACTCAACTTGGACTCACTTGTTAAAAAATTGGATGGCCTTAAACTGACTATGGGAAAATTCATGTCACTAATTTGGCACCTTCATGATCCTAAATTTTGTCTACTATTGTACGAAAATGGCAAGCTTGTATGTGTGGGCATTAAGGCCACTCAGCAGGCAATGAAAAGTATAGATCATGCTGTAGATATACTGCTCAAACTCGGCTATCGACCAAGACCAAGGAAATTCAGAATGTGCAATGTTGCGGAGTCATATGCCCTAGATCACTGTATCAATTTTGAAGAACTTTATAACACTCATAGGGGTCAGTGTGATTATTCTCCTGAATTATTTCCTGCACTGAAATATTCAATTAACAAGCAGGGCTTATGTGCATTGATTTTTTACAATGGTAAAATTATTATTACAGGTGCAAAGACCTATGATGAACTGCAGAAAAACTTCAAAGAGTTACTTGTCAGTTTTCAAAGTTGATGAGTAAGTACTAGTATGATTCAATTACAGTACTACCCACTGGTATAAATATATCATATAGAAAGCTGAAATATTCATTCTCTGCAATGGAGCCTTGCAACTTATATGGGAAAATTCCTATGCATTCTGTGCATTATGCTGTGTGTAAATATGTTCAGGGAGGTAGATACAGAGAATTGGGTGTTGATTGTGAAAAGTAAAAAGTGAAAAGAATGAAAAAGCCAATAAAGAAAAAAGAGGCCACTTTGGACCACAACTGTACTAGAAAAAAGTAAAACAACATTTATTATGGGTACTTTTTATGAAAGTACTGGCGCCACATGTGTACTAGCCTCCTCGTGGCTGGTGCTGGGACTGATCATGTGATCAGTGCAAATGAGTACACAATTTCTGCTGATATATGGCATGACTTTCCTATTTAGGCTAGCTATATAAAGCTTGAAGCAGCAGCTTCAGCTTCATTAGCTAGGCAAACTTCCCTCCCCCACGACAAGTACGGAAGCAGTGGTGGCAGGGGCGGGGGGCAGCAGCAATGCATAATGACAAATAACACAAATGGTAGAGCCCACACTAATTGAAATTTTCAGAACCCCCAGCCTAAATGGGTCGTGTTGGGTGCCAATTGATAGATCTCATTGAGCTGATCCAAAAAAGCACCATATATGTCACATTATCTCGAGTTTTGATGGAGATGTGGCTGGACAAAGTTTTGGCAACTTTTTTCTTTCTACCCCACGTTTGATGTCATGCTTCTTTCCAGCTGGAAAAATGACGTCAAAATAGTCGGAAGAAGTCCGGCTATGTTTTGTATGGGTGGAATTTTTTTTCCAAGTCCAACGCACAATTGCTAGCGGCGTGTTAGGCTGACACGGTGTTAAATTTTGGCTAACACGGTGGTAAATGGAAAAGTTAACATGGCGTTCTAAACCTGCCCCCTACCAGTTTTAGCCGCATGTTAGCAGTAGTCTGTTAGTTAATTTTTTCAATTGTCATGGATATTATTACCTATTGGATCATATTGATGAAAATGAAGAAATAGTACATCATATTCTTCACTTTCAGGATAGGGCCAATCCATTTGAGGACTATGATGACGTTACCTTTAAATCAAGATACAAATTGTCGATAAATGGTGCCTGAGACTCCATTAGGCTTCTCCACGATCAATCAGAAAATTCTGGTCGAAATCATGTGATTCCTCCAGCACATCAGGTTAATCCAAAATCATAAGTTTTATTCATGAAAATTAACTGCTCATCAAATGACTGCTCAAACTCAAATATTACATACTGAAAAATGCTGGAATTGTTGAAAAACCTAATTGACATTGACCACAATGTTATTTTTTCCTGTTATATCCTTTTTCATATTAAAAAACATGCTTGAGCTTATTTGTAACGTACCTGCTAAGACAGTACTGTAAATATATAGCATACTGTATGTGATAGTCATTTATTAAACATTATTTCATTTTCGTAATTTATGGTCTCAAGATGTCTGGGATTCACACCCAAACATTCCTGTAGAAATACATGAAGTACTTTATTTTGATCCTTCCACACCCCGGTAGCTGCTATTGACCCAATTAAGACGCCCCAATTAATTTGCATAATGGCAGCTGGTCCCCTAGAACCTACAATAAAATACACATTCCACAGCTACCGAAATTCCCCATAAAAATCGTAAACAACACCTGCACACAGTAAAAAGTAGAAGCCCCGCCAGACAGTAGTCTCAAGTGGGATGGTAGCGATGATCCCATTAAAACATATATACACAGAGGAAATAGATACAGAAGCATGCACAGAAGCATAGAGGTGTGGCTAAGCCCACTGTAGGAAGCAAGCATAGGGAAGACGTGAAAAGCATACAGTACCAGGAAAGCATTGGAGGGCATGACCAAATTAGCGAGAATAACAAAGCAGGAAGCAGGGATTGGTGGAAGAAGATGGACAGAAGCAAGACCTCCCGTGATGCCCAGGGAGTGGCCAAAAACAACGTATTTAAAGAGAAACAAAGCATGATTCAGTTAGTTCATGTTTGTATCGAATTTTAGTTTTTCGAATCCGTTTTATTTGCAAGCGATGTGTCTTTTTATACGAAAGCAGTTAAACTGAGTCCGTTTTATTATTTGCAAGCCGAACATGTGTTGCCCCCCTTATTCGTTGTCGAGGACCAAGCTGCCGTCGATTGTCATTTTGTATCGCCCTCGCCCCATTTCCCGCGCCATTTTAACCACCATCCATTTTAGGATAAAGTAAAGTACTTCTCAAACTGGTCGTTACATATTCTGCCACCCTGTTACAAAAGTAACATGGTGATAACGAAAGTAAAGGCCCGTACACGCCATTGTGAATACGAGGTGATACTTGACAAAGTGTTAGCTTGATTGCCATGTAATCCAACACGGTGTTAAGTCCTTACACTGTGTTGACTTAACACGCGATTGTGAATACGGGCCTATGTTTTGCATATAAAGTGGCACAATTTTACACTCAGGCCCCTCCTCTATACTACTTACGTACGCCCCTTCAAAAAAGAATCCAAATTTCGTTTCTAAGACATCGGAGAACATAGAAATTTACCGTATTTCCATCAAAATTTTAATTTTTGTTCCTTGTGATACCTGGTTAATTCCACATCAGTTGTAGACAACAAGCCCATGTACCAAAAAATGCTTCAGGGTATCAGAGAAAAAGGCATTAGAGCGACGTAAGACGATCTAGGGTACATCGATGTTAGGAAATCTGTAACAAAAATTACAGGTCCGCTGAGAGCCACTGATTAGGCAATCAATTTGATCCATAGGCCAGATTTGTAAATGATTGTGACACCACCGCCATCTTTGATCAATTTTCCATTAAAAACGTTACTGTTTAACCAAATTTCAATTATTAAGAGAAAATCATATTCATTCGATTTCAGAAGTAAATTGAGAGTGGGATTTTATTGCATAGACTACGTGAGTTTAAGATATAGCAGTTCAAGTTTACAATTGAGGCGCCAAAAAATAGAAAATCCAACCAGAAAATCCCAAATTCAACACAAATTGATGCGCTAGCATCAAAAATAATATTCACTTTATCTGAAAATCAAAATTGGCGTAGCTGCAGTAGGACGAAAGTTGACAGTTTCCGTTTTGTGCGATTTTTGACACACATTTCTGCCATTTTCTGCAGAATTATGTACGTCAGACATTTTTTCCTCTAAATTGGCTCAATGTTAGATGAATGCATAGGCTACAACATATTGTGGAAACAATAAGTGTGAAGTGCATATTGATAATACAGCAGTGCTTCAAACACGAAATCTTAAATACGAGATTGCAGATATTTTTCACAAAAATCACAATATCTACTGGTAAAGCTCAGAAGCAACAAAAATTTCCGAATACAGTAAGTAACTTCCGACGTCTAATGGCTGCTAACAAAAATTGCGAAAATTTATATACGCTGGGATCGCAGTTTTTGGAGTTTGAACACTGTTCTATCATTGCATTTTCTAGAATTGCAACCTCTATGGTGAAAAAATACGAACTGGTGAGTTTCAATAATGAAATATTGCGAAAAGTTTGATATGCCTAATATCAGAGTAACAACCGCCCCGCATAAAAACCAAATTCGCGTATCATCAGTACTCCGAAGCTGACGATTTTTGCATTTTGTGGCGTTTTTCAATCTATAGCTGGATTGAGATATATCAGTTTAATTTCATCATTAAACAATCATTAGATGCGGAATACAATGCTCTATAACATTATATCAAAATATTTTCCCTATCTTGTATTTTACATTTTTCATAAAGTTTTGAAAAGCCAAAAATGGGATGATAAGAAATGTGGAAAGGGTAAGTGATCAACTATGTTGCCCCAGATATTGATTCAATATACTTGTAGCTTCTTTTGGCTTATTTTTTTTTGTTTTGCAAGAGTCTCAATCAGATTTGCATTTGAGGAGCTGCATTGGTTTGCCCTAAGTATAAGATCAAAAGTCAATAAATCTTCCAAGAATCATCAGCCGATGACACTAAAAAAGGTTCGATCGCAAGTGCAATAAGAGACGTTTCTAAACATTAGTAAGTTCGATTTATCTAATTACAATGGACTTTCGACAGGGTGTCTCAATTGAAATTTCTGCTTTTCTGCTCAGTGTGCTGAGCAGTTGATGCAATATGGCTAATTGAAAGACAATATTGGAGTCAATGCGCTCTTAAAATATCATTGATTAAGTCTTAGCAGTTGATAAAGAGTTGTCTCAAATGACAATAAAAAATCCAAAGAATTTCGGGAAATTTCCAAGAATTTAACTGTACTTCTACTTTGCTGTAAGCCACAAGGCTTTTCACGATACCAACCATATGCGCTTTATGTAGTATATCACACTCCAGCTAAACCGGTACTGTCCACCAATTTCTTTAATTACAGTAAACTCAAACACATCAACAATAAAATAGATACTTATTTTCGTATTTCGTTTTGTGTTATAAAGTATTTGCATAAATCATTTTGTGTGTTGTTTAGGCCATAAAGGCATGTGTAGGGGAGTCTCCACGTTTTTGCCTAGTAACAAAGTTGCGTTTATTCTACACTCTTCTCTGCCTGACTGCTAGCAGATTCATCACCCATTTTTGATTGACTGAAAGGACTTACCGTACTTGCCAGCCTTCTCTACAAAAACCCGGACTGTATCTCCCCGCACTTCTCTCACCTGTGGCTCCACTCGATTTTCCTCTTTCAAAATTTATCACCAAATATTGCATATATGCAGCTTGAAAAACAATTACTATAGTCTGCTTTTTCAAATGCTTGTAGCGCAAAAATGCTGAAAGTAAGTACGCATGCAGAATTTTGTGCTGAGATAATATCGTTGTTGACTGTATATTAAAATATACAGTCTATTATTTTCTAATCTTCCAAATGAAAATAACATACTTATTTGCTAATCTCAAACTTTCCTTTACTCGTATTGATTATACAAAAATTGACGAACGATTATCAAATTTGATGAATGACAATTGACAAACAATGTGTCACAAACAAAGTGGCGAAACCTGAACTGTACAACAAGAAAACGCCGCTGTTACAAGTATTCATGATCCCGTGAAAAGGCCAAACCTGAAAAATTTAAATGTTATAAATTTATAAATTGTGTTACAAGAAGCCTTCGTGCTGTTGAAGTTTTGATATAATGAAATTTGGAAGTATCTGAAGCCCAACGACCATGAGCCTTAACAACGTCATGAGGGATACCTGCCTCAGATGCCGTACTTGCGCCACCTGATCTCAAACTGTGAGTTCCATATTCTTTATCGTTTAATGCAATTTCTGTCAAAATTCATAAAAAGTGTTCTCTGGCTCTCGTGTAGGTCAATTTTTTATTGCCTAACCTAAAGGCTTTGTCTTTACACGGAACAACATTGCGGAAAATGAATTCTGAGGAAGATGGTTTGATATTTTTCGTCTGCAAATATTCCATAAAAGTTGTGTAAGGGCAGGTAATGTTTGATGTTTTCCAAATGATTACTGATGAACCATGACAGAAAATGTCCATCTTACTTTTCTGAATTGTAACTTCAATATACTCTGTGCAAATTTTTAGATCACAGCTCCTTATGTCCAGTGCTTCAGAGATACGCAAGAAACACGCAAAGCAAATTAGCATGATAGTTTGATTCGAAGGCTAGCCAAAGTTGGCAAAGCTGAAATGTGGGCAACCATTAGTCGTAAGTGCTCGATAGTTAGCAGTTCTTTTCTGTTTTGTGGGCTATCTTGTCTTTCAGCCGATTTCAAAATTAGGGTGCAAACGGGATGGCTGAGAACAGAAGCATAAGAACCAATTTATTGCTGCAGCCATTTGAAAAATTGTTGATGAGCGTGAGCCCTGCTTGAGCAAAGTGGAAAGAAAAAGCGTTAAGTGAATCGATTGAGGAGGATCCATTTTGATATTTCGTTGTAAAGCCCATTTTAAAAATTTTTTGATTTTTAGGGCGTATGACTTCTGTGTGCTATTGGAAATGGAATTAAAGATTGTTTGTGCAAAAGCTTCGATCTCGTCCTTGTTGAAATTGTCCCCGAGGCTTCTGTGCCACTGTGATGCAAGCAAGTCTGAAATGTGCAACGTTATAAGCTGGGGTGGGTGGGTGGGTAAGTGGTTATAAGATTTAAGAAGAATCGTAATTGAAATCAAGAGGAGTATGTTGTAGTGTGTTTCCGCCGATTTTTAGCGTTTTGTCAAAGCCCGTTAGAGGCCCGCAGGTGGCAAGTGGAGAGAGCAACGCGAACCATAAGTAGTCGTCTTACTGTAGCGCACGTCGGTACGCTGGTCTCTCTCTTCATTATTATTGTTGTTATATTTTTATGCGTTTGATACTAGTTGTGCGCCCCGCTGGCCACCACTAGTTTTTATTAGCCGCCTCCCACCACGCACTTTTCGTCTCTTTTCGCCCGTGCGTGGGAGTAGATTTTGTGTTATTATTTTCTCGCCCGTCTTCGCCTTGTACACATAAGTGTTTTGTATTTTATTGCGTAACATTAAAAGGTAGAAAAACTCTCGCCTTTTGATCTTGCGCAATAAGGGAGACAATTAAAGAAATTAGACTTTCTCTAATTGTTGGGACAATTAGTGTTGGGGTTTAAGTACCAGTAATTAGATTATCGGGTAAACGTGGGTGTGGGAAGCACGTACATTAAGGACGCAACCTCGGAATCCCAATCCTGCCCATGGCTCGTCGCCCCCACCAAACCAACAAATACAACACTGGTGACCGCTTGGATTGTACGCTGCCTTTCCCCGCCGTTGCGTTGCATCCGAAAATGCTAAAACAGTCCAAAATTCGACCTCGCCGCAGCTGCGCCAAAGGTTACAAAAGAGGTTATTATACCCTGCGAAAAAAGATGCCAAAAGTAAGCCACACACCGCCGGACCTCACACGTCTTCCATCGCGATCTAGTTCCCCGAACGCTGCCACAGCCGCACGCCGCGCCCTAAGTTTTGATCAAATGTTACTGCCGCGACCATCAAATATTGCGCAATCAACAGCGGTTCCCATGGTAAGCCTCCCGCCCCATAATCCGCCCTTATCTACTTTCAGTACCCCTGCGCTGGATGGGACAGCACAACGGCAAGTACTGCTCATTCCCGCAACCGCGGCGATGATCAATTCTCAACTCCCGCTGTCACTAAATCAAAATCCTCTCACCGCCGCTGTAAATTGCCCTGACCCGCCGTCCGCACCGCAAATGCCGCCCCCAAGCACCGCGGCCCGAAATAACAATGATCAAACCGTTGCCAGAACTGACTCTACCGAATCCTTTGTCAATATCGATCCTCCGCAGGCCCCAGCCGCCACCTGTGCTTCAGTAAACAATCACCGCAGCAGCCTAGCCATTGCAAACGCCAACGAAGTCCAAAATTTTCGGATTGAAGCACGCGACGCGTTGGACCAACTCAGCACCGCCGCTGCGCGCATCACCAACAATGTTCCCATCATACAAACGATTGATCAAATTATCGGTGCCGTTTCCGACCAATTCCAAGCCCAGCAACTACAGGTCCAACGCGAAATCCAGGAACAAACCAAAGCTACAAACGCCCGCTTCGCCGCACTCTTCGAGCAAATGCAACAGTTGATTTCTACAACCGCCGCCACAACTAATGCGCGCAATCCGCCCACACCAAGACCGCCGCCGGTGTCCTCACGGTTTCACGGCGATGAAACAAGAGATATTTATATCCCAAACAAAACTCTCCGTGAAACTGAACCAGCTCCAGTCTTTGGCAGGCTACCAAATCAAGTCAAACCTAAAGCGCCGTCGACGGATACCCTGTACAATAACGAATTCGCCCGCACTGCACGCGCCGACAAAGAATTACACCGTTCCGCGCTTCAAAGACGCCAACCGCCCGCGGCAAACCATTTCAGTTTCTCAGACTACCCACCAGACGATTATTATGACCACCTGCAACCTCGGTACGATCTGCCGCGCACGTCTCATCGTGAAGAAGATAGCCGCATCAAGACAATTGTCGATAACATGCACCCGTTGATTATCGACGGCGCTGCGACAAATAAACGTCTGCTACGCTTCTTCATCCGCTTGGAAAACGAATTCGGCTATGACGCCTCCAACCATGTAAAGATGAGCGCACTACGCCGACTCACCCGCGATACGCCGAGCGATATGATCCAAGATATGACTCGGTACGAAGACGCCAAACATTTACTCATGTTCCAACTAGCCCCGGATTGCAACCCGATGACTCTCAAACGTGAGCTCGCGTCAATCACCCCAGAAGTTGGAGAAGAACCCGCCGCATTTTTGAGTAAGGTAATGACTTATGTACAACTATTGTATCAGCATGAAGATCAAACCTTTCGGCACAAACAAGTAATTGACACCTTTTTGACAAAAATGCCTGTTTTCTATCAACTAACAATTGGCGAACAAGCGAAAGGCTCCACGAATGTCCAACAATTGGCCGACGCCGTAGCCAAAGCCCGTAGTGTCCTCAATGCAACCAAAGCTGAAATTGGAAGCGCGGAAAGACCCATCCTCGTAAATAAAGCTGATCAGGACGCACCACCACCGAAGTCTCCGCAGCCATTTGACCGCCGTTTCGAACGCCGCCGCAGCATGGATCGCCCCCAACACCGCTACCGCGAGCGCTCCCCATCTACGGATCGCAGGCCCCAAAATTCGACACCGCCACCCGCTGAATTCGTCTCTTTCCAACCACAAGCGATTGAACCACCGCTGCCACAGCTGCTGCGCATGGAGATGCTATTGGAACAATTGATTCAAAGATACGGTCGCGACTATGAAGAACGAAAATCCCGACAACGCCCAGAGGAAACATTACCAACCAATAGGCAACAGAGCCCGCGTCATCAATCGCAAAACAGAGAGCCGTACGTCAATCGTTTCGACCGATCCGCTAGCCAAGACCGCGCACGCACGACGCAACTTACAGGTCTTTGGTGCGACGCTCACAAATCCCGCACCCACAACACCGAAGATTGCGTCTGGCTCAAGCGGCAAAACGCTCAACATTTAACCCGACTCCAATCAAATCGCCCATCCTACGCTGCCCATTCACGGCAAGCTGATTTTGGAACCAATTCGAACGACATCCGTGGCCAGCGCGATTGGAGACCCCACCGCGGAGGACCGCCCCAACGAGGCACAAACTACGCCCGCCGTGCGCGAAACCATTTTTATGAAGGTAATTCTATACAGCGCCCACATGATTTTGTTCAGAATACCTACGCCATCTATCCAAACCATCAATTCCTGACACCGTGGGAACAACATATTCACTACAATGCTGTACCCGCTCCATACGTCACAACGCCGACAGACTCATCACGCGCCAGTTCTCAATCCTCAGAGTTACAACTAGCCTTACCCGCACTTCCGCCAACGAATGCCGCGTCAACACCTGCGCTCAAAACACGCACTAACAATCAATCGACTTCCGCGGCCAATATGGTCATCCCGTCTAAAGAAATCGCTTCCGCGGCACCGATTGTCAGCCCCTGCATAGTCTGTTGGAATGCAACGGGCCGCGCTTTTCAAGATCCCTGTCACATCCGCTCGTCCGTTTGTCAAATCGATAACCTCACGCCATCTTCAAAATCTTTTGTCCGCAAATACGCCCCCACAAGAGCTTTCTGAATTCCAATCAAGATCGGAGCCGTTAAAGCACATGCGCTCATCGACACAGGTGCCCAATGCTCCGTTTTGTCCTCAGGATTAGTCAAATGCGCGTTCGACAAGCAATTGCTCCAACTACCGATTTGCAAAAAAATCAAAGTCGCCGATGGCGCTGTTGTCAACGCTCACGGTCCAGTAGTCGTTACAATGGAATCGGCCTTCGGAGAACACATGATCAAATGCCTGATCCTCGATGATGATGGAAACGACCAATGTATCATCGGCACCGATTTCCTCGCGCACCCAGATATCCACGCCATTTTGAATTTTAAAGATAATTACATAGAAATCCAAGACGTTAAACTGCCGCTCAAAGTAATCCTTTCGGTCTGCCCTCGAACGGAATTGTTCCTAAACGCTGCCAACGACAATGTCTTAGAAGAAATCCCAGAGGACGAGCGAGTAAGTTTTTATGATGATAAATCGGATATTTTCAGCCAACCCGAAGAAATCGAAGCCGAACAACCGATATGGCAGGCTCAACCTAATCCACACCAACCGCCCCCTCGGCAGCTGGAGGTTACCGAGCTCGCCGAACCAATTTTTCTCATCGCCCAAGCTTCTATTTCAATTTTGCCACACTGCCAACAATGGGTCAAAAGTACAGTTTTTCCCACAACACTGGCGACTGTTCCCGACGTGATTGTACAACCCCTCGCCACCAACAACGTAGCTGCAGAACTTCCAGTCGAAACCGCAGTTGTCAACATCACCAACAGTCATTGCCCGCTGCTTTTCATTAACAATACGCCAAACAGCATCAAACTCCGACCAAATCAGCTCATCGCGATGGCAAAGCACACGCTAGAGTATTCTGAAACCTACATCGATTGTCAGATAGCAACTGCCATCGCCGACCGCGATTTAACAGACCACGAGCCGGCCGCACTCGATAAATCATTCGCTGGCCACACCGCGCAACAAAAGCTGGAGTACGCCCTAAACAAGATGACCAAAAAAACTTACGTTTCTGCGGCACAAAAAGCAAAAGCCCTCAAGATGCTCCGACAACACCGCGATGTTTTCAGCCTTCCCGGCGACAAACCAACTATCACTAGCAAATTGACCGTCAGTATCGACACCGGCAACGCGAAGCCCGCCTCCGGCCATTACTATCGTGCCGAGATGGAGCAGAGACCAATTGTGCATCATCATATTCAAGAAATGCTTGAAAACGATTTTATCGAACCATCCCGCTCGCCCTGGGCCGCACCGCTGTTCTTGGTAAAGAAAAAGGATGGCTCTTGGAGACCCGTTGTCGATTACCGTGGAATAAATGACGTTACGCCGAGCGACAAGTTCCCGATCCCGTGCATTGACGATTATCTGGATGCGATGGGACAGGCAAAATTCTTCACTACGTTGGACCTCAAAGCAGGGTACTGGCAGGTACCCCTTGATGCCAACTCCGGCGATAAAACAACCTTCATCTGCCAAGAAAGTTTGTTTCATTTCAAAGTTTTGCCGTTCGGCTTGAAGAACGCGCCCGCCAAATTTCAACGTCTAATGGAACGAATTCTCGGACCGTACATTTGGAAGATTTGCCTTGTTTATATTGACAATATTATTATTTTCTCGAATTCGTTTGAAGAACATTTGGAACATCTACAAATCATTTTCGACGCCCTCCGCGCAGCCAATCTCAGGCTTCGACCCGACAAGTGCGAATTCCTGCCGCCGCAAGTCAAGTTTTTGGGACACCTCCTTAGCGCCCGCGGAATAGCAGCTGATCCAGAGAAAATCAAAGCGATCGCCGAATTCGAATTTCCAAAGACCAAGAAAGGTATGCAAAGTTTTTTAGGCTTAGTTCAATGGTGCAAACGCTTTATCCCGAATTTGGCAACATTGTCCAGTCCTTTATACGGACTCCTACGCAAAGACACCCAGTATATCGCCACGGACGAACATTACGCTCCATTTGACGGTATCAAATCAGCCCTTACGTCAACACCTTTTCTTCGCCACTCGGTCTACGATGGCAAAGCTCAATTCGTTATTCAAACTGACGCCAGTACGACAGCCATCGGAGCAATTTTGTATCAGGAAAATGAAAACGATCAATGGGTCATCACCTACAATAGTCGCGTATTCACCGATGCCGAAACCTGCTACAGTACAACTGAGCGTGAATGCCTCGCCATTGTCTACGGCTTCCGGATGTACCGCTACTATGTGTATGGCCAAAAAGTTATTGTCCGCACTGACCACAAGCCGCTCGAATGGCTCAAAGACGGAAAACACTGCAACTCGCGCCTTCAACGCTTCGCGATCAGCCTTCAAGACTACGACTATAAGGTTGAATACGTTAAAGGTAAAGACAACGCTTGCGCCGATTTCTTGTCCAGGAAAGATGACCGTGACAAAACCCCAGTCCCGAACACCGAAAATTTGACCGCCACGATTTTCCGTAAGAATTTTCACCCTGCTGGTGCAACTACGACCACTGACTTAACAGTACCGGAAATACTCCCAGCAGTGGCCTCATCGCCCACGAAAGTCGACACCAGAATCAATGCCGTCACCTGTGCAATGACAAAACAGACCATCAGTCAACCCACACTCTCCAATTTAATGCCAGCGACCGCCGACTATGGATCGCCCCCGGTAGAAGCCATAACAATCGCCACCCACGAAGAAGTCTTAAAAGCTCAAGCCGCGGATCCAGCCATTTCAAAAATCATCGCCACCCTCCACATGGCCAATGCCGCCAAACACCCGCCGATTTTCTTCGTCCAAGACCAACTTTTGTATCGCCAATTTAAAGATGCCAAACAATTGGTCGTCCCCGCATCCATGGTCGACCAAACTCTTCATCAATTCCATGGCGCGAAAATCTCGAACCATCAAGGATCCAACTGCACGCTGGCAGCGATTAAAGCTCACTTCTGGTGGCCCCGCATGGAGGAAAACGTTCGAGATTGGATCAAAACTTGTAAAATTTGACAATTAACAACGCCGCGCACATCACCGCCTCTGCCACTATTGCCGATTCAACCCAAACACCCATTTGAGATCGTGGCAACCGACATCATCAACATTTCGCCCGTAGGTGAGAAACGTCCTTACGTTATTGTTTTTCAGGATTACTTCACGAAATTCGTGTCCGCGCACCCGATACTGGATCAAAAGGCTTCTGCAATAGTGGAATGTTTCATCAACAATGTCATCCTCACGCACGGTAGCCCGCTCGTCCTCCTCTCCGACCAAGGTGGATGTTTTATGTCAAAGCTTATGCAAGATATCTGCGAGCTTCTCAAAATCCGCAAGGTCAAAATGACGGCATACCACCCCCAGTGCAACGGAATGGTCAAACGTTTCAATCAAACATTGATCGCCCAACTAGAAAAGTATACCGCCAACGATCCAGACAACTGGGAACGTTACTTGCCTTATGCTGTGTTCGCCTATAACGCCACGCCGCACACAGCTACCCACCATTCGCCATTCAGTCTATTACGAGGATATGAGCCGCGCATTGCTTTTGACTACAATTGCGCCCGCCGACTTACCTTGCCATTGAACTACGATGCTTATCAGCATATTCTTACGCAAGCGCAACTCAAAATGCACGAAAAAATTAAAGCTAACCTCGATGCAGCAGCCGCCGTCAGCAAAGAATACTTTGATCGCAAAGCCCGAAAACGCGACTTCGTCATCAACGACCTAGTTCTTTTAACTAATACATGCAAGGCCAACAAAATCCAACCCAACTTCATCAGACCTTTTCTCATCACGGACGCCTCTCGCGCAGCCCAAAACGTTGTCACTGTCGACTTCCTCGATGCGCCCGGCCACCCGCAAACCGTCTCCATAACGCATCTAAAACCGTTTGTTCCGCGACCCGCAAAAGATGCATTTGAACACGAAGAAGGTGGACCACGCATGCCCCACACTTCTCGCCGGCAATAGTTTGCTTTGAAATTTTTCTTTTGTGATACAGCGCTCATCACGCCTCGTTGTAAATAATCTTCGCGTTTGTTTAATTTAGATCATGGCGACCTCATTGACGAGCAAATATACAGATCACGCCACTCCGAAACACCTTCTTTCGACCCGTTTATTACGAGCAAACTCAGCTGATTTTACACCATCACATTACACTTTGCGCTGATCCCCACACTTTTACAATAGGAGGGAGTTTCTTCTTTAATGTTAGGTTCTGTTCAGCGTGAGGCCATTCGGTTTATTTTCGCCCGACCCTGGCCGCTATCACTCATGTAAGACTAATTGGGAAAGGTTGATTTTAGTCCCCAGTAACAGAGTGGTGTTTGTGTTGCTTTTCGTAATGGTAGTGTTGCATTTTCCTACTTTACACTTTCTTCACCTTTCAGCATCTTACTCTTTTACTATTTCATTTCTACTTTTTGCTTTCACCCGCAACAGTCGCATTCTCCAGCGGCTCTGCAAAATTTATTTTCAAAATGAGGACGCCGTCGACAGGATCCACCTCCACGGCCGACGAACCCCCACCGTACCGTGAATCCATCAACGTTAACGAACGATATGTATGTTGGGCCGAGCAGCAGCCTAACCAAAACGACTTGAGCTTCGCCTGTGACAATACCTTAATGTTTTACGCTTCTTTTGCTGCTTTTCTTGCATGCTCTTTGCTTCGGACCCCATGGGCACCCCCCACTCTGTAGCCCTGCGCCAGGAGCCCATGGTCAGCCGCCGCGATCCCATCATCATCAAGTTGAGACGCCACTAGCCCCAACCAGCCGCTGCTTTGATTTCCGCATACGACAATTCTCGTTATCTCCCTATCGTAGCCCGATCCAGTTGTCAAGATGCGCCCATCAAAGTGACATTGTCGCCCAAGCCACTGTCTTTTTAGAGCATGTGTCCTCCTAAGGAACCGAAAGCAACACCGCGCCTTCCTCTTGGTTTCAGGTTACAATCATCCTTTCGCCTCCATTTCGCTCCCTCGATTTGGTGCCCCATGTGTCACATGTTAAATATCGCGCTCGCTCTTGTTTAGAAAACAACGTCAAACGCCTGACTCGCGTCGCCGATTTGGAATCGTGGTACATCTCTATGTACGCACGACCCCCGAATGTATTGCCGCCACCGATATTCCTCTCACTCGGAAGTTTGGGGCAGGCCTTGGCCGCCCAACCCACACCAAACTTCCATGGCTATACGCTGGTCGGTTTCGACACCGAATCGATCATGGCCGCCGACATGAAGAACTTCCAGTTTACCGTGCCCATGCCAGCTGACTCCACGGCGCCCAGCTACCCTCGGTACGTTCAACTCGCATTCCTGAACGGCACAATGTTTGTTTTCGAAACGTTCACCGCTACCCCGGAAGATTGGACCGCACTTTTCTCCCTAGTCGACGGCGAACACACCATCGTAGTTTCCTTCGATGGAGCCGACGACTGGGCGGGAATATACGCTCTTTTAGGCACCCAATTCCGAACCGATCGGCAAAAGAAGAACAAAGATCCCGTTGTAAAAGCCATTCATTTCGACGCGTACCGCGTTATCGGCAACATCGACATATCCCCACCACTATACGAGCTGGCCCGACGAATCGGTTTCTTCCCCGAAAAATGTACGATGAAAGCTACCGTTTCCGCCATGTGGGTGCTGGACGTTTCAAAACTCACGTTACGTTTCCCAGCAGCCCTACGTTTCTTCAACAACTCGACGATGTCGTTTTTGCAATCCGACGTCCTTGCCTATGCAGCCCTCGACGCCTACTATCCATTGTTGTTGTTTTTGGCTTTTGGTCGTTACGGCTTCATCCCCGAGATTTACAACGCCCCTGCGTTGTTTCCCCACAACTTGCTAGATGCTGCCGAAATCGACCACCTCGCCGAATCCGTTATCGCCGCTTTTCACAACGTCGCGCTGTCAGACGTTTTGCCCCCGGACTACGCCAATCGGATATATCCAACGATATCGCAAGTCGCCTTACCCGCGATTATGCGAGACGAAGTTCTCTCAGCTTATAAATTTTTCATGTATGATTGCACAGCGTCCGACCACGGTCGGTCTTTTTGTTTAGGAACGGTGACCAATGGTTTTCGAGACGTCAAAGTTTTGACGCGCACAACCCATCTGAAACTGCTCACCGCCCCGAAAGCGCCAAAGAAAAAGAAAAAGAAACAAAAGGACGAGTGGAACGAATCACCGGACGTTTCCGATGACAAAGATCTGGTTCTCAAACCATGATCCATGTTTGAGGATCCCAAACGCCTTCAAGCAGCCGTTAGCTCGGTCATGAAGAGCAACTTAACCGATCCAATTATCGAGCTGCTCAACTTCCCGGTTTTCCCGATATACAAATTGGCCATCCGCGATCAGATGCAATACAAAGACCCCGCGTTACCGCCACTCAGTCACGAGGTCGATGATGTCTGGATTGAACACATTGCCGCCGATCAGCCCTTGCGCGAGCACACCCATTACGGTACCCATTATCGTTATCACCCCTCCACCATTCTTAGTTTTTTACAGGTGGACGGAGACTGGTTTCAACGGCTAACAACTTTCATGCCGTTGGCCGCGCTCTTAGCATCGCCGTGCTCCGCTGAAGAATATGCCTTTGTCATCGATTTGCTGCTACGCCACGCCCAAACAATGACACCAGAAGTACGCGCCACATTCTACGAATGTATGTCGTACCGCACCGATGGCAACCCTAAATCGCGCCTCACCAATTGGATGAATCGCATCCCCGAACGCGAGCCCGCTTTCGCCACCGACCCCGGGACGTATATCTGCAACCGATTTTCGCTAGGCCCGATCATATTCGACGAGGAATTCCGAATGGAAACGCCCGTCAAAGAAATTGAAATCGATGAGTCCAACTATACGGCCAATCCACACAGCCATTTTCACTTTTACTCATCGTTTATCGCACTTATTGACTTCCAAAACCGATTTTCGTTCCCCATGCCGGTGTACGCGTACCCCATGCCGACTACAGCTTGGGTGCACACACTCACCGCCGAGGAACTGCTCGAACGTCCCACCGATGTTGAAGTGGAACCCGCCGATGACGAGTTACTTGATACACCAGTTTTCGATCTCAACATAGCGAAGCTGCCGCCGTCAACAGACGCGTTGGCCCTTCCTATGTCCACCGCGCCCTCCGACATAACTGCAACCGCTACACAAATCAACGACTTTTTGAAACTTACCCTTGACGAAATATCAACTATTGCCCCGGCATCGATGGACGAATCTACCCCCATCCAACTGGCTGCGCTCGATTCAGAAACTATGACTTCTGAACAAATGTTGACGGATATACCCAAAGAAAGCACGGTAGATCAATCCACGTCTATGGACGTGGCCCCCATAGAACCCGCTGACATGATACTGACCACGGCACCCGCCGTGGACTCGCAAATATATTTGGCGACACCCGCAGTTTTGCCGGGACCTCCGATAATTGCCACTGTTGCCGCAGCCAGGTATAGTGCTCCTGTACGTTTTTCACAACAAATCATTTCAGCCACTCAATACGAGGCCTTGGTCGCTGCGCTCGCCGCGTATCACTTCCCGCTGCCGCTGCCCGGAATGTTGTTCCCTGAACATCATTGGAAAGACTACCCTGCAGCGCTAAAGGAAGAGATACAACACATCTTGTTGCCTCCACTGACATTGATCGCCCTGGTTCCGCAAGTCGCTCAAATGGCTCCGGTTATGGTTCAACCAACCGTGCAAATGCAGGTTCCTTTACCACCCCCGATCATTTTGCAACCACCACCGGTGCCGCAACCACCTCCACCCGCGACTCTAGTGCTGCCGACGGCGCCTGTGGATGTTCAAACCCCACAGGCTCCCAGCACGTCCGCGCCGGCTCTAGATCGCCATGGAACTCCTATCCGAAGACCCGGCAGGTACGAACACTCAATAAAGCGCAAACAACACCTTCAAGAAGAATCGGCGTACCGAAAATCTCACAAAACGCCAACAATGGATGAACCGAGTACAAGGCGTACGCCGCCACCCAGCACTTCCCGTGCCAAGCACGGCAGAATGCCCAGTGAATGTACAACTCGTCGCTGCGAACAACGCAATAAACAGAAAGCCCGCGAAGAGGCCGAAAGATCTTCGCACGCCACGTCAATGCCAAAACCCAAAATTACGTCATCCAAAACAGCAGCGCCGGCAACGAAACCGTGGCCTGCTCATCAAACCGATAGCCACGGTTCACGTCACGAGTCTCACTCCCGTGATGATCGTTACCGTAGAGAAACGCAGCAAACTCAAACAACCAGCCGGGATAGTCGTCAACAAGAACGCCGCGATAATGTACTGCCGCACCATACTCAAAGCGAACAAACACGCCAGGTACATTCAACCGGCTTCTACGAAGAGGCACACCACCGCCAGTTCTGCAGGTCACCACCCAAATTGATGGATTTTATTAGCCCGTTGCATAGGGATGCCGAAATTCAACATCGTCTGGAAGCTTTGAAAAATCCGCCGAAAGACGTGTTCAAAGCTCCGCTTCCACTGCCTCCTATGGACGTGGAACCCGCCACGTCAACTGCTACCACGATTCCGCCAACGGTTACGTCGCACCCGCCTACGGTTCAGACAACTAGTACTACGACTACGGTAACCCACACCACGTCGCTGCCGCCTACGGCCCCGACGTCAGCTCCGGTTGCTGCGTTCAAACAGCCGCCAGTGGTCATCGCCACTAGACTGGTTCTTGGAGTCCCTCCGCCACCAAGTTCCGCACCAACTATCGAGCCACGGTTGCCTAGCGAAGCTACGCGATTACCTAATTATACGCATTTCCGAACCACCGATTCGCCGCATTGCGTTACGCTAGTAACGCCTCGCTACCCGCCGCATATCGACTCCGCCATTGAATTTTTCACGCCACGCACATTGCACGAAATGGTTTTGATCAACTTCTTCGGCCGCCTTGGTATTCGCATCATCATGCCCGTGCATATCCGTGCTACGAACGCCTCGCTCGCGTTATATCAATATTTTCGAGAACATTTCCGCCCCGCGTATGGAGAACAACAACCGCCAGTCTCGCACGATGTGGCCACACTGATATTGCGATGGGTTGCTGGCCTTTGGGCTGAGGAGCTCGGTGTCATCGACGCTGTTCACACCACCCACTTGGCCCTTTTCCTGTATGAAGCCCGCGGTTTGGACAACCCCTCGTGTTTGCTACAAGCCTATAACACCGCTGTCGGTTTAATCGACAGCTGGATGGCTTATCCGTGCTACGCCCCGTTTCCACAACCGCCAGAAATCGCCGACATTCAACAAATTTATTTGCAGTATCATAGCGAAATGGATCGCCCCGCACCCCTGCTGCGTCGGCACAACTTTTCTGCCCCGTGGAATCTATTGCCACCGCGACCTTTGCCGACAACAGGGCTGCCTTCCGATCGTCCGTCATTGATCGCCACTCAATTGCCACCTCGAGGCGTGAATCCGCTTTCGCGGCTTCAATCTCAAACGTATACCTCGTCCTCGCGCTGCCGCGATAGCACCGATTACGGTCAAAACCGCAACTCCCGTACGGTCCACTTCAATGGCCACGATGATCCTCGCGATCCCCACGGCTACCACAACGATGGATACCGACAAAACGAGCGTAACCGCCGCAATCATCAACGAAACTACCGATCTGCCTCCGACACTCGCCAATGTCGCCGCCATTGAAAGAAGCTTTTGTACAGTGATCTTTGTTTTTTCTTTGTGTTTTGTTTTTCTTAACCTCGTCTAAACCAGTTGTTTACTTTCTAATCTCGTTTGTGCTTTATTTTTTGTACTAGTGTTTCCAGCGCACATGCAACCGACGCTAAGACCACACAGTAAGGCGACAATTGTGGTTCGCCATACGCCCCCACTTGCTCCGTCCTTTGTCCTTGTTGCCTCCACCGCGTAGTCCATTTCGCCGTCGCCGCCGTCCTAGTGGCTGACCTCATCCTCCCATCCGTATGGCATCGTATGCTGGTGTGCTCCAGTATATCGGTACGGATGGAGTGACGGCGCGAGCTGCGGTGTCGCCGAACTTACGGCTTCGCTAATTGCACTCGCGCCGGGAGGTCTCACCCTACGCGCCGCCACCAAGATCGGCTCAAACTACCCCAACAACTCCGCCGGCCCCACTGTGTGATACCGAAGAACTCTTCGGCGACCCCGGTGACGGCCTGTAGTGGCGGTTCCCTTCCCCTTGCACATTTTTGGTCGTTTCTTGATGATTGCTTAGGGCGATCTACCGCAAGGGGGGAGGGGTGTTGTAGTGTGTTTTCCGCCGATTTTTAGCATTTTGTCAAAGCACGTTAGAAGCCCGCAGGTGGCAAGTGGAGAGAGCAACGCGAACCATAAGTAGTCGTCTTACTGTAGCGCACGTCGGTACGCGTGCGCTGGTCTCTCTCTTCATTATTATTGTTGTTATATTTTTATGCGTTTGATACTAGTTGTGCGCCCCACTGGCCACCACTAGTTTTTATTAGCCACCTCCCACCACGCACTTTTCGTCTCTTTTCTCCCGTGCGTGGGAGTAGATTTTGTGTTATTATTTTCTCGCCCGTCTTCGCCTTGTACACGTAAGTGTTTTGTATTTTATTGGGTAACATTAAAAGGTAGAAAAACTCTCGCCTTTCGATCTTTAAAGATTAAAGATTAAAAAAAGATTAAAGATTAAAGACAATTAAAGAAATTAGACTTTCTTTAATTGTTGGGACAATTAGTGTTGAGGTTTAAGTACCAGTAATTAGATTATCGGGTAAACGTGGGTGTGGGAAGCACGTACATTAAGGACGCAACCTCGGAATCCCAATCCTGCCACGGCTCATCGCCCCGACCAAACCAACAAATACAACAAGTACGAAATAATGGAGAAAATCGCAGAAAATCAAGTGTTCGATACGAGTTGAGAAAACCAAAGTGAGGGAAAGGCGTGGCTTACGCCTTTATATAATAGTTGAACCTGTTGCGCCGGAGTTTGAGATTTCATCTTTCCAGAGCACGCCAATTGTATCACGATCTTAAAACAAACTATAGTCACCTAACTTTATTGCATATAAAGCAGATTTGCATCGAATGCGATGTTTCTTATTGCAACTCACTTGTTATTCCGATTACAGTATTCGAAGTATCCGAGCAGCAGACCCATCAATCTGCGACTGACAAGTCTTAGGTTCATTTGAGCTGTTGTGCTCGATGTAATTAAACCTTGAAAGAAGACTCCAATTCGCATTCAACGGTACTCCTAATGAAGAAAATGAGGTCACGAATTTGCATTGATGTGATTTTAAATACGTGAGCTATTTATTCTGAAATCTGAATTGATATCTGATACCGTAAATATTCTAATAAACGGCGCGCCGTTTACTATTTTGTTGGGTCCATTTGGTGCGCTGTTATTTAAAGGGCACCGTCTATTCGAGGGAGCGGTTTATTAAAATTTTGGGCTTGATCAGGCAACATTTCAATCCAATCTTGTTTTTTATTCTTTCAAGGAATCTCAACAATAACGTTTCATCCTCTACACCAAGGAAAGAAAAAGTAAACAAACAAAAAGGAAAGAAGATAAACCAAAAGTAGTGAAAGGAAAACAAAGGAAAAATAAAAATAACTACTGAAATTGAAAGAAAATGAATAGAAAATAACACCCGATTCACTTATTTTGAGGCGGCTAGCAACTGGACGGTTTTCCCTCTTTTTTTGCTGCTGCAATAGTTTTTACCTTGAAATCCAAATTAGACCTCTTTCTATTTTCGTGACTTGTAACGGATTCATCCAAAGACTGCATTTCACAGAAACTTTGCAAAAAATCATAAGAAAACAATGCAAACCATTGCAGTCAAAATGGACTGTAAAACAAGCAAGTTAAGCCCTGTTCAGAAGTTAAAAATCATAGCATTTTTGTCGTCGACAATCGGCGATTCTAAAGCCCAATTCAGAAGAGAAAAAATCCTGAGATTTTTGTCCCGGACAGTCGGCGACTGCACTTCTGAATTGGGATTTACTCCCCTAATAAACAGCGCATATCAAGTTTACATTAAGGATATTTATGATTCTAATAAATGGCGCGCCGTTTATTTAAGGCCGCGTTTTTTTAGAATAAATACGGTATTCCGGGAAAAACAGAGTTTTGTATATCGAGACTTAAAAATTTAATTTTCTCGACCAACTGTGTAGTTTCTTGAAGATTTAAGCCCTCAGTAAAAAAAACATATCCTGACCTTTTTTGCAGCAAGTAGAGTACATATCTCTACTGCATTCTATTCTTTTGAGCTTCAGAATTGACCAACAGTCATATTTATCGAAAAGATAGGCTTTTTGTCTTCTTTAGACATTTAAAATTTCATGATAAGTGTAAAATGCAAAATAAGGAAAATATTTTTATACCAAATTATATCGCATTGCTTTGCGCATCTGATGAAAGCTCTTCGATAAAATTTTGTCATTCTCAGGCCGATACATTGCAAGTCCCGTTAAAGAGTGTGAAGCTCCAAAAAATGCAAAATTTCCAACTTTGAGGTATTTTAGCTATGCTAATTTTGTTTTCATTGTGCAGTTTGGTCGTTACCTTCATGCAGTATATGAAACTAATCATAATGTCCTATTTTTGAAATTCATCAATTTATAATTTTTTTCACAATAGCGGTTGCACTTGTTAAAAAATGTAATAATAGCATGATGCAAAGCTCTGCGAGTTTAGAAGTAGATATTGCGATTTCTGAAAAATATGCAAATTTTTCATTTAAAATGTCATGTTTCGAGCACTGTCAGTACGCAAGTACACCCAACTTGTTTTTATAGTACATACGTTCGCTTAATATTGAGTAAATTTACAGTACACGATGTTCGGCGTACATCAAACTATAGAAGTTGACAGAAATCTGTGCCCAAAATCGAAAATCCTCAATTTTTGTCCTACTGTAACTATGCGAATTCCGACTTTCAGTTGAAGTGAATATCATTTTCGTTCATAACGCCAATTTACCATTAATTCACTCCATATGTGTTATTTTCAGGTGAAGTTAATTTTCTTGTTATAGCAGCTTCCGGTATAAGGAGCTAAATTTTTTGTGACATTGTGTCTTACCAATGACATGATAAAAGTAATAAGATCAATTGTTTTTTCTAACAATATAAGTACTTATTTTACAAAAGAATAAGCTTTGAATTCTCGGTCGACTGTATCGAGAATTTTTTCATCGGTAACGGGGGGGGGGGGGTCCCCAGGCCACAAGCGTCACAGCGTGAAGTCGTCAATACAGTAACTCCGATTTTCTAGATTTCATATAACAAACCTTTGAACTTCGTTTTCAATTTCAAATCTGAACAGAAACATTAGATCATTGTCTGGAGTATTGATTCCGACAAATCTGCGATGGCGGTGCTAAGCAAAACTCTTTTTTGTAACAGGTTTAGCATCCTATTAGATACTTTCGGGTTTCATTTGGGAATGAAATACAAATTTGGATTGAAACCGGATAAAATACGTTCATCGGACAACCGAGATCTGCAGAATTTCAGGCATTTCAGGGTCGGGCCACTTTTTTCCGCCGGCCTTTTCCTCAAATGGGAAAAGGGTCAAAATTTTCGTTAAAATTTAATAAAAATTGAAACTTTCGAGTTTGAGTCTAATTTACGAGCATTGTGAAACTATTTTACAGCAAGCTATGCAAGGGCATGACTTTCAATTGTGGGGCCGACAGAGTCATTGTAGTGTTTTGATCCGACTTTGGCGGCACGTAGGATGAGACCTCCGGATGCAGTCCGCAATTACCGAGGCCGAAATATATGGGTAACACCACAGCCCGTGTCATCACTCAATCCGCACCGATATACTGGAGCACACCAGCATACGAGTCCATGTGGATGGGAGGATGAGGCCAGCCACTACTGTTGGGGTATTCCTCGGCGAAAACAAAACGCGACAATGGAGTGGCGGCAAGAGAACAATCTGATAGAAGTGGGGGCGTTTGGCAGTAGCACATTTTGGAGTGTCTTACTGTGTGGAATAGCATCGGCTGCACAGCAGTGAGGAAAACTAGTACAAATAAAGCAAACAAAACGAGATTAATGAAACAACTGGGTGAAAAACAAAATGAGAAAACAAGAAAATAACAAAACGGGATTACTGTACAAAAAACAGCGAGAAATCAATGGCGACGGTGATAGCGGGTGTCCAATGTGGAACGTTGGTGGGATTGATGGTTGTCGCAGTGGTCATAGTGGTCATCGTGATAGCAGTCGTTGCAATGGCGAGGAGGGTCGTGGCGATTATCGTAGTGATTGTCATATCAGTTTGACTGTGAGTGGTATGGGGACAGCCATGACAGTCCGCTTGGCCCCTGCGGCGGGAAGATGATGTATATGTTTGGCTTTGAATTGGCGATAATGGGTTGGTACCAGGTGGCATTGTCAGCAGCAGTACCAGAGAGGGGGGATCAGATGGCAAACCCATTGGCTGTAGAGGGCGCGGTGGTAGGAGATTCCAGCATGTGGAGAAATCATGCTGGCCCAATAAGGGAACCTGGTGGTCCATCTCGCTATGGTATTGCAAGTAGATGCGGTGGGTGTCAGCAATTTCAGGTGACTGTGGGAATGGCGAATATTGAGGTTTGCCATCCAGGAATTGATAGGGACAACTGCAGTGTTGTATGCTTGGATCAGGCATGATGGGTTGTCCAAGCTACGAGCTTTGTAGAGAAACAGGGCGAATGGGCGGTTTGAAAGGCATCGACGACTCTGAGTTCTTCAGCCCAGATGCCCGCAACCCATGGCAAAATAAGAGTGGCGACTTCCAGGGAAACTGGCGGTCAAAGTTTGCTGAAATCCATGTGGTAGTGGTCGCGAAAATATTGGTATATAGCTAGGAAGGCGTTGGTGGCGCGAACGTGTACTGCCATCGTAATGCAGACTCCGATGCAGCCGAAAAAATTGATGAGGACCATCTCATGCAAATTGTGCAGTGAGAAGGAGTCGACTGACGAGTCAATGTGAGGAGGGTAATGCGGCGTTGCCAGCGTAATTGAGTGCGGTGGATCAGTTGTGCAAAAACGGACATAGTTTGGCAATTCAGTTGTTTTGCTAGGCAGTTGCAGCGTGGATTGCAAAGCTGTACCGGCCGGAAGAATGGTTCCGAGCACAGGCCGCGTTGTTATCACTAACTTTGGTTGTGAAGGAATGGTAGATGTAGCTGTTGATGTTGAACTGCTTATAAGCAGCATTGTTGTGGATGGGGCTGACATCGAGGCTGTAGGTGGCAACAACATGGTAGTCATGGTAGGTGTTGCGGGGATCGGCATGGCAGGTTTGACATCCATCGGTGGTGCTGGAGGCAACAGAACCTTGAATGGCTGCTGCAGCAGCTGCTTTAAAGCTTCGAGGCCCTGCTGGATTTGGGCATCCTGATGTAGCGGGCTAATATAGTCAGTTAACTTGGGCGGTGAGTGACGGAAGGCACGTTGATAGTCTCTTTCATAAAAGCCAGTAGAGTGCACTTGTCGAGTTTGTTCGCTTTGGATAGGATGTGGAGGGGCATCGGTACAGCGGTCTTGCTGGCGGCTATCTCTAGTTGGGGCATCTTGGCGAGGAGAATGATCTGTAGCTTTGCAATGGCGATCATCATGATGATGTGATTCATGACGAGAATGATGGCCATCAGAATGGTGGGATGGGGGCATTAGCTACAGTGGTGCCGTTGATTTAGCTGACTTTGTTTTGGTGCTGGTGCTTTTTGTCAGTGTGATTTTCAGCTGGGCTGTCATGCTAGTAGTTGAACTGGTTAGACCGGCCATTTGTCGTGCTTTCTGTTGGGTGCATTGTTCAGATCGTCTGGTGGTCCCTTCAC
This sequence comes from Romanomermis culicivorax, assembly GCA_963922205.1. Taxonomy (NCBI): domain Eukaryota; kingdom Metazoa; phylum Nematoda; class Enoplea; order Mermithida; family Mermithidae; genus Romanomermis; species Romanomermis culicivorax. The sequence goes on from CAWUHX010000378.1 coordinate 90,246, forward strand.
TTGGCATTTTGCCACATTCAGTATGGGACATACTGGGCAACAGCATGCATCAGGCGTGTGGCTCCTCCATTGTGCTCGTTTTGTGGGCTTTGCAGTATTCCACTTCTTGTTGTTGGGTTTTGCATTTGACTGAGTGCTCATATGGAGTGGGTTTGGAAATTGGTTAGCCATGGCAATGGAGGTTTGGTGTCGAAGTGCTTGGTCTTTGTGGCTGTTGAACGTCCATGGGAACAATCGGTGGTAACTGTGTAGCGATCGGCTGAGGCACTGTTTGCCTGACAATTGGAGCCATTTGAGTGATTTGCAATTGCTGAGGGGCCGCAAGTGTATTGGTCGTAGGCAGCAGCAAAAGTTGCCAGATTTGGTCTCCCAGCGCCTGTGGGTAATCCCGCCAGTGATGTTCGAGGAATAGCATGCCGGGCAGCAGTGGTGGAAAATTATACCCTTTGAGAATGGCGGCCAGGGCATTCCATTGACTATCTGAAATAATTTGTTGCAAAAATCTGACAGGGGGAATACACCTGGTGGGGGCAATGGTGGTGATTGTTGGGAGACCAGGCAATGTCGCCAGAGTGGCCAAATAGATCAACGGGTCCACAGTGGGTGCCGTCCATGGCAGGCACCAGCTGCACGACATCCATGGCAGGTACAGGCCGCACAACATCCATGGTGGTTACATTGTCAGTTGTGGTCTCCTCCAGGATGTCAGTCAATGTTTGGTCTGAGGTGGCCATGCTGGTCTCAGTGTCCATTTCAATTGGTTGAATGAGCATCGATTCCTCCAAGGGGGTCATTGCCAGCGACGAAATGTCCTCGAGTGTGAGCTTGAGGAACTCGTTGATCTGTGTCGCTGAAACCATAAGATCGGCGGCGGGCCATTTGCTTGGTGACAGTGCAGGAGCTGCCGTTGGTAGTTTGGCCATGTTGAGGTCAAAAATCAGTGTTTCATGGAGCTCGTCGTGGGAGGGTTCTGGGGCAGTCAGCAACATTGGGTGTTTGAGCAATTCCTCACCTGTTAGCAAGTGCGCTGAGGCCATAGTCGGCAACGAGTATGTGTAGATAGGCACTGTAAAGGAAAATCGGTTTTAGAAATCGACAATGCCAAGCAAATGGGAGTAGAAATGAAACCGGCTGTGTGGTTTGGCCATGTAGTCAGTTTCATCAATTTCAATTTCTTCAACAGTGGTTTCCATATGAAAATTTTCATCAAAGATGACTGGGCCTAAGGGGAAACAATTACATACGTAAGTAAAAGGTTGGTGGTCAAAAGCGATCTCTCTTTCTAGGATGGGATTCATCCAATTGGTAAGGCGAGTACGAGGATTTCCATCCACGTGGTACCACATACAAGTGTAGGAGACTGTGCCAGTGGCGTTGTCGAGGGATTGGACATGCTTTGCCAAAAGATCATTTACCTAGGCAAACTCTGCGGCGGAGCAGGGCGACGCTAAGACCGCAGCTAGTAACATAGTCCTGGTGAGTTACTGAAACCAGCATCCATCAACCTGCAAAAGACTAAGGATGGTATTAGGAAGATAACCATTATGGGTACTGTGATAGGTGTGATTGCTAAGAGGTTGGTCCCCTGCCATGCGCTTGATCCAGATGTCATGGACATTGGTGGGGAGTGGCGTGTCGTTTAGAAAGTCTAAACCATCATGGACTTGTAAACTTGTAAATCAGTGATAGGGAAAAAATGAGCAGTTCGATCAAGCGATGCATGACGCTGCTCTTCATGGCCAAGGCTAGGACTGCCTGAAGGCGTTTTGGATTGTCGTATAGTTTCTTAGGTTGAAGCAAAGGGTCTTTATCATCAGAAACATCTGGGGATTTATTCCATTCATCTTTTTGCTTCTTTTTTTCTTCTTCAGCGCTTTCGGAGCCATTAGAAGTTTCGGATGGGTGGAGCATGTCAACGTTTTTATATCACAGAAACCGTTGGGTTGGGTGCCTAAACAAAAAGACCAACCATGGTCGGACAATGTGCAATGGTACATAGAAAATTTATATGCCGAAAGAACCTCATCCTGATTGCTGGTTAGGCAATTTGCAAGATTGTCAGATACACTATATCAGTCAAATCAGTGGGCAGAATGTGGCTTAAAGAAACATTATTGAATGTGGGGATGAGTGTTTCGGCCAGTTGATCGATTTCGGCGGCTTCCAACAAATCGTGCAAATACAACGACGTAGCATTGTAAATTTCAGGGATGAATCCATATCTGCTGAAAGGGAGGAAAAGCAAAATCAGGTAAAACGTGTCAAGGGCGCCATAAGCCAAAAGGTCGGGCTGCAAATACGATTCGTGTGGATTGTTGAAAAAGCAGAGCGCAGCAGGAAATTTGAGCATAAGCCCCAAAACATTGAGGGCCCACATGGCTGAATTGGTGGCTTTGAGCGTACATTTCTCCACCATGAAGCCTATACTCCGAGCCAGCTCATAGAGCGGCGGGGAGATAGTGATGTTGGGAAGTACTTGGTAGGTATCAAAATGGATTGCATTCACTATGGGATCTTTGTTTTTCTTTTGATGGTCCATGCAGAACTGCATACCGAGGAGGGCATTAATTTCCGCCCAGTCGTCAGCTCTGTCGACTGAAATTATGATGGTGCACTCGCTGTGGACTAAGGAGAACAAAGTGGTCCAGCCTTCTGGCATCGCAGGGAAGGTTTCAAACACAAACATGGTTCCATTCTGGAATGCAAGTTGAACATAGCGCAGATAGCTTGATGCCATGGAGTCAGCTGGCATGGGAACAGCAAACTTAAAGTTCTTCATATCTCCAGCCATGATGGATTCGGTGTCAAAGCCGACCAAGGTGTAGCACAGGAAATTTGGTGTGAGCTGGGTGGTGAGGGCAGCCCCCAAACAACTGGGCGCTAGAAAAATTGGTGGTGGCAGCACATTAGGTGGCCAGGCAAACAGAGAAACAAACCGACATTCGAAATCAGTGGCGCGGATCAGGCATTTGATGTTATTTTCTAAACAAGAGTGGGTGCGGTATTCGACATAAGACAAAGTGGGTACTTGGGCGAAGGCGGTGTTTGTGCCAGTCCAAAGGATGACCTTAGATTTTGACCAAGAAAAGTGTGATGTTTCGCACAAAAGAAAGGATATGGTCCCCCCGACAGCTGCGACTTGGGTGGTGATGTCACTGAGACAGGCGCGTCTTGGCAACTTCGGGCAGATTGCTTGAGCGAGGCAATAAAAGGTGATGTGCGGGCTGGTCAAAGCAGCAGCCAGCTATGGCAATAATTTTAACCATAGCCTGACATTGAGGGAATCACGGCAGCTGACAATGGGCTTTTACAGGATGTGGCATAGATGAGGTATCCCATGGGGTCATGAGGAAAGGTCAGAGGGCATGCACAGAAACAAAAGACTGAAAAGAATGCATGCAAAGATAAGCATGTACCATCGCAGCAGAAGCTGATGTTGTTCTGGTGTGGTTGCTGTTCTCCCCATCGAACGTATCATTCGTTGATGTTGAGGGATTCCCCATATGGCCAAGGCTCATATGACGGACAAAGTAGATGGCGTCATCATAGGAAGGAAGAAAATCCTACAGAGCCGCGGTGAAATGCATCTATTTGAGGCGAAAGTGGGAATGATAAATGAGTTAAAGTAAAATAAAGCCACTCAAAAATGAAGAAAGTGTAAAGTTGGGAAACATGTAAATTAGTGTTAATACAAAGCACTACAAACATCACTAAGTTAATGGGAGCTAAAATCAACCTTTCACAGTTAGTCTTATGAGAGTGAATACAGCCAGTGTCGGGCGGAAATAAACCGAATGACCACATGCTTAACAGAACCTAAGTGGCATAGTGGGTTTCAAGGGAAGTGTAGGTGATGATGGTGTAAAGTTGGTGTGGATTCACATCCAGTGGAAGAGGCAAATTAAATGAGGGTAATGTGTACGGATTATACTTTGGTTACATGGCTGGTGACCAGTCAAAGCCATTACCATGATCTAAAGTAAACAAAAGGGCGAGAATTATGTACAACTCGGCGTGATGAGCCCCTATCATGAATAAATTTTGAATCAGATTTATTGGAGCAAGGAAGTGTGGGATGGCCGATGAGGTCCACTGGTTTCGGAATTGAAAACGTCTTTGGCTGGACGTGGTATAAACAGTTTCAAGTGATGCATGGAGATGGTTTGCGGTCAACTGGGTGTGTCAAGGGTGTCAATTGTGATGACATTTCCCGCAATGTGGGGGGGGGGGTATCCATGATGATGAAAGGACCAAGAAAATCGGATTGGATTTTATTAGCTTTTCGGGTGTTGGTCAATAGGACAAGATCGTTAATGGTAAAATGGCGTTTGAGGACCTTTTTGTCGAAATAAGCCTTGCTGATGGTGGCAGCTTTTTCCAGGTTAGTTTTAATTGATTTGTGCATTTTGAGTTGGGCTTGCGTTAGGATGTGCAGATACATGTCCTCATTGAGTGGCAAGGTTAGTTGACAGGCCCAGTCATAGTCGAATGTTATGCATGGCTGGTATCCACGTAGGAGACTAAAAGGCGAGTGGCACATAGCCATATGTGGTGTTGCGTTGTAGGTGAAAACAGTGTAGGGCAGATAGCATTCCCAGTTATCTGGATCATTGGCAGTATACTTCTTAAGTTGCGCAATGAGGGGTTGATTGAAACATTCAACCATGCCGCTGCATTGAGGGTGGTATGCTGTGGTCTTGATCTTCCAGATTTTAAACAGTTCACAGATTTCTCCCATCAATTTCGATGTAAAACATCCACTTTAATCGAAAAGGAGGATGAGCAAATTTCCATAGGTTAGGACAACATTGTTTACAATGCATTCAACAATTGTGGACACCTTTTGATCAGGGATGGGGTGTGGGGAAACTCATTTTGTGAAGTAGTCCTGAAAAACAATAACATAGGGGCGTTTCTCACCTACCAGAGAGATATTGATGATATCCATGGTGATGATTTCAAAGGGATGGATTGGCTGTATCAGTAATAAGGGCGGCAGTGGCGGCATTCGCAGTGATGTCAATTGGCAAATTTTACATGATTTGATCCACTCCCGGATGGCTTCTTCCATATGGGGCCACCAAAAATGAGCTTTAATGGCTGCCAGCATGGAATTGGATCCTTGGTGGTTCAAAATCTTTGTGCCGTGGAATTGGTGAAGGGTTTGGTCAATCATGGATGCTGGAATGACTAACTGGTGGTGGTCTCTGATCTGGCGGTACAGAATGTTGTCTTCAGTGAAGAAAACAATGGGATGTTTCATGGGGTTGCGGGTTTGAAGGGTTTCAATGATTTCGGTGACAGCAGGATCAGCAGCTTGCGCTTGTTTGATTTCTTCATGTGAGGCAAGAGCTCTGTCTTCAACTGGAGGCGATGCGTAGTTGACCGCCAACGGCATATGATCCAAGAGTGTGCGTTGATTGATGAGTTTCTTTGTCATTGCATGGGTGATGGCATTGACATCTGCATCAATTTCCGTGGGCGGCATTGCCTGTACTGATAGGATATCAGTTACTGTCTGGTCAGCGTCTGATATTGCACCAGCAGGGCGAAAATTAGAAGAAAAAATCTCAGCAGCTAAATCTTAGGTACTCGGAATTGGTGGTTTCTTGTGATCATCTTTTCTAGACAAGAAATCAGGGCAGGCATTGTCTTTACCTTTTAGGTATTGAACTTTATAGTCGCAGTCTTGAAGATTGATGGTGAACCATTGGAGTCGGGAATTGCAGTGTTTTTTGTCCTTGATCCATTCAAGCAGTTTGTGGTCAGTGTGCATGATTACTTTTTGACCATAAATGTAGTGGCGGTACATTTGGAAACTGTGAACAATAGTGAGGCATTCGCATTCCATTGTACTATAGTGGGTTTCAGCATTGATAAGAATGGGGCTGTTGTAGGTGATGACCCATTGATCTTCGCCGTTATCTTGGTATAGTATGGCACTGATGGCAGTTGTACTGGTGTCGGTTTGGATGACAAATTGAGCTTTGCTGTCGTACACAGGATAGCCGAGGAAAGGTGAGGAGGTTAAGGCTTTTTTGATACCATCAAAAGCTTTTTTATGATCCTCAGTGAATTGGTAATTGGAATGGTGGTGGGGGAGCGCATAAAGCGGGCTTGACAACCAATTGTGGGATGAAATGTTTGCACCCTTGCATTAGACCTAAAAAACTCTGCATACCTTTCTTGGTTCCAGGAAATTCATACTCCACAATGGCTTTGACTTTTTCCAGATCGGCAGCGATACCATCCACCTTAAGAAGATGTCCTAAGAATTTAACTTGCAGTAGCAGGAATTCGCATTTATCGGGCCAAAGCATTAAATTTGCAGTGTGAAGGGCATCGAAAATAATTTGCAGGTGTTCTAGATGTTCGTCAAATGAGTTAGAAAATACGATAATATCGTCAATATAAACAAGGCATATTTTCCAAATGTACGGACGAAGAATTTGTTCCATTAGGCGTTGAAATTCGGTGGGCGTGTTTTTCAAACTGAACAGCAAGACTTTGAATTGAAACAAACCTTCTTGACAGATGAAGGTTGTTTTATTGCAGGAATCATTGTAGAGGGGTACCTGCCAGTACCCAGCCTTCAAATCGAGTGTGGTGAAGAATTTGGCTTGTCCCATTACGTCCAGATAGTCGTCAATGCCCAGGATAGGAAATTTGTCACTGGGTGTAACTTTGTTTATTCTGAGATAGTCTACAAGGAGTCGCCAGGATCCATCCTTTTTCTTTACAAGGAACAATGGCCCAGCCCAGGGCCAATGGGATGGTTCAATGAAATTGTTGTTAAGCATCTCTTGGATATGTCAGCGTACAATGGGTCTTTGCTCCATTGTGGTGCGGTAGTAGTGACGGGATACTGGCTTTGCTGTGCCAGTGTTGATGCTGACAGTTAATTCATTTGTGAATGTTGGTTTGTCACGGAGTAGGCTAAAGACGTGTCTATTTTGTCGAAACATATTGAGAGCTTTTGTTTTTTGGGCGGTGGTGACGTGTGTTTGCTGGGTCGACTTGTTCAATGCAAAATCGAGCTTTTGTTTGTTGGTGTGGCAAGGAAGCGATTTATCCAGGGGGCTGGTTCATGAATGATCAAATCACGGTTCAAGGCGGTGGTTGCCACTTGATAATCAGTGGAGTGTGGGGCGGGGTCTAATGCCTGTTTTGCCATGGCAAGGAGTTGATTAGGGCCAAGTTGCATGCTGTTCGGGGTATTGTTGATGAACAAAAGTGGGCGTCTACCATTGGTAATGTTGACAATTGTGGTTTCCGTTGGGAATTCCGTGGTGACCTGATTGTTGGGCAATGGTCGAATGATCAAGTTGGGAATAAAAATGGGGGTGGATGGGAAAACGGCGCTGGTTACTCATTGCTGGCAATTTGACGAAATGGAGACAGATGCTTGAGCAATGAGGAAAATCGGTTCGGCGAGTTTGGTAACCTCCAGCCACCATGATTGCAGTTGGTGTGGGCTAGGTTGAGCCTGCTGAATCGATTTTTCGGCTTCAATTTCTTCCATTTGGCTGAATGTAGCCGATTTAATTTCACAAAAACTTACTCTTTCTGCTTCGTGGATTTCTTCCAATATGTTATCGTGTGTGGCATTAAGGAACAAGTCCATTTGCGGGCGGATCATGGCAATTACTTTGAGTGGTAGCTTGACATCCTGTATTTCCATGTAGTTATCCTTTAAGTTGAGGATCGCATGGACGTCAGGATGCACCAGGAAATCTGTGCCAATGATACATTGATCGTTACTATCATCATCAAGGATAACACACTTGATCATGTGTTCGCCAAAAGCAGACTCCATGGTAACTACAACTGGGCCATGAGTGTTGACGATGGCTCCATCAGAGACTTTGATCTTTCGGCATATAGGTAGCTGAAGTGATTGTTTGTCAAAAGGCATTTGATGAGGCCAGAGGACAACACAGAACATTGGGCGCCAGTATCAATGAGAGCGTGGGCATTGGTGGTGCCAAGTTTGATGGGTATTTGGAAAGCTCGTGTAGAGGCATATTTTTGAACAAACATTTTTGTTGACAGCCTTAGGTTGTCGATTTGGCAGACTGGCATTCCTATGTGGCATGGATCGTGGGAGGCGTGAGTTGTCGCGTTCCAGCGGACGATTCCTGGGCTGACTATGGGGGCCGTGGAAGCAATTACTTTAGAAGGTATGACCATATTGGCAGTAGACATTGGTTGGGTGTCAATGCCCGTGTCGGGGCCACTTGCGGGAGCTGTAGATGGGGACGGCAAAGCTGGTAGGGCAAGCGGAAATTCAGAGGATTGTGAGCTGGCTCAGGACAAATCCTTAGGTGTGGTAACATAAGGGGCAGGCGCGGCATTATAATGAATGTGTTGTTCCCATGGTGGTGTATAATCAGTATTCCGATAGATGGTGTAACTATTCTGAACAAAATCAGTGGGATGAGAAAGAGAGTTACCTTCATGGTAGTATCTGCGCCAGCTGGGGGAGAAATTAGAGCCTCTTTGGGGAGGTGCTCCACAGTGCATTCTCCATTGGCCTTGTCCATGGACATCGTTAGAGTTGGAATGGAAATTGATGGTTAAAGAGTGGGTCGTGTGGGGCAGGCGGCCTTGATCATGATGTTGGTTTCTCTGAGCATTTTGTTGTTTGAGCCAAATGCAATCTTCAGTGTTGTGCATGCGGGATTTGTGGGCATTGCACCAAAGGCCTGTTGGTTGGTACTGGACAGAGCTCGGGCAGTTGTGGCTAGCTGAGCGGTCAAAGCGGTCCCGGTAAGTATCACATGGTTGAGAATGTTGTGTGGGGGCTGGTTTCGAGTTTTATGTTGATATTCTTCGGGGTGATGCTGGGATTGATGTTCTTCTGGCACCGCTTGGTTCACGAGGATGGGTCGCTCTGCTGTTCCGATTTATGCTTCCGTGGCGTTGAGGATGCTGTGGGCTTTGGCGATGGGGTTGGCCAATTGTTGGACATTGGTAAAAGTTTTGGCTTGCTCACCAATAGTCAATTGATAGAAAACAGGCATTTTAGTTAAAAAGATGTCGATTACTTGTTTGTGCCAAAAAGTTTGGTCCTCATCTTGATACAACAACTGTACGTACATCATTACCTTACTCAGAAATATGGCGGGTTCCTCTCGGCCTTCGGGTGTGATGGATGCGAGCTCCCGCTTGAGGGTCATTTGGTTGCAATCTGGGGCCAATTGGAACATTAGGAAATTTTTGGTGTCCTCATACTGCGTCATATCTTGTATCATATCACTCGGCGTACTGGGGGTGAGGCAGTGGAGTGCGCTCATTGTCACATGATTTGATGCATCATATCCGAACTCGTTTTCAAGGAAAATGAAGAAACATAGGAGTTTATTGGTTGCAGCAATATTGATTATGAGCGGATGCATATTATCAACAATTGTTTTGATTCAGCTATCTTCTTCTCGGTGAGATGTGTGTGGCATGTGGAACTGCGACTGCAGATGATCGTAGTAATTGTGGGGTGGATAGTCAGTGAATCTGAATGGGTTGGCCATGGCTGGTGGGCGTCATTGAGGCCCAGTGCAGGAAAGATCATCCTGGCCAGGGGTGGTATGGGAAAATTTGTTATTATACAGAGTATCCATCGATGGGGCCTTCGGTTTGATGCGTGCCAGGGAGGGACCATAGGCCAAAGCCCGCTCAGTTTCATGGAAAGTGTTGTTGGGGATATAGATATCACGGGGCTCTTCCCCATGAAACTGTGAGGTCGAAAAAGTGGTTGTCTTGGTGTGGGCGGGTTATTGCGCACTATGGTGGTGATGGTAGTTGTGGAAATGAGTTGTTGCATTTGTTCGGCAAGGGCGACAAAGGGCGCGTTCCTTGTTTGATCTTATTCCTGAATTTCGCGTTGAACATGCAATTATTGGGCTTGAAATTGGTTGGAGATGGTGCCGATAATTCGATCGATAGTTGGGACTGTGGGAACATTGTTGGTAATTCTCGCAGCAGCCGTGTTAAGTCGCTCGAGGGTGTCGCACGCTTCTAACCAAAAATTGAGGACTTCCTTTGCCTTGGTGATGGCCAAACTGCTGCAATGCTTGCTTGGGGGTGCTAGGGTGGCGGCTGGGGCCAGCAGTGGATCTAGATTGATTCCATGGAGTCTGTGCGGTCCATGTTTGGATTGATTTCTGTTTGCGCGGCATTTGTAGGTGGGGGTACTTTAGATACGGCCAGTGTGCTAGCACTCGTAGCAGCAGTGGTATCGGAAATTTGGCCTATAACTGGCTTTGTGGCCAGATTTGGCTGTAGTGCTGTTGTAGCACTGGGCCGGGTCTGCGTTGGGGTGTTCCCGTCTAGCCAGGTGCTACTGAAAAGAGAAAAGGGCGGCTTAAGGGACGGGAGACTCACCAAAGGCCGCGCAGGCGGTTGCATGGAATTCGGGGCAGACGGCAGGATTTGCTGACCAAAATTCAAGATATGGTGCCTGGCATTGGAGGCATTGGGTGAACTTGATCACGAATTTTGGCAGGTATGATTAGGTGGCGTGTGCCTTACAGTTGGCATTTTCTTACGCAAATTGTAGAAGCCTGGTCGATAGCCTTGGGTGCAAGAGCAGCATGGTCGATTTTCCAGAATTAAGGGCGGGAGTCAGATGCAGCGCAGTGTTGTGGAAAGGAAGCGTGCAAACCAAGGGGCTCACCAATGTTGTATTTTAAAATGTTATCCGGGCTTTAGATGAAGGCAGGCAGGAGTTGGGTTCATGGATCGTCCTTAATGCATGTGTTTCCAACACCCAGGCTTACCCGATTAACCATTTAATTAGAGTACTTAGACCCGAAAAAGCACCCCAAATTAAGAAACTAAGGTTTCTAAATTTGGCTTCCTAAAGCGTAATGTTAAAAGCGGAGAGAGTTTTCTCCTGGTACTTTATCTAACACACGCATACCGAAATTGAGCTATAGTAAGACGCCCTTCAATGGTCCACGTAGCCACTCCACTTTGGACTTGCACACGTCTTGGACTAATCAACAAATTCTGATAATCTTCTACGAATTGGCGGAAACACACTACAACAATTAGGTTTTTTTGATGCTGGAAACGATTTTGAACTCGAGATAAGAGGCACTGATGAACTCCATCGGTCAAAATGTCAAAAAAACACAAGGTTTAGGCTTAGGCTCAGGTTCAGGCAGAGGCTTAGGTTTAGGCTTAGGCTTAGGCTTAGGCTTAGGCTTAGTCTTAGGCTTAGGCTTAGGCTTAGGCTCAGGTTCAGGCTTAGGCTTAGGCTTAGGCCCAGGCTTAGGTCCAGGCTTAGGTTTAGGTTCAGACTTAGGGTTAGGTTCAAGCTTGGGCTTAGGTTCATGCTAAGGCTCAAGTTCACGCTTAGGCTTAGACTTAGGTTCAGGCTTCGGGTTAGGTTCAGGCTTTGGCTTAGGCTTAGGTTCAGGCTTAGGCTTATGTTCAGGCTTAGGTTCAGGTTCACGCTTAGGCTTATGTCAAATTCTAAGTTATAACTGTAGTTTTTAGACCTCCCTACTGTAGTTTATACACCCCAATAATTTTTTGTTCTATTTATTTCCAACTTTCTTTTTTTGTTCCTACGTCATCACATCATCTATTTTTCCACCTACACTTCCGTTGGACAATAATTTTTTGCTAATTAAAACCAGAAATAACCTGATTTTACTTTTTCTTAGAATTAGAATCAGAATTCTAGGAATTAGCTCCAATTATAAGAATTGGGGTGCAAAGTCCAACAAAACTATAAGAAAAGCATACAAATGCCTTAGATTGTTCCTTCGTCAGTTCTCTCATCAGTTCGCCAGTTCATCAGTCAGTCCGTCAGTGTCACCTAATTTGCATATGACTACTGAGTTTAACACATTTTTATTATGCTTACCTGCTGGCATTTACATCGTGACATCAGCAATCGTCGTTCTCTCAAGATTTTCTTAACATCTTCTCTCTTCTACTGTAACTCTAAAAGAGCTTAGGTTACAGTATACAGTCAAACAAATTCTGAATTACAGTATTCATAAGCATAAGTTATCCTTACATTCCTAAGCCTCAAGACACAAAAATAAAGAACCCCCATTAACCACTTTACACTTAGGCTTGAGTTTAGCTTCAGGCTGAAGTTAGGTTCAGGCTTAGGCTAAGGCTAAGGTTCAGGCTTAGGCTTAGGTTCAGACTAAGGCTTAGGTTTAGGTTCAAGTCTAGGTTTAGACTTAGGTTTAGATTCAGGCTTAGTCTTTGGTTCAGACCTAGGTGTAGGCATGTAGAGGTTAACTTTTCAGTTAATGCAATTTTAGTGGTGAAATTTGTATCTCTGCTCATTTGCATAATTTGTGTTTTTTGACTTTTTCACCACTGGAGTTCGTGAGCCCTACTTATTTTGTCGAGTTCAGAATTGTGTCCAGCATCATGGAAAACCCCATGATGGCTTTTGGATGAAAAATGAGAAAATACCGTAAACTTGAAGTATTCCGAAAATCAATTATTCAAATATTTATTTCAAAAACCAGATTCAAATTTTCTGTTCAAAAATCGAAAGTTCTATGAATTTATCACTCAAAAATTTTAAAACTGGTATTCATTCGTCAAATTTAAAAATTTGGCCAGAAAGTTATGAATAAGAAGAGTAAAAATTTCCAAAAATTATTTCCATGTAGCTTTCTAATTTAATTTACTTTATGAAAGGAACGATCGCTTCAAGAAGCTGACTCATTTATATTTCTCAAAAAATGTGTCAATGAAAAAATTTCCAAATGTGAGCATTTGATAACCAGCTCAGATTTTCATCAAATCAAGTGATATTTCAGCCTACAGCCTGGCCGACTTTGTGAATATGAAATGGTGAGTTTAGGGCAGAATGTCAGGAAGAATGCCGATGCTGTGCTTTTTTATCATTCTGATGAGCAATATTTTTTCTTAGGTAAGTTTTATGAAATTAGCTATTTATACTCCTTGATAATAATAAAATAATTTTTATCATTATGTCATGATCCATTGGTAAAAATATCTATTTTTCTTATAATTGCAAGAATTTCATTCTAAAGATTCATTTTCCCCATGTTTAGTGTGCATATTTTATTTTTAGAAAAACCAGTGATAATTATGCCTGTCGATTTAAATGTAGATCTTGTCGAGTTTGCATTGACATAATTTTTTGGTAGCTGCTTGCAAGCATATTTACTGCACCCGTTTTTTACAATTGAACTGACAAGATCTACATTTTCCACAATTTGAATTTCTGGAATAAAGATCAGCCAATGAATGTGTCAATATTTCATCCGCAGAAACAATGGACAAAATTGTCAAGGTTGTGGAGAAATTGATGAAAATTTTAATGGTGAACATATCTGTGAAAGTTTATCGATTAAACGGAGAGCTTCGGAAGTTGCATTGAGCAAATTGAATGACGTCTATACAATAATTGCATCTTCCCATCATGATAGTCCGACCTCTCAGCCTCATAATGCTGCTAATAAAGTAAGGAAATTCACCTGTTACTCAAATCAGTAACTCAATTTTACTAAATTCATTTCTTATAACATTCTGTGCCCGTGCAGAACTGTAGACAGTGTGAAAAGTGAAAAGGCTTTTTCAGAACTCACACAAAAAATTGCACTTTTTTTGCTTGTACGAGCATAATTTTGCAAACATTAAGAGAAAAAGCTTGACATGTGCATTATGCTACACTTTTTCATAATTTGAAGCCCCAAGAGAGATTCGGCAATGAATCAAAGAGATATCCCTGTCGAAAAATTACAATATTTTTATCACTGTTTCCATAGCGTGATTGTTTTTGTGCACTATGCAAGTTGTAATTTCATTGAAAACAGTCATTTTGTTTTATAATTTGCTTATAATTCTATCAAATTCATGAAGCCTGTGAATAGAAGCCTTATTTATAAATTAGTTAGCTTTTCAAATCAAATCATTTTATTTATCGCTTCCAGCGAAAAGTAAATAATGATGTTAATATAGTAGAAGAAGCAGAAATGCGCACCCCTAAGTATTTTCTAAAATCTAAAGCCTTACGACGACGAAAAATGTCCAAATTAGGAAATTACACAACTTCATGTGACTGGTTCCACATTTCGATGTACCGGTTTGCAAAATCAAATTTATTAGTGTTCAGACGACAATTATTAATTGTTAATTTATAGTCATCTGTACGACGAGTGTTGTTTTCATTGAAGAAAGAAGTCATTTAATTTAAAGGGAGAAAATCCTCTAATTATTTGAAACATCATGCATGAGGCGAAGTGCGAGCGACGAAGTTCAAGGCCTGGTAGATTAAGCGCTCAAAAAAGATTTCAGTCATATTCATGACACGCTCAAATAAGATTTCAGTCATATTCATAGCATTGTCATGATTTTATAAACAAGTTTGACATTTTGCGCTTGAAGAATAGTTTACTGTATTGAAGGCTTCACGCTCTGACACTTGTCCTCACAAAGCATTGCGGAGCGAGATCTGTCATCAATTTGATTGATTGAAAAATTTCATACCTTCAATTTGATTAGTCAAAAATTTTAGTCCACTCCTTCGGCGTTTTTTTTTTGTGCACGGACATTTGTGCCAATTGGCACAAGAGGCCAAAAAAATTTGTGCCAATGGCACAACAAAATTTTTTCAACTAGAAAAATACTGAAAACTGCGGAAAATTTTAGGCCAGAAGCTTGATAAAAAGTTAGCGTTTAACGCATTAATTTATTGTAAAAATCGTGTCCAACCTATTTTTCAGCTAACCATGTCAGTGAGATATGAAAATACTGTGCAAGAAAATAGTTGACGACAAAAGAAATACAATGCTGAGAAAATTTAAATAACTCTGGACTGAATCGTTTAGAAAGTTCAAATTGATTCAATTTTCGACTACAAATATCTATATTATATATATTCAACAACAATGTAAAGACTTGAGAAAATAAAGTCGAAAATTTTGTAAATTTTCGGTCAAAACATTGTACCATTACCAACGATTATCAATTTTTTATTTGAATCAATCAAACACAAAAAGTAAGAAATTCAGTTTTGAATCCGAATCTGACCGAATGAACGAAGAATATTCAGAATTTTTTTCCATTCATCAGTCATTGACAACCTATAAAGATCGCTGCAACAATATACTGATACACCGTTCGAAAAGAAATCGTTCGCGTTCGGGTCAAATATACGAATAGGAAATATGAGATTCGTTGACTCGGCGCGAAGCGCCGAAAAATTTTTGCATTTTCGGCCACCAAAACGTCTAAAAATCAAGGAAATTTAATGTTTGACCAGCCAAAAATTTTGTGCTAATTGGCACAAACGCCCAAAACGTTTTGTGCCATTCCAATTTTTTTTGTGCCAAAAACCATGTTTTGGCACAAAAAAAACACTGCACTCCTTCCAAACCGTGATTCTAAGCCTAAGCCCAATCCTAAGCCTAAGCCTAAGCCTAAACCTGAGCCTAAACTTGAACCCAAAGCTAAGCCTAAGCGTAGACCTAAGCCTAAGCCAGAAAATTTGCCAGGAACAACTATAAAAATCTATAAATTTTTCCATCAATCAAATTGATGACAGATCTCGCTCCCTAACGCTTCGTGTATTTAGAGGGGGAAGCAGGCTTTTTTTTGCACACAGCAACCAAATTTCGGGCTGTGCTACCAATTTTTTTCTGTCAAGTTGCACAGTGCAACTTGAGGCCTGACTGCCCTTTGATTAGGTTATGGGCTTTTCTGTCCGGAGATGCATTTTTATGCGTTCTAAAATGAAAAAAAGTGAAAATTTTCCGGCACTTCGCACCCGGTTTCAATTCATTTGTAATATTCTGGTGTGCGGTTAGAAAATTTCATTCTAGGTAGTGTTTATAGGTTCTAATTATCAACGTATTATGGATAAATGTTTGATGCTGTATTGTTTTTTGACGAATTTGATGAAAACCAACATTTTCTCGGTAATTTTCCCAAAATATTGTGCGATCTTCATAAAAATTCTGAGTTTCCTGTGATTAAAACATTTTGAGTGTAAGGCAGTGCTAGAAATTTTCCCAGTTGAAAGATCCAATCCAAATTCTTGGTCGCTTGCCTAGTTTTTTAAATTTTAGTTTGTCCGCTAGTGATGGACCGATGGCCAAAAATTTGCCATCGGCCGATGCCGATGCATCGGCCAGGGTCACCGATGGCATCGGCCGATTGTCGATGCATCGGCTGTAACATGTACAAAATGCAACCTGAAGTTGCTACACTGTAATAAATTTAAAATTATTATGAATTATTCACAAAGTTCTACTGATATTTTCAACATTCAATAATTAACAGCATTTCATTCATCCACTTTGTCATCAACAACGGCATCTGTTGTACTACCTTCACTTTGATTGCTGAGTTCACTAGAAGCTTCTTCAACTTCAGCTTGTTTTTCCAGTTTGCACTTTTGAATCCAATCTCAGCAATAAACGGGATCTTTTTCCACTTCTAACATCTTTTGGTTTTTAAAATGGTCATTCACTAGCTACAGACCCAATTGGAGCTGATAAAAATTTCATGGAAAGCTAAAGAAATTTTTTTCATAATGAAACTTATTTTCAACTGCGCACTGGCTCACATTAGCTAATTCTGGTTTTGTTGCAGCATTTTACTCCCATTATTCTAGTAATGTATTCCAAAACAATGGCTTTTGCTTGCTAAATTATTGACATTGCATTTTTTTCGGGCTACAGCTCATCTTCAGATGAACTTGCAATGCCCAAATAGTGCTTGAAATCGGTCAGTTTTGTGTAAATGCTTGAATTATTTACATTAGTATTAATTGTGGCTTACTGAGAAAGTTTGGAGAATGAGTTTAAAGATTCATTCAAATTTTTGAACCATATTTTCAGAAAAGCGTTGGTTTTGTTGTTTTTGATCGACAACCATTCTAGCCAAAGCTATAGTCGTTTTTTCTTGAAATGCTTCTAAATAATGAAAGTGAAAAGTAAGTAGTATTTTAGATTTTCACGATTTTTTGATAAACAATATATTATATAGAAATGGAAATTGGTGAGCATACTGACCTAACCCTTAACAATTTTTCGAGTGAAAAATTTACAATAAGGGCTTTATGTAAACGATTTTGACAATGATACTGATTTGTGTCACTTTTCTATTCGGAAGCATTTTATAGAAAACAGACTATCGTTCAGCTTTGTCTTCTGCTTGAGGATCACAGAAAGCCTAAATTATTTAATTTTGATTTGTATGATCAATATGTGTTATATTTCAAATTTCAATCCATCCTTTTTAAATCCAGGATCTAGTAAAGATGCCAAATCATGAAGTCTATTGTCTTCAATGGGTTTAAAGTGGGCTCAATCATGATTTCTAAAACAATATTGATTCATTTTCCTCGACAATTCCTCCTTTAATGAACCCAATCCAGGAAAGTTGAAATTGTGGATTCAGTGGCGTAAAATTCCTAATCATATGATTCTTTAATTTATGTATTTCAAAAAAATTTAGGCACAAAATCTAGCTTACTTTTCTTTAGCTATTTCCTCCGAAATACAGGAGTTTTTAGATTCATAGATTTTTACAGTTTCAGCAAAACATTTTAACAAATTGACAAGCTGCCAAAACATAATTATCTAAGGTGTGGATACATTATACATGTATTAAAGTATATTCTTACCGCCGCAGCTAAAATATCCCATTCATAGCTTGTCAAATTCTTGTTATTTAGTTCATCAATGGCAACACAGGCCAAATATGCCAGACATTAAAACAACCATTTTCACAAAAAAATAGTGTATTTACTAAAGTAACTGTAAAATATGTATGTGAACAATCTCTGTTTTTTAAGCATATGCACCTGCATTCATTGTAACAAAAAGTTGCCTAACAATCGGCCATCGGCCGATTATTTGCCAAATCATCGGCCGATGGCCGATGGCATAAAAACACAACAATCGGCCGATGCATCGGTCCATCACTATGTCCGACTGAAAATTCATTAAATTCACTGAGAGATCCAGGGTTGGGAAAAAACCCATTTCCCAAATTTCGAATTTGGGTTTTTTGGGTTTTTTCTGTGTTTTATCAGTTTTTTTTAATTTCGCAATGGTAGATCTGAACCAAGTAAAAATAAACCAAATGCAATATCACTAAAGTTTTGTTCCTCATAAAGCAAAACATTTTCAGATCATTTTGTTCAATTTTAAAACAAAAATACACAAATTACTTATCGTAACAATTAAAATCACCTACCTGTTTCAATTAGAATAGTTTCTTGGCTAAATCGATGTGGCTGTACGAATATGATATCAAAAATTTTATAGGATCAAGTCTTCACGTGTTCTACCAATTTGCACACACATATAGGATATCATGAGTTTTTTCTTTTGTACTGACTTGTGATACTTTCCCACGAAACATTATTGACAACATATGATGTTTCATAAAAAAATGCTGAAAATAGACTACTCGATAATTGACGCACACAATATGATTTATAGCCTAATATTTGTTGTGAAAAATTGTATTGGTTTGATTTCATTAATAGCTGATCCGGCTTATGAATTCCGTCAATATACAGCAGACGAGAATGTTGCAACACAAGCGTTAGTTCGTTACACACTTTGTAACCTGCGTTTCTTGGACTAATCTAACTTGTCTTTCCTGTAGTTTTTTCATTTCGAACTTACATTACGTTTAGGGTTGTCCCGGGGCAGACATTTTAGCCGGGGCCGGGGCAGCTGCCCCGGGGCCGTGGCCGGGGCAAACATATAACATATTAACATATACGTCACTAGTGGTACCATACTGGGACAACCCTAATTACGTTTAAACTTTCATTTTGTTTTAGTTCCGTTTTTTAACCTTGTCCAATTTCTGGATATTTTTTCTCGCTATCTTTGCGTGTTGTCTTTTTACTTTTGTTCGGTCTTAAAAATGTTTTTAGTGTTTCACCATAATACTCTCTGGATTTTTGTATTTGCTTTCTTTTGTCTTCGACTAGTAAACATCACAACAACAACAATTTGCTAAGCAAAAGCAACTTATGATCTCAAATCAAGATTTACAAAGGCAACAAAATGAACAAAACTGTTAACTCGAAATTTATTTCAAATGATTTTTGACCAATGTGAAAACATGCTATACTAATACCTAACATGTAGGAGTAATTAAAACAACGTTCACTGCACTGATTTACATAAAAATCGGGCTAAATTTTATAAGTCGGTTCCCGGCCTTCAGCCTAATTATTGTATATGAGTTGTTTGTTAATTTTGAGCATAGATTTCTGTGACTAGTGAGTAGACATTTATTTTTCCTTTAAAATTTTCCTTAGGCTTAGGGTATACTGCCCTTCGGGCGCAGCGCTGTTGAAGCTCTTCCAAATGAAGTTGTTAGTTAAAATAGTATCAAGGGTCTTAAAGGGATTGTTTATACTTTCTGGTGAAATTGTGTAGTGGTAAATGCATGAAGTCCATAGGCTAGTGGACCAGATTCGATTCTTGAAGTAGGTAGCATTTTTCCGTAGTGACAAGGAGTATGTGACATGTGTGCCGATTTGATGCAAATGAGTTCCTGAATGCCATGAGCCCCTGGATGTTCGAACTGATCTGGATAGCTGGCATCTTGAGGAGCCCAAAAATGTCAGTTTGGACCATGATTGGGAAGGGAACCAACTTGTAAAAAATTCCCCCTGCAGAGATCAAACATTCCTGGGAAATAAAAGGTAGAAAGATTAATTTTCCAGCGCTCTAGAATATTGAAATTCAGAAAAAACATTGCTCTAGTCTAGTCATATTTATCTTTCCATTTTCCCTCCAAAACTCAAAAATTGTGCTTTAAATGCCTACAACCGACGCGGATCGAATGAAATACAAGACAACCAATTTTCGATGGTTTTTCCCCTAAATTCAAGCTAATTTATCGATTTTAGAGTGAGCAACCAAATAATTTATCTGTGCAACCAAAATTTTTCCCCAAGTTGCACATTGCAACCTGGCCTGTGCAAAAAAACCCTGGGGGAAGGGGTGGAATTTCCCCCCTAAATTTTTTCACGTTAAAAGTTTTTTGTACTATCTATTGTACTTATAGATCACAATTCCCAAATTAAATTTGGATTATAAAATGGAAAATAATGAAAATTTTCCGGCGCTTTGCGTCGAATTATAATTATTGAATAATTTTTCTAGTGTGCGGTTGGAAAATGTCATTCGAGCTAGTGATCGTACGGGGACAGATTTTTTCGGGGACGGGGACGAGTTTTCCCCGTTCTTTCGGGGACGGGGAGAGATATTTTCACATACATTAAATACTACATGAGTACTCATTTATATTATCTGGAGTCAATAAAATCTGTATATAATCTATTATAAATCTGAAATCAATTAAACACGCGAGTTGAGAATTTTCCAGGACTCAAATCTTGATTTTTCAAGTCAAGTATGTACCTAATCAATTAAAAACTATGACAATATTCTTACAACATTGTCTGCCTCATTCAGTAATATATTCAACTGACTGCATCAGCCTAGACATGACTAAAAGATCACGATAACTTACCTACACTATACAAAACCATTAGGTACACTTAATAATACTTAAAATAGAACCATGCCTAGCATAACTTTGTAAGTTAATATAAACGCTTATGCATATCTATTATACCCATCCACCCACAGGTGGAAATAATGTATATTACAGTGACACTAGAAAATCAATTTTCCGAACATTTATTTCAAGAATTACATTCGAATTTTCTGTTCAAAATTCGTACTTTCTAGAAATTTTTCATTTGAAAAATTTTAAAACCAGTAATTCATTTGCAAACTCTCATGAACTTGGCCGACATGATATGAGGTACAAGAGTAGAAATGTCCGGAAACTACTTCCATACAGCTTTTGAATTGATTTTACGTTAAGAAAGGATCAATCGCTTCAAACAGTTTAGACTTGACGTATTGATCCTTCTCAAAAAATGTGTCAAGAAAAAGTGTGAATCTTGAATTGAATGACTTTTTCAGACAGAAGAACCTCTGCTATGGTCCCACGCTTAATCATTTTCCCAATGCAAAAAGTTATCTTCCCGAAAGTCGAAAATCCTAAAGAACCACAAAATGATTTTGTGGAAATAATCTAGAAAAATCTAGGTTTTAGTCAAATATGTGAAAAAACAATACAAGGTCAAACATTCATCCATAACATGCTCATGTTTAAAAGATTATGAACATATTATGGATAAAGGTACGATCCTGTCTTGTTTTTTGGCGAATTTAACGAAAAGAAAGATTTTTCTTGGTTATTTTGCAAAAATCTTTTTGCGATATTTACAAAAATTTTGATAACGTGTGTGATTAAAACATTTTTAGTCCAAGTCGAAATTCTTGGTGGTTAAGGAATTTGAACTCTTAGTTGCTATCATACTGTACTTGGGGGGACGCCCCCCCCCCCCAACTTGGCCAACCCTGTACCCAAAATCATTCCCCCTCCCCCCAGTTTGGAAAAAATTGAAAAAATTTTCAAAAAAGTGTATGTTTTTTGGTATTTTTTGGGAAAAATTTCGACTTTTTTCTACCCCCCCCCCCCTCAAAAAATTTTGGATTTACCCCCCTCCCCCCCAACTGGTCGGAGGTCTTACAAGTATGGTTGCTATCCTAGTTTTTAAATTGTAGTTTGCCCGACTAAGAAATGATCGAACTTACTGAAAAATTGAACCTTCTGTCGAGGAAATAAAAAGTGAAAGGATTCATTTTCCAGCATTTTAGAATATCCAAATCCAAAAAAATTTCCGGCGCTACGCGCCGAACAAGTTAGTTCATATCAAATCAACCTTTCTCATTTTCTCTCCAAAATATAAAATATTGAATTTTGAAAGTTGAAAACCGACGTGAATCGAATGAAATACAAGAAAGCTGGCTTCTGATATTTTTTCCGATAAATATAAGCTAATTTATAGATTTTAGTGCGGTCAACCAAAAACCAAAATTTTTCCCCAAGTTGCACATTGCAATCTGGCCTGTGCAAAAAAAACTGGATAGTTGACCTCTTACAGGTATGGCGAAAGTTTTCAAAATTTTTTTCGCTATTTTTGTCATGTCTTTTTTCGCTTGAAAAAACTACCGTATGCTTCATTTATGCATTTTGGAGCTTTTCGAAACATGATCATGCTGTTGCTGCTGTAAAGAATTCATCAAAAATGAAGAGAAACAGAGAATTGCCACTGTGAGGTCAGATTACGAAGAGAATGTATCAAAATTAATAGTAGCAAAAAGCCAAAGCAAGGAAACCTAAATTTTATAGAAATTTGACTGCTGGCATATCTGTGCTTAGCTGAAATGAAGAATCATAGAGTGTTTTTGAACCATCCTCCGTTCCGACGCAAAGCACCGGAAAAAATTTGGGATCTTAAAAGTCTAGAACGTTGGAAGATGAATCTTTTTAACACTTATTTTATGATTTAAAATTCTATTTTTCGGCCCTAATGATGTTCAAGCTTGAACAATGTTTTCAATCAGCGAACCAGCTAAAAAATCAAATTTTTCACAAATTTGGGCAAAACTCAAAATTCATGAATAGATTTCCGGCGCCAACGGCCGAGTTTTTTTGGATTTTTGATATTCTATAGTAGTCAATCAGATCATTTTTCATACTCGGACAAAATGCAAAAATTTTATTGAAAGCAATAGGCTTGCGACTAAAGTTGAAAAAACTGATGGTGTTTCAATCATTTGCCGAATGCAAAAAAGTTATGTTCAGAAAGTTCAGAGATTTTCAAAGACCGCAGAAAAGTATTCGAAAAAATCTTGATTTTCGTCAAACACTCAGATAAGCTGATTAAATTACCAGATGATACATTCTAAGTGGTAACAACTATTGAATGCTAACAGGTTAGTAAAGTATGTATACGTGCTTACGGTTGCGCCTGAGCTGGATTATAGCAAACAAGGATCAAAATAATCGGCGCCGAAAATGTTGAGGCTTTGACCTCCAAAAATGCACCAGAATGCACTTTTCCGACATGAAAGTCCTAAAAATTTGTTCGCTATTTGGCGAAAGAGCCCAAAAATTTTTTCACCAAACACACCGATTTGGCGAAAAAACAGTGAAGTAAACCCGAAATTTGGTGTAGGGTTCCTAAGATTCTCAAAATCTTAGGTTCCTAAAAAATAAAAAAAAGTCGTAGTTTCGAAAATTTTCCCAAAAAAGGCCAAAAAAGCTAATTTTTTCGAGTTGGGGACACCGACCACCGTTTTTTTCCTCTAAGATTTTTTCCACATGAGAACCGAACCCAAAACTATATGTTCCCCATTTTCCAAAAATTTTACACATTTTTAAAAACGTGTATAATGTGGCCATGGATCAGAGCACCCCATGGGAGGGTATGGGGGGTATTACCCCCGTCTTAGATTTGGAAATTCATTTACTACCCCCAAAAAAACAGCTCACTATAGCAAAAAATTTTGGTAGACTTCATCCTCTCCCCAGTAGGTTATACTAATTCGAGAAAAATTGCAGAATGTGTGATTCTGAGGAATTACTCACTGCTCTTTTTGACACATTTACTGAGCAAATGATAATGGGAAAGTATGCAACTTCTGTGCCATATAGCGATTTTTAGGGAAGGATATCAGCACATTAAGATATACTACTTGTAGGAAATCATTATAAATATAATTGGGAGATGAAATAATGACTTATGTATATGTGATTAATCAAAAAATTGCCCCTTGGGAAGAAAAACATTATGTTCTTAAAATTCTGCATCTTCATGCTTTTCCCCGCTTCTGCGTTGGGTCTTCTGTGCGCATATGGTTACCCAAGCTGTGGCATACTTTCCTGCTATGAGTTGAAACATGTGAGGTCTGTTGATGTGGATCACGAGTGGTACTTGGTTTCAAACTTGTAGTTCATAGTCTAATGGGATTAATAATACTAAAGCCACATTCAGCATCAGGACTTTCAATTGGAAGCACTGTTCCAAGCCTAATCAGTGATGGGATAAGCCCATACTGCTGAAGATGCTGGTTGAAACAATGTTTCCAAACGTATGTTGTGCCCGATTCTTGAAATGTGCAGAATCAGTTGGCACAACAATCTTCAAAGTGTGACTATTCTGTACGTATGTATAATTAGTGCATTAAAGTTGCATGATTGGGAGCTGGAAAATGGACTTGATATAGTAAATGTTTTTTGACTGTAAAAAGCATAAAGTAGGGGCATTATTCATTTTTGTAAGTTCTATGTGGTTAGAGTACTAAAACTCCCCCCTCCTTCGCAAAAAGCTGGGAGCAAAAAAAAAGGTCACGGCATATTCCAAGTACTACACTTAAAATTTACGATTTTACCCCTACTTAATTTTTCGACCTTGGAGACCTCTGCCATGGATGCTTTTTCTACGTTTTAAGAGTATACTCAAACACTCTGACGTTTTGGGAGTCAGTAATCTGCAAAAATAAGGGAAAAATTGAATAAATTCTAGTCAGATAAGTCGAATTAAGATAATGAATGATATATTGGTGTTCTATAGGAGCTGAGAGCGTATTAACGATAGAGATCTCATGAATTTATGTGCTATTAACATTTCTGTGGTTCCGATTAGTTATGGAATTGTATTTATTTCTTAGTCTGGCGCGGAGCGCCGAAAAATGGTTCGAATTTTCACACTAAAACGCTATAAAATGAACCTTTACAACGTTGAGAAATAAATTAAAATCAAACTAATAGAGTGTAATTAGTTTCTCATTAAAAATCGTGCCTACCATATTTTTATTTAACCGCGTCAGTGAGATAAGAAAAACTGATCGGGAAAATGGTTTATAAGATTCGAAAAATGCTGATGGAATTCAAATAATTTTATGTAGAATTAGACATGAAGTTTATATTTTTTTAAATTTTCGGCTTCGAATTTCTTTTTAACAATGATGTAAAGATCAAATTGAGGATGTCTCTAAAAGCTTTCTCCTGAAGAAAATTAAGTCAAAAGCTGCGTTAATTTTTGGTCGAAAAATTGTTCGTAGGTCGTCAATTTTTCTATTTGAATCAAACACCAAAAATAAACTTCCAGTTCCCAAAGCATTAAGATAACGTATGCAGATACTTTTGAGCGAAAATACGACCTGGCTTAGCTGCGCGGCTGTCCGTCTACCTTTACTTACCAGTTGATCTTTGATAGTTTTGTCGTCTGACACGTATCGTCTTATTTTAATTAGTAATCTTAGACATTCCATCCAAACGTTTTATGAAATTGAGATTTTTTCTAACTGAAATACACCGTTTTTTCAGTTCTAACATACACCTTGCCATGTCAACTAAGGTCAAAAAATCGTCGATAGGATCGTCAGCAGCACCCTCCACGTCCGAAAAAGTATGTTTCTTTCATAAATTTTGTATTTGACCGTCGATTCGGATTTGTTTATTGATTTAGGAAAGACTCTCCGACGAAGAATCGTCCTCGATTTACGAGAGCGATTTAGATGAAAATTTCAACGATTATTACGACTACGATGATCCAAAACCCGTCAAAATTGACCGTTGCGATAGTAGCGACGAAGAAGTCTGCAAATTATTTTCTTCTAAAAATTGGAAACCTCCCAAAACTGGGTTTTAATGCTTTAGGATTTAAGGAATACGGTCGGAAATGTACCGATTTCTTGGTATGATGATTACGATCATATAGGCTATACGGCCGATGGAAGAAAACTGGCGAAAAGTGCCGGTAAAACGTCAGAAATTGATTCATTTTTGGCTAAAATGGACGATCCGAATTATTGGTGAGTTTTTTTGGTCTGTAAATTATTTGAATTCGAATTTGCTTATTCTTTAGGCGTACCATCAAAGATAAACAAACAGGAAAAAATGTTGTGTTGCCCGACGAAGTTGTTGGTCTTCTGGGTAATATCCAAAGCGCTAAATACCCAAAAATAGGTTATAATCCGTATCAGGTGAAAAGTTTTCATTTTCGAAATCTGATTTCAAACTTTTTGACCCATTTTTACAGCCTTTTTTGGATATTTTCTCACACGAAACAATGTTACATCCTATCGTGGGCGAAATGGATCACAAACGAAGTTTTACGGTATCGAAAACAGAAGCTAAAAAGGTAAAGAGATGATGATAATCTATGTAGCCTAATTAAAGCTTTTGTAGATCGCGAAAATCGTTAAAGCGATCAGGAAAGGACTTATGAAACCTAGAAAATCTGAACAAGAATCACAAAAAAATGACAATTACGATCTATGGAATGACGATAAGGTTTTCAGAAAAAATTTACTAAATACTAAAGATTTTTTTCAACGCCTAGTTTTTAGGACGTTGAAAAATCTAAGAGCCAAATTGCTCGATTCAAAATGCATGTTCCAGCTCCAAAAATGAAATTACCCGGTCACGCGGAATCCTACAATCCACCGGAAGAATATTTATTTACAGAAGAAGAAGTAAAGATTCAAATCTGAAAAAATTGAAGTCAGTTCGAAAAGTTGGGTTTCTCACCGCGAATTCTTTATTTAGATGGTTCCAGCACTCAAATTTTCCAAAATTTTGAACTCTAAAAACTATGTTTGTCAAAATTGTTGAAGCAAAACTCTGTCATTTTTATAGCAAGAAAAATGGCTCAAAGACGACGCCGAAGATCGTAAATTGGACTTTTTACCTCGAAAATTCAATTGCTTACGTAAGGTTCCGCAATACGCGAATTTCGCTAAGGATCGTTTCGCCCGATGCGTCGATCTATATTTGGCACCCAGAAAAAGGAAGATGAGGGTTAGAGAAAAAAATGTTTTTATCGGACCAGAAGTACCCACGTTTTAAAACTTGGCTATATTTTCAGTTGAACGTCGACGCGGAAGATTTATTACCCAAATTACCTGAACCGAAAAATTTACGACCGTTCCCTACCGTTTTATCGTTGGTATTTTTCTTAAATTTGGGCGTTTTACTGCGACAAATTTACGTCCTATAACTTGTATATTTCTAGAATTTCAAAGGTCACAACGGTCGACAGTGCAGTTGTTTGACTTTCGAACCGTGCAACGGTCAATATTTCGCTTCCAGCGGCGACGACGATTGCGTCAAATTGTGGGAAATTCAGAGCGGCCGTTGTTATAAAACTATCAAATTTCAAGATAAAAATTCTAACATTCGATCCTTGGCGTTTTGCCCGGACACGAAAAAATCCCTTTTGGCTGTTGCGATGTAAGAAATTATTTAAAATTTGTTTCATTTTTAAATAGTCGTTGAAATTTGACCCGTTTAATTTCATTGGAAATAATATGTTTTTTTTCAGCGGCACAAATTTATATTTGGTGAACGCCGGTGTCGGCGATCGTCTAATTGTTTCCGATACTGAGGTTGTGATCAAAAAATTATCTTCGCTGATTATAGATGTTGGTGAGTATAATCTCTCATTGCATACTTGTGTTTAATTTTTCTTCATTCTAGAAGAAGACAAGACAACTTCTTGGAAACTTGAGAATAATATGATCAGAGTATCACATACTAAAGTAAGTTTTTCTCGATTATCGGATGGCTAGAAAACGTTCACATCAAAAAAAAAATTTAACCAAAATATGAGAAGTTTTTACTAAATTTATTGATTCTTAGACACCATTTGATAATATTTGCCTATTTAACTCGTCTTTATTTCCCCAGACGATTTCGCAAGTTGTCTGGCACCCGGCTGGAGATTATTTCGCAACAGTGTGCCCCGAAGCTGGTAATAAATCCGTGCTTGTTCATCAATTGTCGAAGATGAAGTCGCAGGTATTTTATCCTTCAGAAAAATATACTCATTTTTGTAGATTTTTGATCAAAAATCGAATTTTATGTAATTTTTGTCGTCTTTACAGTCGATTTTCGCCAAACAAAAAGGAGTCGTTCAAAAAGTGGTTTTTCACCCGACAAAACCATACTTTTTCGTTGCGGTAAGATTTTTTATTTTCATCCATACTGTTTTCCTCGAAAGTCAATTTCCCTCAGAATGAAAGAAATATTCGTATTTATAACTTGATGAAACAACAATTGGTGAAAAAATTACAATCGAATTGTAAAAATATTTCTTCGATAGCTATCCATCCGAGAGGTACAAAAAATATTTGATTGCATAAAGCTTTACAAATTACGTTTTTCCTAGGTGATAACATCATCGCATCGAGTTTTGATGCTCGTTTGGATTGGTTCGATTTAGATTTGAGCACGAAACCTTATAAGAGTTTGAATAAGTAGGTTTAGAACTTGTGTCCTGGTAATAGTATTAAATTGGATTAAAATTCATCTTTTTCGGATGGAAAATTAAGAAACTTATTCGAAATGCTGAGTTCTTAAAATAGAGTTGTTCGACATCTGACATGATTGCCATTATCTGAAAAATAAGTTTTGACTAGTTGTGAGAAACGGAATATTTGTAATTCTTGTTGAATTTGCCTTTTTTAAGCACGCAAATCATTTTTCAACGATTTTCCCAGCTATTCACTGGATTCTTCAAAATTTTCTCAATTACTAGCGCAATTATATAGACTCCAAAAATTCTGAAAATTGATTTTGCCTGATTGTAATTTGTGTTCAATTTATTTTCTAATGATGTTTTTCGTCACCATTCGTAATTGAAGTTTTGCACCAATCACAATTTTTTTACTCGCTGTAGAATTTTTTGTCTATTTTGTCGATTTTTTTGTTTCAGGTATCATAAATCCGCTATAAATTCCGTTTGCTTTCACCAGCGTTACCCATTGTTCGCTTCGTGTTCCAGCGACGGGACGGCCTTGGTCAGCCACGGAATGGTTTACAGGTAAAACTTGAAACCAAGAGCAAGCGCGATTGCTCCAACTCCGTTTTTTTCTTTACAGCGATTTAATGCAAAATCCTCTAATCGTTCCGCTGAAAATTTTACAAACTGGCTCGACAAAATCCAAATTGGAATTTTTACATTGCGTATTCCACCCTCATCAACCGTGGCTTTTGGCAGCCTGTTCAGACGGCTCGATAAAATTATTTACGTAAACTAAAAGAGTGAAAATTTACATAATAAGTTTGCGATCAGTAACGATTAAATAAATAATTTGCTCGCGGTTTTGCTTCTTTGTTTGCAAAATTTATCGATTTTTATTCGCCAGTTTTTTTTCGTGGTTCGTTTGTAATTTCATCGGTGGGGCATTGATTTTTAGATTTTTCCTCCCAGTTCACTTCGAGAACTTGAACCCATAACTCCGTCAAAAATGAAGATATGATTTTTTTCGTAGATCTTAACGAGATCGTCGGTTGATACCCAACATGTTGCGTTCAAGAAAGTAGATATTCCTGCTCGCCTTAAAAAAGTGGCTGTTTTGATGGGCTCATAACCTATCTGGATGCAGATAAAATGTCTTGCGACGAACCTTTTTTGAGAAGATCAGCCATATTTTTTTCACGAGTGATCTGAACCATGTCAAAACTAATCAGTGCTTAAAAAATTCGTTGTTAGATTCAGTGTGCTCTTTCAATTCCAACAGGAACAAAACTTTTTTCTTAATAATTTTCATCATTTCTACATGAAATTTATTAGTTCTCACGTAAAATGCCCAGTAGATGAAAATCCTTGGTGGGGTCAGCCACGATTCTGCCTGGGAACAGCACCCCTCAACTCCCCAAAAGAACATGTATGGTCAAAACGCCGGCGCCTTCAGTTACTTCTTGATATTGTGTAACAGTGAGATGCTTCATTTCAAAATTAGATCATAGAAAGTGAGGCATGAGTAACGTTGTAGCTACATTTGAATGAAATTTTTGCATTTGGATGAGGTATTACTGAAACTTTTTGTTAGCAATACTCTCAGTGAGTTTAAATTCTTTCACCATTTTTCAAATTGATATTCCAGAAAGTGGTACAAAAATATTTTTTACGGTATGATTTTCCACCTTTTACGGGAAACTAACGAGTTTCGAGAAAAGAGATGCAAATTTTCGAACGCTTTGGAAGATTTCCACCGGACTATATTTTACACGTGTTTTCTCGCCATACTCAAGGCTACAGAAGTGAACTGTCAACTTGGCTGTCTGACCGGAGATGTATACATTGTGTGTGGATGTTCATCTTGTCAATCGATTCAAAAATTGAGTGGATGGATACTGCACATACAGTTTCGGATGTGCCTCTATATGTTGCGTGTTTTAGCTTGTACTTGGAATTGTAGTACATCAAAGCACATATAATATAGTTTCCTTGGTAGCTGCTCTACTTTTTAATATTTTCTCTTTTCTAGGCGTAACAGCATGAAACCCGGCTTTGCCTGCTTTCGTGAAATGTATAGAGAAGCAAGCATTAGAATCCTTCAAGGCCTCATTAAGCCTCGCTGCTGTTCCTGCGACTCCCTAAATAGAATTTGTAGTCGGTTAGCTTTTCTTGGCCAAGGAGTATGTTATATTATTCATCTCCACAATTTAAGGAAACCGAAGAAACCAGGTGAATATATTTCGGATATAGCTGGCTGCAAACCACATAACATTTCCTAGCCATAATTTTCGCCGTCGAAAAGTTGAAGTGATAATTAGGCTATGGAGCGGTGCTTCGATGAATGAAAATTCAATATGCGCTTCATTAGATGCTGCAGGAAGTGTCGCGGGCTTCGCTTTCAGCTTTTTGAGCTAGAAAAGCTTTTTATTAATATAAAATGTTTCAATTGGACTGGAAGCATTACATGTAAGTGAGCTCCGACATTTGAGGGTCGACGAGCGACCTTTTTTTAATGGCGGGTCATCGATTTACCAGAAATCTTAGGACCTCATTGAAGGGACAAAGTTCGATTTTCTCGCCTAAAAGTTCAAAAAATAATAATCGTAGCAGTGTTTTTTACAAGCCTCTTTGTACCTGTACAATGATTGGCCAAAAACTCTTTGTACGAAGGAAATTTTTTTGTACAATAAAAAAACCACAATCTTTTTTGTATTTCCGCACAAACCTTCTTCCTGATAGCTCTCAAGTTCATGTCCTTCATAATCATTCTATAAGCTAAGAAAATATACTCATACTCTCATAAATCTGAAAAACTTCAGCTTAAAACTGAAATTTCTGAGAATTACTTCCATGATGTTTTTAAATCCAAACTCGGCTTCATGTAAAAAATTATAGTTAAAAAATAGATTTTGACCTTCTGAAATGTGTTATGTTTAGGTATCTGCGTATTTCAGAAGGCGTCAGCAATATAACTAAAGAGTCTATTGCCTTTTACCCGTAGGTTACTCAACGGAACTTCCTATAGGTAAGAGGTTGAACAAAGTGCAAGAGTTCTCTAGCATCTAGCAGAATTAAACTCTTCAGTCACTTATAAGTAACTGGAATGACACAAGGATGCAACCGAAAAACAATCAGAGTTGCCCCTTATGCTTTCTGCAGCGTAACACAAAATACTAGAAACACTCACTACGATAATTTCTGGAAAGACCGGGGACCCGCCTGGGCATGGAGTCAAGTGATTCGGCGCTCCCTTCCGATTAATGTAGGAGTAATATTATTAATAATAATAAATACAAACGCTGTGTGTACAGGACCACCAACATTTTTTCCCTTTTCGATAAATATTTTCTCTAGAAAGCACGATTTGTAGAAAAATAGTGCATAGGGCCTTGCAAAGAATAATTAAATAAAATCCGGCGCGAAGCGCCGGACAATTTCACCGTTTTCCTGATACTAGAGTCTGGAGAAGCGTTTTCTGACCAGATATAGAATCTCTTTGTACTTTGTACAAAGATTACCAAAAAAAATCTTTGTACGGAGCCAAAAATGTTTGTCTCGTACAAAAAAAATCCAGTGAATCGTAGTCTAAAAACATGAAAACTTGTATTTATATAACGCAAAGCGACAACAAAATTGGCTTGACAGTTTTTTGTTCAAGATAGTCAAAAATTGACATTTTCAAGTTTTTTATCAGTGAAATGCATGAGATTCTTATGGCCAGCCTATTTTAGCCATATGATGGGCAAATATTGGGGGTCACCGTCATAGATGTACGACCATGATATAACGACAAATTTTTTTGATCCTACAACAAAGTGCACCGTGCCAAAGATGTGGGTACCCTGAATGAAGCAATACGAACCCGGGCCTTAAAATCAGGGTTTTGTAAATTTGGAAAACATACAAATAAGCACTCATTGGAATCTCAAAAACTGTTGAGCTCAAAATCTTGATATTTTGTTGTGCTTGAGCCGAGTTTCGTCGGCAAATTTATGAGGAAATTTGAATCAAGTTACTCTGTATGGGACAATAATAACCCAAACTTTGAGTAAAAAGTTCCCTCTGTAACGCACTCTTCATCAGCTTAATTTAAAAATGAAAATATACTAAATATTGTTTGCCATGAGAATATTTATTTGCTAAAAAATATAATGCAGAATCCACGAATCTGATGTACAGGTCCCTCAAACACACTAAATTTTTTCCACCACTCGAGTCCTGTTACTATGCATGTCACTTGGGTAAGTGCTATAGGAACCCTTCCCCAGGAAATCGTCGGCCATATGGCTGGCCATTGGGCGATCCCTCCAAGATTTCCCGATCCTATGGCTAGCCGTTTAGCCATAGGGACCACCATACTTTTGGTTGGAAAAATACAGAAAAATGTCAATTAAACCTTTCCATTCGAATTTGCATGTTCTAATTAACGAGGCCTAGGAAACAGTTGCCTTACAATGTGCAACAGTTCGTTTTCTAAATTTACAACTCCGGGCACGATTTTTTTTTGTACAACTACGATTTTCTCAACCTCGTAAAAGCAGTATCATCCTATCGTTTTGTCAGCCACAGTTCCTTTTTCTCAGTTTGTGTATTTAAGACGGTATCGTTTTTCATTACATCCAATCCACACGGTTCTATGTTTGTTAGTTCACCCATCCTCCTCTCTCAGAAAATTATAGACTCTCGAAAGCAAGCTTAGGTGCTAAAAATGAAAATCTTGCGCTCTTTTATCGAGCTGCTAGAATAAACTTGGGTTTCGGATCTCTAACTATAATAAAAAAAATTTCTCTTTCTTTCACTCTTCGTTTATTATTAATATTTTCTCCTTTTTTGTAGATTTAAATATTTTATTTCTTGCGTGACGCCCATTTTTTTGTTGTATTTTTTGCGGAAAAATATGCTAATTTTAGCTTCGATATTATTATGTTATTGGATCGTCGTTTAAAGAAATAATCGCATAATTCTTATTTTTCCTCGTTTAAATGACGTCGAGAGACGATGGACACGACGTCGTTAGGGATGAAAAGTCTAACCGACTCAATGGACCCCACGTAGACGAAAATGTGATACGAGGTAAGGAGCGAACTTTGAAACGGGTACGATTCAATACGGAATATAGATTCGAGTTGGAAGTTCACATTTTTAGATAGAACTCAGTAAAGACTATTGTTGTTAAAAAGTTCCATGAATGCAAAAACATGATTTCATGTAGACTTATGATTAGGTCAACTGGGGAAATTAAAGGCACCTTGTAGTTCTCTAGGTAATATGTTAAAAAATTTGAGTACTAGTTAGTTTTCTTGTGGAGATCTAGTCATCTTAGACGTCTAGATAAAAACACCAATATAATTGACATCATACATGTAATGGGGTCTGGGAGGTCATCGATTATCCTAAATTCTATTGGAGAAAAAAATTTGGATTTTTTTGGCTAAAAAAGTCTGAAAAACGGTCAAAAAATAACAAATTGTGTCTGAAAACCGTAAAAAATCTATTTATGGTGCGAACCCTCCAAAAATGGGCATTTTTGATTTTTTTTCAAAACTGACCATTTTTATCGAAAACGTTTTTTTCGTTTTTTCCGACCGAAAGGATGGGGTCGCTACGACTGCCATATGATTGATAAACTTTGAGGGGAGCCACCATATCGCTAGCTATATGACCGACGATTCTGGTGGTGGTTTCTTCCCCTAATAAAATGTATGATTGGAACCAGGTTGTTCCGTAGGGAGGGATATAAAATTATATTGGCCTTTTGAAGTCCGAAAAATACCTTCGCAAATTTTTAAATTTATCCCTAGCTGAAAATCTGACCTTGGAGACTTCTGATTGGGACTGATTTTTAATGCTCCAGAAATATTTCACGTTACATTCATTATAGGTTCAAATTTATTGGTTAAACTTTCGATTATTTTTCTAGTTTTTATGCAAATATATGACGTTTTCGACTGGTTTAAGGACATTTGTTTTCTTTAACCTGTAATTTTCAGTAATTAGTTTCTTTTTTGAATAATTTGTTTGTGTATTTTATGCACCTTTGTCTCTTTAGTTATTCCTTCTTTCAAAAATTGGGAAATCGAGTAAGAGGAGAGATAATGGAACTTCTTTTAGATGTTGATCCGCAATTTTTCACATATAAATACGGCTTAGATTTGTTTCTAGCTGACATTTTTATTTTCTTTAAACGGTAAAACCAGATTTTTGTTGGTCTATTTGTCAGTTTTTTGACGATAGTACTATTCGTAGAACGAAATTACGCATTTTTCTTCAAGAACTAGATTCTTCACTGCACAAGGTTAGAATTGTTGTTCAAACGATTCCGATTCCTAGGTGTTAGAATCTAAACCTGAAGCGAAACTGCTCGCATAAAACGTGTTGAATTCTCTATTTTTGAATTAAAATTGCTTTGAATCATAGAGTGTCTATTTTCAAAAAACCTCAGAAGTGTTACATTAAGAAGCGTGTCAAGTTTAGAATTGTAGTGAAGGATGCTGAAAATTATATGGAATTTTTGGAATAAAAATAAATTTGTCGTGGTGTGGTGGTCTCGTGGTGAAGACATCAGCCCAGAATACTGGTAACTCAGGTTCGACTCCTGGCTACACCCTATTTTTCAAATTTATTTTCACTCCAAAAATTCCATACAATTTTCATTTCTAAAATGGTCAGCAACTTCATTGGTCAGCAGTTCAAAGCAGCAGGTACGCTGCTACTTGCCAAAGGTCGTAGGTTCACGACCACCAAGCATTGGAATTGTATGCTAAAAATCGTAGCCGAGGATAGCACCTTCTGGCTTCACCTCGTGGTGTGGAGGTCTAGTGGTGAGGACATCAGCCCGGAATGCTGGTAACCCAGGTTCGACTACTGGCTACACCCTGTTTTTCAAAGTGAAGGATGCTCTTATGATTCAAGAAATTTTCTACTATTTCTCTGACCAAAAGTATAGGGGTCCCTATGGCTAGCCATAGGATTGAAAATCCTGTGGGGGATCAAAAGTATAGGGGTCCCTATGGCTGAAGACTTCTGGGGGATTCATGGCACTTCCCCCCAATTACATGTATCCTGGCTCTCTCTGTTTAGCCCTATCATCTGGGAGATGTTGCATGTGCGTCTGTAATTCACCCTGGTCCAGTGGCGGATCCAGAATTTTTTTTGGGGGGAGGGGCGGTTAGGGGCGCGATTTTAAAAAATTGTTTTTTTGCCTCAAAAAAACATGCCTACTGTGATAAAAACGTTGTTTTTCGACATTTCTCGACGTCCTACATCTTTCTAGTTCAAAATTAAGTATTTTTCCAGACAAAATTCAAAAATTTTTCAAATTTGCCGATAGGTATACAGAAAAAAATCGTAGGTATTTCAAGAGTTTGGATCCGCACTTGCCCTGGTCTGATTCATATGAATTCTCGTCATACATGTAACGGTACCCCAAGGTCTGGGGGGGGGGATCGGGCGACTTTTTTTGGGCCGGAGGTCAGTAACTCCCAAAATTTTGGGGGCAGAGGTCTCAAGGAAAAAAATCGATTTTTTCACGAAAAAAGTCCGAAAAACAGTTCAAAAAAATGTAATTTTTTATTAAAAAGGCCGAAGAAACGTATTCATGGCGCGAAGCGCCCAAGAAATTCACATTTTTTACCATTTTTATTCAAAAATTGACATCTTTCAGTTTTTTTCCGACCAAAAGTATGGGGGTCCCTACGGCTACCATATGGCTAGCCATCGGATTGGAAAATCCTGAGGGGACGGTCGCCCAATGGCTAGCCATATGGTCAACGATTTCTGGGGGGGGGGGGTTCCCATAGCATTGCCCCCAATTACATGTATGATTCTCGTATAATTCTGATCAACGAATAAAAATTCTTTTTCAACTTAGACAATTCCAAATTCACATGAAATCATTTGATCTTCTAACAGTGTCTGTAATACTAATAAGTTTTGTGTTGTATACCTGAAATTAAGAATCGTCACCGTGATACCAATTTTTAATTGGTTTGCGATCGAAGTTTATATTATTGTCTCAAATTGAATCTAATCACCTGATACCACAATTAGAATCTTGATTAAATTTAAGAATCAGAACCGTGAACGGTACCAAAAAGTGTTTTTATTTATTTTTTTTCACAGTTCATCTGAAAGAGCCTTACATCAACTGCATCAACAGTATGTTTCTGTCACCAAATCGCCTGCGGAGTCGTACTGTAGTCTAGGAAAATACGCAGTGAAAATCCATTTACTTTTTTTCTCTCGTTTTTTCTTTGTCTTTTTCGTATATTTGCTAATCATAAACACAGTTTCTCGTCTATTTCCTAAACATATAATATACCTTCAACGTTTTATACTAGCACTAGAACAGGAGATCCCTGTATCGATCGATGATCTGAAACTGAAAAAAGTAACTCGCTGATGATGATGATCTAAAGATGATGATGAGATAGAGAAGCCGAATTTTTCCGGAGATGAAAAAATAGGCGGAAGCTCGGGAAGCAGGGTGTCCTGTAGAGGAGAAAAATTAATCATCTTTTTTTATTGAAATTTAGAAAAAAATTTATAATTGAGCCATACATGTTTCTGTGAAAGTTGGTAAAAGTCGTACCATGATCGACAGTCTGACTTGATCTTGAAAAGCTGCATTCTTGTTTTCCTTAAGGCCCTGTTATTCGTCAGATAGTGTCGGCCGACACTATCCGACAGAGTATGGCAGGACATCTGATACTGTCCGGCTTCATTGTATGTGTTGATTAACGGGGCGGGGCTTAAACGCAGACACCAAAGGATTTTCTTGAGTGTCAGACATGTCGGACAAAAAATTTCAACTCGACCGACGCCGGACGAAGTATGGCAGGGCAACAATATTAAGAAGCAGATAGAAAAATACTTACTTCGGCCTGAAATTATTTCACTGAAATTAAAATAGTTAACGTACATGCTTCTGTTAACGAAAATTTCCGTATATGACTAGCAACACATTGCCCGAGACTTCTAGATTTTGAAACACTATTTCCTTCTGCTTATAAACAACACCGAAGAGAACCGGAAGAAAAATTCACAATACTAATCACCGTCGCGTATACAGGTTTCTAAAATAAATTCCGGAGCTGATCGATTCATCGCTGACGTTAACAAACACTCGTCTGGTTTTTGACATCAGCGAATCATTTTTGAAAATATTTTTCCCTTTTTTTTGATTGAAAAACCAAGCGTTTACAAATTTAGCATATAAAATCGTGCCTCTAATTCTTGCTGCAATGCTGACGTGAAACTTTAGTTTTAACAGGTGTTAAAAAATTGAAATTCAAAGACTAACTTAAAGGGCCATTTTTAGGAACTCTGTTTGGAAGTAGGCAATGTAGAATCGTATGTCGTTTTTTCTGACGTCAAAAAATCACTTCGGTTTGGTTTGCGACAGATGTCGATCATTTCTGAAAGCTTTTTCCTCAGTTTTTGATTCGAAAACTGACTGACTTGTCAATTTTTTTGGAACACTGTCCCCAAATGCAGCACCTTGAATCGAACCTTGGATTAGTGCTGACGTCAAAAAATATTTTTGGTTTAGTTATCGATAAAAGCTAGTCATTTTTGAAAGTCTTGTCCTCAATTTTTCGATTCAAAAATTAATTCATATTGATCCAAAAAGTCTATGTTGTAAGAACCATGTTACAGCATTTAAAATATAATTTTTTGTTTATTGACAAATATCCAACAAATGGTGAATTTTTTTCCTCGGGATCAGATTTGACGTCAGTAAGAAAGGACTGTTTGTCCAAATTCGGCTCAAAATCTATTTTTTCAAGGTCACAGAGCCGACATGTGGGTCGGCACCGGTATCCACATGCCCGCCTACCCCACCGGCCCCAAAAGACCGCGTCACAAGCAACATAGTCGTACACACAAACGTCACAAACGAATGCCCGCCGACGCGAAAGAGGAAGAGGAAGATAAAAAACGATTATTGGGTAAAAAGATTTTGAAATCAGAGTTCTAAATTTCGCAGTGGTTGTTGCAAAGATTCCAGATTTGAGGCGAACACGTGACTGATTTGATGGAAGATGTGAATTTTGGCTATCCCTCATGTTGAGGAATTCGAAATTTTTTCTAGAATGTTTGATATGTGGTATCGAAATGAGAATATTATTGAAATATTACTAGAAATTCTAAAATCTTTGACAGAAATTTCTATTCCGTTTTTTACACATTTTCGAAATTTGACATTCTGTTTTGAAAAATATATAATTTTATGTTCAGGACCTGGACAACGAGTGCAATTTTTGTTAAATCAAGATGCCGAAGATGGAGGTGGTATTACGGGTTCGGATGTGGAAACTAGGCGTATTTTTACCGAAATGGTCGAGTTGGCCGACGGTCAACAAGAATGGAGGGAAACTGCGAGGTATTCGTAGGCTTTGAATTTTGACAATTAATGTAATTTCTTACTGAATTTTTGTATGAAATCTTTTCATTTTGGGTTCATTTTATTTAATTTATTTTGTAAGTTTTCAAATTTATAATAATATTCTGAACTGTTATTCTTCATAAGCAAATTGTTGTTTCGTTTGGAAAAGTCGAAAATTGAGATTTGAAGAACATTTTCCGAATTTCATGGCTTAGGAATTCAAAATTGAAATTTGTAAACGAAAGTCGATAATTTCGAGATGTATAGAAATTTGAATTTTTGCTTACAGATAAATGATCAGAATTTTCAGAAATTCGTGATATTTTAGAGAACTAAAAAACGGAAATTTCGAATTGAAAATTTGGAAAATAACTTTTTAATGTTTTTACAACTAAAAGCAATAGATACTCAAATCGCACGTATAACAATGTCCCAAGGTCTGAAACTCTGTCAAGCGATTTTTTTGGGGCCGACGGTCACCGATTCTCCAAAATTTTAGGCGTGGGAGGTCTCTGCAGGAAAAAAATCAATTTTCTAATTAAAAAAATCCGAAGAACGATTCAAAAAATAGTATTTTTGTCTAGAAAGCGTATATTGATGGAAAAAACTTTAAGATTCAAACACAAGATTAAAATTGCATGATTTTTGTGTGTATTTTGAAATTTCAGATGTATAAGTGATTAAAATTTTATGAGATCCTTCACTCGACTTCTTTTTGTTAAAGAGTGTGTATATCTAGAATTTTGAGAATATTCTTAAAAGGGTGATGATGTAAAAATATGGAATTTAATTATGAGAGTAAAATTTTGATTTTTCGAATTTGGAATTTTAAATATGGATTTAGATTACTCATCGAATTTTCTGGAAAAAGTCTATAGCACAAGATCGACTATGTTCATGTATGAATAATCACAATGTAGTATTAAAGATATTTTCCGAAGTTTACAATGTAGAAATTTTTCTTTTGTCGATGACCGATCGAAATTCTAACAAAATCCAACGTTTTGAAGGTGTAAAAATCGAAATTCAGAATTGAATCTAGAAAAATATAAAATTGAAATTCGTCATTTCGTCGTCTATTTTATATCGGACTGATAATTGTATTTTCGTTTTTTGAAATTTTTTTTCCAAGATGGGTCAAATTTGAAGAGGATGTGGAAGAAGGCGGCAATCGTTGGTCCAAACCGCACGTCGCCACTTTATCCTTGCATTCTTTGTTCGAATTGCGATCTTGTCTTTTAACCGGAGCAGTCGTATTGGATTTAGAAGCGACGGAGTTGACTCAAGTTGTCGGCAAGATTTTGTTTTTATACGAAAATAAATATAATTTGTTTCCGCTAAAATTAGCGTCTTTTCAGTAAACCTCTACTTTTGATCCTGAATTTTATCTAAATTTGAATCTTTATCAGTTTACAATCTTACCTATTATGAAAAATTGACATTTTTTGTATCTTTTCTCTTGAAAGTTTATTAGTTAATGCAACTCTGTAAATGATTCGCAAACAATATTACGAATTTTTGATCCAGAAAAACTACAAAATTTAGAATTTTCTACTTTTTTTTCAAAAAAGTATAAATAAATTTAAGATATTAGATTTCAAAGCGCTGAATACAGATAAATCTAAAATTTCAAATTTTAATAGATGTGAGAAAAAACTCCTTTAAATTTGATGCTTAAGAAGCGTTATTTCTACTTTTTCGCCAGTTCTCCAGATTTGTAGCGCTCAAAAAATTTAAAAAAAAAAGTTATTTTTTCATTTCCTTCACCTTGTTTCAAGAATTCATTTGTTTAGTTTTTTCTTTTTAGCAGATTTCAGCTACAATATCACTTTCCTGACTTTCTTGGATAAAAACTTGAATGTTTTTTTCAAAGATTTTTAATATATCCTGTTTCTCTGTTTTCATTGCAAAGATTAAGTGAAGACAAATTTTATTCGCCACTTCCTCAACTGTTATTGGTTTATTCAGTAATTTTTTATTTTTTTCCAGAATTCCTGTTGAAAATTCGGACAAAATGTCACCTGGTTTTCTTTGAAATACTATTGTTTTTCTATTTTTTAATTTTTTAAGATGAAATTTCCATTTTTTCATTTTATTCTTTCTCCCAGGTGTGCTTTTCTGGCGAAGAGTAAGTAAAAGTCTGTTGAAAAAATGCTGAATATTTATAAATTTTATATCCTTGTGTTATAAAATGGTTTTCTCGCATACTCCCTACAATTTTTCCCGTTCCTAGCAGACCTTCTGCTTAGAATTTCATTTCTATCCATTTTTCGTCGAAATCACGCGATTTGGCTGACTTATTATCATTTTTTGATAGAATTTTAATCAATAAGTGCTGAAATGGCGTTTTAATATTTATACACTAACAAAAAATCTGTCTATTTCCTCATAGATATACTTTTGGACAAGCTAATCGCCACAAAATTGATCGAAGAAGATGTCCGCGAATTGATCCGCGAGTCTCTACTGCGTAAACATACTCATCAGTACGAACACGCCAAAGCTCAAAATAAAGAGAGCGGACAGGGCGCCAGCGGCGGTTCGACATTTTTGAATACCGTCCGTTCTATAGCCGATATTGGCCGATCATTTTCACACGCTAAAAATTTGCAGCATCAAACGGCGGCTCAAGATTCGCCGGTGACGGACGATGACCGTAAGATTTGTAGATTTTATGTTTGAAAAAATAGATTTTTGAACGAAAAATTGTTTTTTTTTGTCGATATTATTTAGAATTTGGTTCAAATTGAATTAGTTGACCATTTTTCCGAGTTTTCGCTTTTTCCTGTTTTTTTTTCTTTTTTATCTTTCATTTTTCGTGCTTTTTATTTTTCCTCTCATCTCTCTTCTCAGGCATATTTTTTGGCATTTTTCCTACTTTTTGTTAATTTTCTTTGATCGTACTTCAATGGTCTTTGTTATTTGTTCCCTTTATTTTAATTCTATTGTATGTTTTCTATTTTTTCTTATTTTGTTTTCCTTTTCACTTTTCTGTATTAGCATTTCCTAACTTTTTTTTAATTTTACAACTTCATTTTCACGTTCAATTTTTGGTTGTTCTTTTAATTTTGGTTATGCGTTCGTTCTCTATTATCCTGATTTCCTTTGCTTTTCAACGATTTATATACCATCATTGAGCTTTTTATTATGTTTTTTATCATTTTCTAATCTGCTTGTTTGTTTCTTGTCTTTCGTGTCGTCTGACTTTGTTTCTGTCTTTTTGCTGATCCCAATGTTTTTTTCTATTTCTTCTGTTCCTTATCGCCTTAGAACGGCTCTCTTTTTATAGTTGTTTCATTTTTGAATATGATTCTTCATGATTTTGGATTTTCTGCGCTTATTTTTCTTTTTTATGTCGTTAAATTTTCTCCGTTGTTTTGTTCTTTCTATTTTTTATTCTTTTGTTTCATTCTTAACTTTTATGTATTTAAATTTTCCTAATTTCTTGTGTTCCTATGCCGATTTGTTTTTTCTATCTTTTCTTTTGTTTTATTTTTTCGTTCTTCTTTGTATTGCTCAAGTTTTTTGTTGTCTTTTTTTAGTTTGTTTCTGTGTTCTTTTCTCCCGATTTTTTCCGCGCTTAAGCGGTTTTTTGTCGTTCCTGTCTACCTCTACCCTATGCTTGATTTCTTATTTTAATATCTGATTGCCTGTTTTTTGCTTTCAGCGACTTTGTGGTTTCCTGATTTTTTTGTATTTTTCGATTTATTTTTCTTTAGGGTTCATTCTGCTCATTACATATGTTAGTTATTTTCATTTTTTTCGTATTTTTTGTTGCCTCTCTCTTTCATTTTTCTTAAACTTCTCTTTTATGTTTTGTTAGTTCTCTCTTTTAATCTTTATCCTGTAAATTTGTGTTTTCCTTTTATGTTCTTTGTTCTTTATAATATTATGCTCTTCATTTTTGTTTTTATGTCAAATCTTCTAATTCGTAGTTTTTGTTGTTTTCTATCCCATTTGGTATTTCTGTGATTTGCTTTTACTCAATTTCTTGTGTTTTGCCTTTTGTACGTTCAACTTTCTTTGTTTTTTTACAATTCATATTGCTCCTTTTTTTCTCTTCCTATTGTATATAATTTTCTGAAAAATAATTTATTTTTTTTCTTTTTGCTAGCCTTTTGTACGTTCAACTTTCTTTATTTTTTTACAATTCCTATTGCTCCTTTTTTTCTCTTCCTATTGCATATATTTTTCTAAAAAGTAACTTTTTTTAATAAAATTTTTTTATTCTCTTCTCGTCTATTCAATATTTTTTAAAATTTTTCTACATTTTTTCAGACAATAAAGCTGGGAAAACTTTATCTATACCCCAGGGCACGAACGGTGGGTCCACTCCGGCGCCTCCGTCGGCCATTTCGCCTACTACGGCTGCTCAATTAAACTTACCTAAAGTTGGTTCGATACCGAAAGAAATTTCGCGCGAAGCCAGTATGGCTGACGCAACAAAAGTGGGCAAATTTAGCCGCCTAAAATTATCTAAATTTTAGAAAAGACTTTTCTTCGTTTTTCCAGGGTAATCAACATTTTTTCAAAAAGTTGCCACCTGGCGCCGAAGCTTCGAACGTCATGGTGGGACAAGTGGATTTTTTGGAACACCATATATCGGCGTTTATTCGGTTGAAACAAGCCGTATTTCTTGGAGATTTGACGGAAGTTAGTCATTGAAGATAGGAAAAAATGGATTTTTTCGACTTGAAAATTTTGTGTTTTTCGATTTATTTTCGACGAGAATTCCAAAAATAAAACATTTTTTCGGTTCAGTTTCAAGAGAGCTCGATTCGAAATATTTCCGACTCACTTACGAAATAATTCGAATCATACATGCGCTTAGGGGGAGAGCCCGGGGATTATCCCTGGGCTGGGTCTTAATTCAGGGATTTACTGTCAGTCAATTTTGGCCAGCCAGTCATCAGCTATACAATTAGTGGTTGCATACATGCACATGGTCAGGAGTCCCAGGGTATAGAAAATGCCAAAAATTGATCCTTTAGTAATTTTTTTCCAGAAATCAGGTATATAGTAATTTTTTAACTTTAAAATTAAATTTCATTGCCTTTTGTATCAATAATAACTCAACAAAGTTGCTTCCTGACATTAATCATAAACGTGTTTTAAATTATTCTTTTTTTTGTAATCTAATCTTTTCAAAATTATTGTTGCATTTTGCTTTGCCAAATTTTTGGCCATTATATTATTGAACATTATAAATACCAGTCAGTAGAAATAACTGAACATCATGTTGGTATCCTAAATAAACTGTACGTTTATAAAATTAGAAAAAAATTTGCCACCCAACGATTTTGGGATTTTTCCCCGGCCTGAAACTGGCACCATGCACATCTATGATTCACATGCAAATCTTATATCGTCGTATCAGTTTGTCATTTTGCTTTCCAATTTTTCCTTCAAATTTCGAGTTCGAAACTCTTTAAGGTTTAATTTTTTCTCAGTTTGTAAATTTGAAGTATATTTCAATGAGTTCCGAAATCAATAACAAAATTTCTCTTCTTCACAGGTCCCGGTTCCGACACGATTTTTGTTTGTATTGCTTGGCCCGATAGGCCACGGCAATCAATTCCACGAAATTGGTAGAGCAATCGCTACTTTAATGGCCGACGAAGTGAGTTTAAAGAATTTTTCGCACAGAAAAATTTAAAAATTAATCTAAAAATTCCAACTTTGCCGTTAGAAAATCGGAAAAATTTAATCATTTTTTGCCCAAAATTGACGATATTTGTTATTTTTTAACATGTTTTTAGTTAAGTAAATTCTTCGACAGGAAAAAAATTCTATCATCCTGAAAATTGAAGAAACTGTCTGAAAATGGCGAATTTTACACTCTAAAAGATTCAATTTAAATTTAAAAAATTTGATAACAATAATATACAAAATTATTGCCTTCTTTGTTCTAAATCAATTTTTCAATCGAAAGTGACATAAAATCCCGAATTTTAACCTTCAAGGCTGTCAGGAATTTAATTTTTCTTTCTTCCGACTGTATTTTTTTCCATTCACAAAAGTATAAAATTAAAATTTATGTGTGATAAAATCTAAAAATTAAACTGAGCATCCCAGATCATACATGTAATGGGGCCCGGTCGTCTGAGGGCGTCGACGACTTTTTTGGGGCGGGGGGTCAGTAATTCCCTAAATTTTGGGGGAGGGGTCTCTCAAGAAAAAAAATTCGATTTTTTCACGAAAAACAGTTGAAAAAATAGTAATTTTTTCTAAAAAGACGGAAAAAATGTACTTATGAAGCACCCAGAAAATTCACATT
The DNA here is from genome assembly GCA_963922205.1 of Romanomermis culicivorax. Classification (NCBI taxonomy): domain Eukaryota; kingdom Metazoa; phylum Nematoda; class Enoplea; order Mermithida; family Mermithidae; genus Romanomermis; species Romanomermis culicivorax. Next base: position 135,063 of record CAWUHX010000378.1, read on the forward strand.
TTTGACTATTTTTTGTTCAAAAATTGACATTTTTCTGTATTTTTCCGACCAAAAGTATGGGGGTCCCTACGGCTACCTTATGGCTAGCCATAGGATTGGAAAATCCCGGCGGTCGGTCGCCAAATGACTAGCCATATGGTCGACGATTTCCGGGGGGTTCCCATAGCACTTCACCCCCCCCCCCCCAATTACATGTATGTCCCAGACACAGGAAATATGAAAATACTGCCCGAAATCTGGCAATTTCTGATTTTTTCAACGCAAAAGTGTTTTTTCGTCATGAAAAAGAACCAAAATGAACCTGCAAAAAACGAGATAAAATTGAAATTAAATCCGTCCATCCGAATATTCCCATTTTCTCTTGCGAAAAATAAATTTTTTCATCGAGAATTTCATATTTTTGATTCATGCTTAGGTTTTTCACGACGTAGCCTACAAGGCTCATGATCGAGCCGATTTATTGGACGGCGTAGACGAATTTTTGGATCAAGTGACGGTTCTGCCACCGGGTGAATGGGATCCAAATATAAGGATTGAACCGCCATCTACTATTCCGTCGCAAGTGAGATTTTTTGATTTTTCTGTGATTATAATGCCTTAGAAGATTGGAATTTTCAAAAAGTTTTTGAACTGGAATTTCACCACAAAATGAGGTCGTAAATTAAGTTTTTTTTACGAATTCCAACGTCTTCAGCATTCTGCAAAACTTTCACACAATTTTTAGGATCTCCGTCATTCAATTTTTGAATAGATACCTACTATAGTATTCCCATGCAAAACAAGAAATTGTATAATATTTGGAATTTTTTCGAAAAATGCGGTTTTTTCACATATTTTTTCCATAAAATTATACGGAAAATCGTTTTTTGTAAGAAGTCTAATCTCTTCCGAATTCTAAAATGCATTTGCTGAATTTCTAGAATTTCTGAAATTAGAGTTTTAGCAATCATACGAAGCAGTTGCATCAAAGGATTATAATTTTTTCTTTGAATTCTGACGTCTTTTGAAGTCTGTGTAGGTTTCGAAGAATATAAGGACTTCAGAAATTCGGATTTTTGATATAGTTCTAGTATTTGTTTAGAAAATCGGAATTAGCAAAATATTTCAAAACTGTTCCTCCGGAATGTAATTTTTTAGTTGAGAAAATAGTCTTCTGAATTTTGACAAGTTTTCGCTGAATTCTAGTTGTTGTGCAGGTCTTTTCTTAGGATGTTTAAGAAAAGATAGAGGCTTCTGGTCTGAACTGACCTGTTAGAGCTAATTCCTTGGCTATGCCTCGGAGATCGCGCAACAGTCCGGTTCCCCAGACCTACAACAACAAAGATAAATTAACGGGGCCTCACACGGATCCATGAATTCTCCTAGATGAGACAAGGAATCCCCTCAGGGATAGACTTACTTTTCTGGATCCCCTAACGGGTCTTCCAGAGCTTGCAGTCAGCAAGCTGGCGCCTGGGCCTTTGGCCCTTCGCTCTTGTCGATCGGTCGGATCTAAATAACAAATAAATATGTATAGCAATAAGTCCGACGAATAGTAAAAAGAATGTGGATTGACCACTATGAATATTGTGCAAATATAACACGATGTTGCTGGGAATATTTTAATGGACGCCAGCAAAATATATTTCAAGAATATAATAAAAAACGTAATAAGTGAAAGAATGATTTCACTATGACTTTTTGTCTTTTCTTTGGCGCTCCATTTCTATGCAAATGTTTGCTCCGCTGGTCGTCCAATTTTGTCGATTTGCATGGCGATTTTCTGACGCGGCTTGCCATCAACAGGGTGCCCAACATAGTCAGAATTTTTGGTAACTGATGAAGAAATTTAGTATCTCTGCTAAAAATGGGAAATCCCCTAAAATTTTCAAATTTTTCCAGTATAGTGTTTTCTCATCGTGCTTTCACAATATTGAGGTGGAAATATTTTTTTCTCTGAATTCTGGCGTTATTTCTAAATTTCGAACTTTAAATACTTTGAATAAGAATTAAGAAAAAATATAATTTTGAAAAGTTCGAAAACTATATTTTACAAAATATATGATTTTCTCGCCGTAATTTCACAGAATTATGCGGAAGATATTTTTTTCTTAATTCTAACATCTTCAAAATGTTTGTGAAGTTTTTAACTGATTTTTGAAATCTGTTTGTTTTTTATCTTTTTATTTTGTTTTTGTATCATGTTGCGTTTCGAAGATTGATGAATATCATTGGAAGTTACATAATTCATCTCTAAATTTTAATTTTATATTTTTAATTTTGTATTTTAGGATAAACGAAAGGCTTTGCCCAAAGCGGAAAATGACGATGAAGATTTGAAAGAATTAGAAAAAGAAGTGGATGGCGGCGGCCACGGCATGGATCCGGCTTTAAAAAGAACGGGCAGGTAATTCGAAAGAAAATATGGCGAAAATGCGTCGAAATTTTTTCATCTAAATTCTAATTTTCAAGACTTTTCGGCGGCTTAGTCGCCGACGTCAAGAGAAAATTGCCGTTTTTCGCCAGCGATTTTAAAGACGCCTTAAATTTGCAATGTTTGGCTGCCTTTTTGTTCATGTATTTCGCCATGTTGGCGCCGATCGTCACTTTTGGTGGATTACTCGAAGAAGCGACGGATAAACGAATGGTACAAAATTCTCGGTTTCGGGGAATGAAAAATTGAAAACTTGACAATTTTAAACATAAAAATTCGAAAAATATACCATAAAATGTTAGAATGTGACTAAAATATTTAATTTTCAGCCCTAAAAGTCTAGAATTCCGGAATCCGTGAAAAATTTATTCCAACTTTTTGAAAAAAACGAGATTTACAATTTTGGCGCAATTCTGAATGATTGATTTTGTTCAGGCTGCCATAGAAAATTTGTTGAGCGGCGCCATTTGCGGTAGCATTTATTCCTTATTGTCCGGCCAACCGTTGACCATGATCGGATCGACGGGACCGGTTTTAGTCTTCGAAAAAATTATCTTCAACATGACATTGTAAGTCCCACGTTTTCGCCGCATAAAGAGACGAGCTGTTGTGTAAAATGAACAGAAAAGCTACAATTTTCAACCGAAAAGCGTATTTTTTCTGTGTGAAAATTTCGTGAAAGAAGCTTTAAATTCACTGAAGTGGAATTCGAAATTTAGTTTTTTCCTCAAATTCGAATAAATTTTTTGTACGGAAATTATAAGTTCAATTGCATAACATTTTTCTTTCATTCCAAGAATACGTGACTTCGAACTTTGAAAATTTGCATCCTTCACTTTTTTGAAATTTTTCGAAAATTTTGTCTTTTGTCTAAATGAAAATTTAAAACTCTACTGATTTCAATGTTATTATGAAAACTTGAATTAGACTTTTCAAAGTCTATATTTTTGCGAATCATTCCAAATTAAAATTCCGAATTTTATACGAATTTCGAATTTTTCCTTGAAAGCCCGAATTTTTTTTTCGTTGAAGATTTTAAATGTCCTGTGTGAATTTTTTAATTTTAAATATTTTTTTACGTTCTCGAAATGACTAAAATTTGAATTCTCAAAATTCAGATTTAAAAAAAATTTCTTAATGCCGGTCGCTCGTCTAGGTAAAAATTCAAAGTTTTAAAAATAAGTGGAAATTCAATTGCTTTTAATTTTTAATTGAAGCTTTAAAGTGTTTTAATTTCAATTACTGAACTTTATTTCGGAAATTTCTAGCAGAATGTATAATTTTCAAGCTTAAGTTTGTTTCTTCTCAGAAATAAATGGGACTACTTGGCTTTCCGTTGGTGGATCAATTTATGGAGTTTCGTCATTTGTTTGCTCATCGTGGCGACGGATGCGTCGGCTTTGGTTTCTTACATTACGCGTTTTACGGAAGAAAATTTTTCCGTTCTAATCTCGTTCATTTTCGTCTACGAATCTATAGCCAAAACGGCGAAAATTTTGAAAAGTGCTTACGTCGTGGCTTTTAATAGAGTGAGAAATATTGGAAGCGTAAATTTGTCTGAAACCGAAAAAACGCGGGACTGTTTCGATTTTTTTGAAATTTTTTTTAGAATCTAGATCCTCACCCCTACTGCGAATGTCGGCCTAAAAATTTCAACTCTAGTTGGGGCTTGGAGTCTTTATGGCAATTTAACGACACGACCGATTATTCCAAAGTTCCGGATTTGGCTCACAAGGAAAGATGGACCGGAAATATTAGTTTGTGGCTTTATAAGGACGGTAAGTAATTACGCTTTCTGCTTTTTGGATTTTCGCTTTGATCTCGAAAAAAACTGTTTTCCAGTATAAGTTGCAAGTTTTCTGTTGAACTTTTAACGCAAATTGAATATTTTTAGCTGTATCGGAAACTACGTTTTTCATCGCCCTATTTTCATTTTTAGTTGGATTATGAACCAAAATTCTAGAAATTGAGACAATTTTCATTTTTTGCGAAGAACTCGATACGTATTTAAGAGTTAATTTCTGTAAGTGTGGTACCTCGCTCAACTTTTCATGCTTAAGACCACAGTGTAAATCTTTTTGCATAAAATTAATCTATCGTCATTTCAAACGGATATGTTATTGCCTAATCTTACTGTAATATTTATAGCAAAGAATTGTTGACCATTTATTTGTTAAAATCGGGTTCAAATTTTTCGCAGGAACCATGTCTAGTTCGGCGGTAAAATAAATATTAGAGATTACTGTTAATCGAGTATCTGTGTTGTCTCGACCCTCCAATGCACAGAATCGCAACGTCGAATAAAATTCGGCCAGTGTTTCATGAATTTTAAATTTCGAGAAACTTGATTTTTTCGCTGAAATCGGCATGTTAGAATCGTACATGTAACGGAGCCCCGAGGTCTGGGGGAGGGGGGTTGGGCGACTTTTTTGGGGCCGGGGGTCAGTAATTCCCAAAATTTTGGGGGAGGGGTCTTTCAAGGAAAAAAAATTCGATTTTTTCACGAAAAAAGTCCGAGAAATAGTTCAAAAAATAGTAATTTTTCCCTAAAAAGACCGAAAAATGTATCTATGGCGCGACGCGCCTAGAAAATTCACATTTTTTATCATTTTTCGTTCAAAAATTGGCATTTTTCAGTATTTTTCCAACCAAAGGTATGGGGGTCCCAACGGCTACCATATGGCTAGCCATTGGATTGGAAAATCCTGGGGGGCGGTCGCCCAATGGCTAACCATATGGTCGACGATTTCTGGGGGTGGGGTTCCCATAGCACTCCCCCTCCCCCAATTACATGTATGGTTAGAATATACAAAATGATGTGTATAAAACGATTAAATAAGCAAAAAATTTTCCCACGATATTGCAAAGGAGAGGAAGAAATCAGTTTTAAAAAAAGACGATCAAAGTTTATATAGATTAATATAATATAATTAAATTATTATTTATTTATATATTATTTATATTATATATACAAAAAATAATTATTATTAATAATTAAAAAGATTAATATAAAATTAATTATATAGACCAAAAAAATCGGCGCTTTGCAATAAAATAGTCACAGTGCACTAAAATTCTTCGTCTAATCAATTATGTTCGACGAAAAAATATTATGGCCACATTCTAGGTGGTTAAAAGCCAAAAATTTTCGATTTTTTTTAAATTTTTGCACTTAGGATTAACAAAAATAAATTCGCGGAAACCGATAGAACGACGCTACGATGACATTTTTTACAGCAGTTCATGCATTCCTGAACCGAACAAAGCGAACGCATAACTTTCTGACCAATATTCGAAAAATGAAAGGCTCAGACATTTGCATAATTTGAGCTTATGCGTTGGAGGGTAGATGGAAAATGAACGTTCTTTCGGAGCATACGTAGTATGTTATCCAAACTCCTAAAGTATATGTTTCATAAAACAATTCATTTACATAGGTATCCAGTTTTCAGAAGAACATTTTTAAACAGTTCTTAAAGCAATTAATCTATCGATTAGCTTTGATTTTTTTAACGTACTGGCGAGAAAAAAGTTTTGACGATTTTGGGAGACCGTGTTGCAGGCAAATAATGTTGACATGATATTCTTTTCATCTTTTTTAGTCGAAATTCTGGGAGTTTTTTGTTTGTCGCCGCTGAATTTTAAGACTTTTTGAAGAAAATTGACGTTAATCGATAGGTTCTTGAGTGTATTTTTCATCTTTCCGTCCCTATTTTAAGCCGAATTATAATAAAAATTCAATATTTTCCCAAAAAATATGACAATAATGAATAATTTGCGTCAAATTTTATCCCAATCGTCATTATTTATGGAGTGGTTATAATTAGAATTTTTCAAATTTTAGCCGTTTCATGGAAAAGTTCAATTTACTGTAATTACTGTAATTTCCATGTTTTTGCTTTAATTCGACGCTAATCTCAGTTTTTTCTCAATTTCTGTTCAAATATTTTGATTTTAACTTTTTAAAATTACAGATAACAAAACTTACGTCGATTTTGACAAAATTCCGTTGTCGTATTGCGAACGAGTGAAAGCTGTTTTGGACGATCCACAAGGTCAATGTTACCGTATGTACGACGTTTTCCTGATGTCGTTCGTTTTGACTTTGGGCACGTTCGCCTTGGCGTATACGTTAAAAATGATGAGAAATACGTGCTATTTTCCCAATAAGGTAATCTTTTGGTATTCATTTCCGATCAATTTCGCCAAATTTCAGTCTTTATGACAAATTTGAAATTTTCAAAATTTTTGAAAATATACTTTTCAGTTCTGGACAGATTATGTATCAAACTCCGAATTTTATAATAATTCTGACAATTAATTTTTCAAGATTCGCGAAATTTTATCCGATTTCGCCGTTTTCATTGCTTTATCGATCATGGTTTTAGTGGATTATTCAGTCGGTTTGGATACGCCGAAATTGTACGTTCCAAAAAATTTTCAAGTAAATTTCTCGTTTATTACTTCAGCGAAAAAAGGTTCCAATGGTTTTTGCGGAATTTCGTTAATGCTTGTCAAAAATCAGGCTCTCAATTCTAAACTCTGCGATATTCTGGTTTTTTAGCGAAATATAAGCATCGAAATCGAAATAATTTTTTTCTTAAATTTCTTAATATTCTTTTTCTTAAAAACGTTAAAACCTGTTTAACGCCTTGGATCCTTGAATTTAAATTTTTGTCAAAGATTTTAACCAACATTTTAAAAATTGTGAATTTGATTGCAAAACGCCAAAATTTTACAAGACAAAGTTATTTTCTTCTGAGAACATACAAAATTTTATTCGGAAATCGAATATTCACGACATTTTTCGGAAAAACACAAAAAAGTATTTTACGCGTCAAATTGGCTAGTATTTAAAAAATTCCGAATTTTATCAAAATGCCGAAATCGTAAAAAAATGTGAAAAAAGAAAGTTAGAACTTTTTCTAAAATTCAGCATTATATTTCAAAATCAAAAATTCACAAAAGCTTTTTAAAGAACGCAATAAACTTGCACTTTTATAGCAAAGTGTCGAAAATACATTTTTCCAAATTTGGTTCCAGTCATGAAGCAAATTTTCGCTTTTTTCCAGCCAACGTGGGCTCCTCACCGCGGTTGGATCGTCGACCCGTTCCACACAAACCCTTGGTATTCGGCTATTGTAGCCTTGGCTCCTGCCATTCTACTATGCATTTTATTGTTTATGGACCACCAAATAACGGTGGTTATCGTCAATCGTAAAGAGAATAAATTAAAAAAAGGTTGCGGCTACCATCTGGATTTGTTAATTATGGCCATCGGCGTATTGATCAGCGGCTTTTTGGGCTTGCCCATATTTGTGGCCGCTACGGTTATGTCCATTAGCCACGTGCAAGCTTTGCGCGTCGAATCGGAGTGCCGGGCGCCAGGCGAGAAGCCCACTTTCGTGGGGATTAGGTGAGTTTTTTACAAATTCCAAAGTCGGATCTTCCTAGAGTTTTCGTAGTTTCAAGACAAAATTGGTAAATTTTTGCAGAACTTAGTATGCTACTAACTGTTTGAAGTTTAAATAATAAAATAAGTTTCTTAGTAGTATGGATCAAAAAGTTTCTAGTTCAATTTTGAACTCCATAATTTGTCAGAATTTCAGAAAAAACACTAATTTTTGTGTTTTCTCGAAAATTTGGCTTTTAAACAATATGAATTCTAAAAATAGAGTAAGTTTCGCGAATTTTAGAGCATTTTTGAATATTTTAATCTATTGCCCAAAGTTTGCCTAGAATTTTCAAGCTTTCTCCTGTATTTTCGACAAAAGTTTTGCGAAGTTATGGAAAAAAAATCTCTGAAGTCTAGGATTTGAGAACATTCTCTAATTCCCAACAGCTTTATAAAAATAAGTAAAGTTTCTAGAATTTCCAGGTTTTCTTAAGTCCATAATTTTTGCTAAAAATTTTATCAAAATTTTGAATTCGCAAAAATATGGACTTTTTAGCGGAACTTACACTCGTTGTTATAATATTCAAGAAATTTTCCGAATTTTTTCGAGAATTTTCCCTCTGAACTTTTAGAAATGAATAACTAAAATTCTGAGTAAGTTTGTCCAAAAATTTTTAGAACTTTAAAACTTACGGAAAGAATTCGTAAATTTATCGAAATCGACTTTAAAAAAATTGATTTTTTCGAAAATTTTCCGTCCATTCCATGAAAAAATGAATGGGTTTTTACACTTTCTAAACCATGATCGAATTTTTCAGTGAAAATTTTAAATTTAAACTTTAGAGAATAGCTTTTATGTTTTTTTCAGGGAGCAACGTGTTACTGGATTTCTAGTCTTCGTTTTTATTGGTTTGTCGGTCGTAATGAAAAGCGTATTGAAAGTAAGATTTCTTACACCCATCGAAATTCTCGAAATGATGAATTTTTGAATTTTTTCGCTTTATGATCATTTCGAAAATTTTCGCTTTTTCTTCGGAATTCTCTCGCAAATTGGAGAATTTAGAGCCTATAATTTCCTGGAAAGTTTCTAAATAATAGCTGTGTGAGCTTATACTTAATATTTATAGATTTTACAAATTCCGTTTTCAGAATTCTAAACAAATTCTCTGATTTCTTAAATTTTATTTTTATCGGAATTCTACTTACTAGAATTTGAGTATACGGATAAATTTTAGAATTCCGAAGAACTCGGCAAATTTTTAAAATTCCATTCATTTTTTTGAAATTTTAATGTACTTGATTCGATTTTCTATAATTATATGATTTTTGTATGCCTATGGATTTATTTTCTTGGCGTTTTCAAAATTTTAGCAGCTCAATCTTAAGATTTTGAGGAAACTTGGCCATAATTGATAATTTTACAATTCTGTTCTATGTATGAAAAATATTGAAATTTCAAAACAATTTTTTGAAATTTTTTCAAATTTCCACAATTTCAGTTTGAATTATATCTTGAATTTCAAAGTGATTTTGTAATTTTGAAGTTCACAAATTTGTCGGGCTTTGATGATTTTTAAATTTTCCGTCGTACTTTTTGTAATTCTAGCAAAATTTTAGACTTTCATTTGATAATTTTCAGAATTTTAGTGTAAATTTTATCTTTAGAATTCAAGAAAATTAAACGATTTCTAAATTTCTAATCTTTACATTTTAAAATTCTGCTGACGTTTGAAATTATTCGGCATTTTTCTAGAATTTTAAAAAAATTGACAATTTTTTAAATTTCTATTCTCACTTTTTGAAATTTTATCAACGTTTTAGATCTGTATGATAAATTTTTCTAGAATTTCCAATTCCTTAGCATAAATTAAATCTCTATAATTTTATAGAGTTTCACTATTTTTATCCTCACTTTATGGGCTTATACTAAAATTTAATATTCTTATTTGAAATTTCCTAGAATTTCCAGTATTTTAGTGTAAATTCAATTTTTAGAATTTTAGATCATTTGGCGGATTTTAATATTATTTAGGTAGATTTTAAAATTTCTATAGAATTTAGATTATTATTCAACAATTTTCTAAAATTCTTAGAATTTCGTTGGATTTTGTGAGTTTGAAACTTCCGATCTATTTTGAAATATTACCAAACTTTTATTTTCCAAGAGTGTTTCGATTTTTTTTTTGTTTTGTAGATCATCCCGATGCCAGTTTTGTACGGTGTTTTTTTATATATGGGCATTTCTTCTTTACGAGGCGTTCAAATGATTGACCGTTTGCTCCTATTCATCATGCCGATGAAATATCAACCAGATTTCGTCTATTTGCGTCACGTGCCACTAAATAGGGTTCAATTATTTACAATTTTTCAAGTCGGTTGCTTCGTCATTTTATGCATTATAAAAGAAATCGAAATTACTTCGATAGTGTTCCCAATTATGGTAAGGAAGTTAGAATGCTTATTTGAACTTTGCTGCATTTGTCGTCTGAATTACAGGATTTTTTACGAAAAATACGCATTACATAATTTAAAGTTTTCCGAAATTTTTTTACGAAATTTCTGCAAAGCACCAAACTTTAGAAAATCCAGCAAATTCCAAAAGAATTTCACAAATTTGTCATATCGGTAATCCCTTCTTAAAGTAAATTTTGAATTTTCAGTAAAATATGTCAATTTTTTCGAAAAAATATTAAAAAAATTTTAAAGATTAACTCTCAAAAATCTATTAAAATGTTGCGATGAAATATGATCAGATTTTTGCGATCGAAATGCATATTTTTAGAAAAGCTTTAAAATTCTGATGAAATATCTTTCCAAAAAATAGAATTTGCTTTTCATGCTAACCGTCAAAAGTTTGGAGAAATTTAGAATTTTGCGAATGTAGTATGGCTTAAAATTTTGACGAACTTTTTCCGGAGTTCGGACGGAATACGCAAAAATTTAAAAAAAAATTTTATTTGAAAATTTTCTAAATCCAATAATTTGAATTTATGTAAAAATTCGGATTGTTCGTGGAATTCGCCACAAAAACTGTTAAATTTTGTAATATTTCTGCACGTTTTTCAAAGAATTGAACGAAATTTAGAAATTCGTTGGTTTTAGCTTCTCAAATCTTTTTTTAAATTTAAAATTTTTCCAAATTCAAGGATTTTGAATTCAAACGGTTCACTCAATTATTTTCCCTGAAAAAAATTACAAATTTTTGTTACATTTTAGAATTTAAATTTTCACCCAATCATGAATTTTCCATCGAAAAATTCACCGTGTCAAGCTATTGCAAAAATTGAGCAAATTTTCTGCTGTTCTACGCAGAATTTCTAATTTAATTCTTTATAAATTCAAAATTCAAACGTTTCATCCAATTATAATTTTCATTTTGAAAAAAACTATTAATTCTGTCAAAATTTCGGAAAATGGAGTAGATCTTGTAAAGTTCTGCACAAATATTCTGAATTTTTCATTCTTTTTTTCAAACTAAAAATTCGAACTTTCCCCTTGATTAACAATTTTTTCTCGAAAAATTTACGACTTATTGTCAAATTTTTGTAAAAATCTGGTAAATTTTATAAAATTAAGCTGTGTATTTCAAAATTCCGAAGAATCCTACTTGTTGATTTGCATATATTTCATACAGTTTTTCTTTTTAGCTCGTCGTTATGGTCGGCGTACGAAAACTCATGGAATACGTTTTCACCGATCGAGAATTGAAATATTTAGACGATCCTATGCCAGAAATTGCGTTGAGGAAGAAGGAAGATATTAGCAAGAAAAAAGAAGCCCTTTTACAAGTATAATCTGAGTTTTAAAATTCGTAGACTTTTACATTGGGCAAATTTTTTCATGCACGAGAAATTTGTCTCTCTTTCTAAGAAAACTGACTTTTTTCATATTTCTATGGTTGATTTGGTGTTCAATATATTAGTATCCGATCGAAATTTGGATTTTGTGGATCGGAAAAATATTTTAGCTTTTTGCCAAGATTTTAGGAACTTTCCGAAGTACTTTTTCAAATTTTATCCGCTGATTATTGTACAAATTTATCGTACGCTTTGCCATTTTCCAAGTTAATTTATACAGTTGTAGAATTGTTGAAAGTTCGTTACTCAGTTTTTAGATATTTTAAAAAAATTCTACACAATGGTAAAATTTTCATATTTTTGGTAAATGCGGTGATTTTTCTGAAACTTGTTCGTTCTTGACCAAAATTCAAATTCTTTCCTATAAAAATCACCCCATTTTCAGCAAAATTTTATTCAAGTTCTGAGAATTGCAAAAAATTTCTCATGAATCGAAGGAGTTTTACTAATTCTATTACAATTCCACTAAAATTCTAAACATATTCACATGAACTTACCTTCTTCTAGTTAAATTTTAGAATGTTGCAGACAGTTGCCGAATTTTTATTGAATTTCAGAGGAAAATTCTTAGTCATAGAAAAATCTAAAGAATATGTTAATTTGGACAAAGTATTGTGGAATTTTCCAATGATTTTGCATAATTTTTATTGATTTTTTAATTCTCGTCAACATTCTGGTACCTATCGTACATTGTATACAGAAATATCTAAGTTTATGAAAATCCAAAATTTTAGAATTTTCAGCAATTGCCAATGTTTTGTGAAAATTCATTGTGAAATTTTTTCATCAAAATTCTCGGAAAATTTGTAAAGTCAATTCTTTTGGAATTATTAAAATTTATTGCGAATTATTGATATTCTGTCAAGTCGAATTAACGTGGTTCCCTAATCGGAATCTTATGACTTTTGCCTAAAATATCCATGTTTTCCACGAATTTGGTTCAAATATCTTCAGATTCTGCCTAAATTTAAGAACTTATTGATTTTCGCTTTCCTCTGAAGTGATGTTCCTTAATTCGAAATTCCCAATTTTTTCGGACTCAACAAGAATTATTGTGAAAATTTTGAAAATATGTGCCTAAAACTTCTTTTTTTTGTTCAGAAATCTGTCGTTTTAATACCAAATTTTAGAAAATTCCCAGAATTTTTCCTGAACTCTGATCTAAGCAGTAAATTGCCGACTTCTCGCTGAATTTTGTTCGGAAGTCCTCAGATTTGTGGAAGTTAAAAATAAATTATTCGCGTCTGAAACTGATGTTTCATCGAGTCTATAAAAAATCAACATTTCACATTTTCAATTTTTTCAGGCTCAACAAGAGTCCGAGGTCACCCAACTGGCCAAATTAGGAACAGTGAAAACTGAAGCTAATTTGCATATTCAATTAGCCAGCGGTAACGTGATGAAAATTCCGTTGTCGAGCATAGGCGAAAAATCGCCCGACGATAGTTGCAATACTAATAACGATTCGCCGGAAAATTCTAAAAAACCGAGTCAAACGGCGAAAAAGTCCGCCGCAATCAACGGGCCACAGCCGCCGCCGGCCAAAATGAATATCAGCGACGAAGTGAATCGTAGCGGTTTGTGGCAGCATATCGCCTCGGAAGCGTCGCTGACATCGAAAGAAAAAGCGGAAAAGTGAGAAAATAGCGAAGTTTGCTACTGTTTTCATCGGCAAATCACGAAATTTTGCTTTTCAGAAAAATTTTCGCATGAAAATAAAGAAAATTTATCTCCGAAAACGATTTAACCTCTAAAATTATAATTCACTGTAGTCTACTGCAGCCAATAATAACTTGATGGTCATTGATTTGCGTTCTGTAACAATTTACTGTAAGTGATAAAAGCGAAATCTGAAGAGTTAAGGAAGATTCAGCAGGAATATTACGCGCATACGCCACTAAATGTGGGAAACTTGATGAATAAAATCTTTTTTGTTCGGATGAACCTTCTGTAGTTCAGTATAGTCAATCTGGATTTGAATTATTTGTTGTGAAGCTTACATTACGACATTGGTTAGAAAAATAGTTTTGCACGAAAATTGTGCGAATTAAGGTTTGAAAAATTGAAAAATGGTTTCTAGTCACGATATTATTATCTCACTTAGTTTACTGTAGCCGATTTAAACTGGATAATCATTGATTTTTTCGATTTTTTCTTCGAGACGTCCAAAATTGCGGAATTTGTATAGATGTTTAGAAAGATTTTTTGCATCAAAATTTTGCGAATCCCGCCCTGAATATGCTAATTTATTTTTTCACTTTGAAGCTAAATTCCCTAGGAAAATAAGTGTTTTCATTAAAGTTGTGTAAATTTTCCTGTAAAAATGTCGGATTTTGGTTTGAAGGAGCTTACTGTAGTGGTCTGCACTTGAAAGTTTTTTTTCTGTGTGGCATTTTCTGATGGTGTTCAGAGAAATTTCTGCGTAAATATTATACAAATTCAGCTCCAAAAATGCCAAAAATCATTTTTAGGGACAGAATTTATCGCAAAGTTTGCTGTAGATCACCTTAATTGTTAAAAACTCGTGATCTGAGAAAATGTTAGGCTGAATTTGTAATAGTCAAGTGAAAAGTCAGCAATCCATATCTGAAAATTGCAGTTCAGAATTATGATTAGGACTCTTATTTTATCTTTTCTATATATGTGAAAATTCACTTTTCAGTAATTCTGTAGTTTATCAATTCTAATTTCTATGTCACGTATTGTAGTTAACTGTGCTATCGAATCTAACTTCGAAAAGTTCGCTGTAGTTCGTGGAACCGTCGAAATTTACATCTGAAAGTTTCATTCCAGTACCACCGTCTGGCACAGTGCAAACGTAGATTTTTTATTTTCAAGTGCCTAGTCAGTTTGTAGTTTGCAACGGTTCAAATCTCTCCGGAGTTTACTGTATAAAAATGAAACTAGGAATTCATGTCTGAATTTTACATCTCGGTTATTATGATTTCGATAAATGTGAAGAAATTCTTCAGTTCCTACTGAATTTTTTCCATATTCAATATTTTCACGTTGTGTTTTATTGTAGTAGGTATAGTATCAAAGTGTATAAAGTTTGCTAACCTTGGACGAGATAAACTTGTGGATATCTGAAAATTACATGCCAGGATCATGATTTTGAGTTAGCTCGAATATTCTTGGGGAAATAGTTGCTTTCCAGCGTGCCCTACTCCTTGATCTTGATTTTCAAGTCTTGTTATACTGTAGTTTACTGTATAATCGACTATTGAGTCAAATTTTGATAATCTTACTAAACATCATATAACGTAAATAATTCAAATTCGATAGTTGTCTTCTAGGATCATGATTCGGGTAAACGTGGACGTGAATAACCGATTTTAAGTTCACACGCCGTAATTTATTTCAGTGCCGCATCGAAATTCTCAGAAGTTTTCTGTTGGACATGTGAAGTTTGAAGTTTGTGTCTGTACCTATTCCATGATTAGGATTTAGAGAAATGTTAAAATTTTTTAATCCAGTAGTTAGCGGACTTTTGATTTGCAGCGTTTTCATACTGTAGTTCAATTCAGTGTCGGAACACGTTTATTGTAATCTCCAATTTCGAATATGTCAACTTTCGAAAAAATTCTGTGAAAGGTTCAAATTTATTTTTCTCCTCACCGCAGACGCAACGGCAAAAAACAGAGTTTTAGCAAAACGTCGACGGCGATGCAACCGTCGTCGAAAACGTCGGCATCGCATCACGGCGGCGGTGATTTTATGAACACTGCCGCGTTGGCTGCCGACGACGATGATGATGACCTAGAGCCCATAACGATTCGTATAGAACGGGCGACGCCCGATCCGAAAAATTTTCCGCCGCGAAACGACGCAGCCGAAATGCAGCCGTTATTGTCGTTCAGCGGCGGCGGCACGAACTCGGACGCAGCGGCATCGACGTTAACGGACGACGAAAAAAAGAGGCGCGAATCTGAAGTTTAGGTGGAATGAATGAAAAGGACTTCGAATAGAGAATCTGAAAGGTAAGAGCTGCAGGTTTTTGGGAAAATAGCAAAAAACGCGTTTTTTATTATTCTGTCAAAAAAATTTATGTGGAAAAATGATTCAAAGTTAACTAAAACTAATAAATTTGAAAAATTATTGTTTTCTAGGGGATTTACAATTTAGATTCTGCTGTTTTAAATTTTAAGAATCAGTTTCCTCAAAACAAAAGTTCAAAATTGATGCCAGAATCAACGAAACAACTTTCATTCTTCGAATGTTTCGAAAAAAAATTCGAAAAAACAGGAAAATTGGTGAAAATAGCGAAAAATGGCTATTTTCACCAATTTTCCTGTTTTTGTATTAACGATTCTTAATAAGGTGTCGTCCAATGTTCGATGTTTTTTTGTTGAAAAGTTATCTTTTTAAATTCACGTTTTTGTGATTGAAAAATGGTCATTTCTTCAGATTCAGCCTGAATACGATAAAACTTTTTGTTCCTGGAATTTTCAACGTTCTCGTCAATGAAAATTCCTTGATTTTTTTAAAAATTTGAATTTACAGTCTGTTAAATTTTGAGACTTCACCTCGGAAGGTCTCTCGTGTTGGTTTCTTTGAGTTTACGTGGAATTGTGAAAATTCGTGTGCAATATGTTTTTCAATTCGTCCTTCAGTATGCTTCATATACGTTGCAGTAATTTTGTAAATCAAATTACCTCTTTTGGCCTTGATCTAAAATTGTAAATTTGATAGTGTAATTCGTGTTTCTTTCAAACAAAATAAGCAAGCACATATTTTCAATATCTCAAGATGCGATTTGCTGTAACTTTGTACGAGAGATCTCTCTCGCTGTCTAAGTTTACTGTAGTCAAGTTTGTACGTACGAAATGTTCATTTCAATCGAAAATTGTGCTTGCTTGAAACAGAATACGAAACAGAAATTATTGATTTATAAGTCGCGAGATAAGTGAATTTTGACGTCAGAAAATTGGAAGTCGGTTAAAGATTTTGCTATGTCAAACTCTTTTATGACGCCTCAGTGACGATGCTCTATATTGATGACTTGCATAATTTTTATGCCAATTGCTACTCTCCGTTACGGCATACGTTAACTGTACATATAACGAACGTTTTTTCTATAGTCTGTTTTTCTTGAAATGCTTATAAATCAAAAAGTGCAAAACAAGTAGTATTTCATACTTTTGCTGTTTCTTGCGAAGGCATACGTCGCATAGAACTGAAAATAAGTGAGCCTACGCAACTGATTCTTATAATTTTTTTGAGTGAATAAAATCTTCGTAAAATTTCTCTGCGATAAAATCCTTGTGTCAGAAATTCTGACGATGGCATTTACGGGCATTTTATAAAAAAAAAACAAACTATACGTTGAAATTTCGCGGTAATTTTTTCTCATGTTCAGAATTTTATTTTCCGTCGTCGTTCGTTTTTCTATTTCGTTTTCTAGAAATCCCTACATTTCCTCATCTTTTGTTTAGTAAAGGTTATGGTTTTACAGATGATTAGTTTTTTGAGACACCGCCAGTGCGATTGTGGTCGACAAATTTCTTGATGCGTCAAGTTTGACATTGTGTAAGGATTATTTGTGCTAAGGTAAAATTACTGTAGATCAAGAAAACTAATCGGCAATGCTGCCTACCCACTGTTTTTTCCACGAACTTTTCTCCACAAATGTTGAAAGGAAAGAGGTCAAATTTTTTTTCCACATGTGGAAAATTTTTTGATCACATGTTTTCGTTTTAAAATTCTCTCTTTTTCACTTGAAAATGCTCATAAACGCTTTATTTGAGTGTTTTAGACAGTGTTTTTTTGTGCCAAAACATGGTTTTTGGCACAAAAAAATTTCGAATGGCACAAAAAAAATTTGGGCGTTAGTGCCAATTGGCACAAAATTATTGGCTGGTCAAATATTAAATTTCCTTGATTTTTAGACGTTTTGGTGGCCGGAAATGCAAAAATTTTTCGGCGCTTCGCGCCGAGAAAACGAATCTCATATTTCCTACCCGTATATTTGACCCGAACGTGAACGATTTCTCTTCGAACGGTGCATTAGTGTCGTTGCAGCAAACTTTATAGGCTGTCAACGTCTGATGAATGTAAAGAAATTATGAATATTCTCTGTTCATTCAGTCAGATTCGGATTTAAAACTGAAATTCTTGCTTTTTGTGTTTAATTGATTCAGATAGAAAAATCGATATGATTGGTGATGTTACAACATCGACGAAAATTTACACAATATTCGACTTTATTTTCTCCAGTCGTTACATTGTTATTAAATATATTAGATATTCGAAGTCGAAAATTGATCTTTCTCAAAGAATCTATGAAGGAAAAAATGCGGATTTTCATTAAATATAAAGATATAATATGCAAGATTGCCCATTAAACATGAAATAATACATTCAAGATGATGAAAACTGTTAAAGATTAAATGGTAAGTGAAGGTAGACATATCAAAGGCCGCGCCTGAGCTTGGTAATAAATAATAATGATTATTAAAGTTATAACTGGCGCGAAGCGCCGAAAAATTTTGAGATTTGGGCTTTCTAAAATGCTCCAAAATGCATCTTTTCAATATGAAAACCCCAAATTTTTCTTCCACATTTGTGGAGAGACCTCAAAATTTTTTTCCACGTTATAGTGCAAATGTGGAAAAAACAGTGCAATAACCTGGACGAACAGAATTTTCGCTGCCAGATCTGCCACTATTTGCTGATTTTTGACAAAGTTCTGGCATTTTTAAGACCAAGTTTTTACAGGTTCTGCATGTTAGTATCCTGCCTACTTTAGAATAGAAACAATATAATTTGTTTCTAGAATTTCATTGGATTTGTTTTTTTGGGATCTACGACAAAATGTCTCCATCAAAACGTCTCCAACAAAATATCCCCAACAAATGATCTCTGAACAAAATCCCCCCCCCCGCAAAATGTCTCCAACACAAAATGTCTCCAACAAAATGTCTCTAACAAAATATCTCCAACAAAATATCCCCAACTTATGGTCCCCAAACAACAAAGGTTTCTGTCGCCTTAGTGGGTAAGGGGTTTTCCACTATTCGGAATTCAATAGATGCAGTCATTTTACACAAAATAATTATCCCGGGTGTAAACAAGTGTATTTTCGTGATTTATTAGTGGAAGGTGTTTTCAACCACGTGGAATTCAATAGATGTGGTTACTTTACACAAAAAAATTATCCTGAGTGTAAACAAATGCATTTCTGCAATTTCTTGGCCTGAGGAGATTTTGGCTTTGGAGAATTCGATAGATTCAGTCACATCACACAAAAAACTATCCTGGGTGTAAAAATATGTATCTCCGCGATTTTTGGGGGAAGAGGTTTCTGACCATGGGTAAAATTTCACACAGAAAATTTTCCTTCATGTAAACAAAAGTATTTCTGTGATTTTTATGTTGAGAGTTCTTGACCATTGGAAATTCAACAGACATATCACTTTACAGGGTGGCCACCAACCGGGAAAACCGGAAATTAACCGGGAATTTTTTTTCGAACCGGGAAAACCGGGAATTTTGTGGCAAATGAAATATTTTTCGTGCAAAAGTACACAAAAATGAGAAAAAAATTTCGCCGCTTCGCGGCAAAGCCACATGCTTTAGAAACTGTTTGATTTACACTAACAAAACTGGAAAACCACCAGCACCTTATAAAATTTTTCACATAGAAGTCGGTCATCCGGTACGGTCGGTCCCAGGACACGGTCGGCGACTCGGCACGCAATGGATAGATTTTCCACGAGAAGAAAGTAGTTCTTCTTGTAACATGTTTGCCAGAAATGTGTGCAATACAAAACATATTAATACAAAATTTTATACAAAAACAAAAGGTGATTTCTGCATTGATGTCCTGTATTGCTCACATGTGTGACTTCTCTGCGAAGTTGGTCGTGGTTTTGCATTTTTTGAGTTTATGGCTTTGGTTTCGGTCTTCAGCGGTTTCGGTTTTCATGCTTTATTTTATAGTTATTGAAATTGAAAGATGAAATGGACTAGAAGAAAATAGATAATGCTGATCCTGTATCTTGGGAAATTTATGTAGCTATTGTGCAAATGATAGCAGTTGATGGTCGACCTTTTAGTGTTGTCGAGAATCCAGGTTTCATCGACTTGATCAAAAAAGTGAGTAGGTGATAATGAGTGATAAAACTGGAAGTACGGCAGGTTGAATCAAAGTGCTGATAGGTTTTTTCAAAAAATTTCAGCTCGCGATATATCAGCTTAAAGGAAGAAAATTGTTTAAAAGACTGATTTGGAAGCAATATAATCAAATGAAAATTTTATTATAAGTAAAAATGCTTCAAGTGGAATTTATTTCAATACTGATTTATGGTACAATGAGCAAGAAGGCTTAATAAGATGAGAGAGTTTTTGCACCATGAATATTGAATACATGCAGAAGCCTAACTTGCTGATGTAAAATGTATCTAAACAAAAAACGGGCATCCCTTGACATAGATCCATTTCAATGGTGCCAAATCAGCCAAAAAACATACCCCGTGTTGGCAAAACTTGCAAAACGTAACCTCAGAGTACCAGCCATGCGTATGCCTTCAGAATAGCTATTCAGTGGTGCGGGAATCATCATTCAGCCATTAAGAAATTATATTTCAAGCAAAGAAGCTATTATTTTTGAAATATAATTTCATTGAATGGAGATCAAGTCATTTTTTAAGAATTTTAAGCAAAAAATGAATCTCAAACTTTTTTCTGCCTGATACTAGAGTCTATTGTTTAGTCTATGATTTTTGATTTTTTAATCTATGATCTTCATCTTAGTATTCGATCAAAATCAAAATTTGAAGAATCTAAATTTTTGGTTGCTAGTTCGATTTTTGAGTTGCACTTGCATGCCGTAAACATGATTTTTACATTCTGTTCTTGTATGCAAAATGGTTTAATTGATTGCAAATTAGACCACTTTTTCAGGAAATAACTGTTGCCAGAACTCATGTTTCAGCCATGTAACATCAAAATCCATTGAAATTTTGACCCTTTGTCTTGGTACTTTTTTACCATTCTTGCTGTTTGGACTGAACTTATCAAGCATCATTTGCTTCAAGCTGATTTTCTCGCTGGTTAGCTGATTGAAAGTATCATGTCGTTGCTCAAGTCAGAATATCATTCTAAACTCAAAAATTGAACCTTAGCCATGGAATAAGTCTTGATGACACTGATTTAGAATGTCATCAAGAGTATAGAACTAGAGTATAAAACCACAAAACATTTTCCGGCGCTTGGCGCCAGAATGAAGGATAAATTAAATGCAGTTTATAGTTTTTTACTTTGACTGATCACTGAGATGTCGCTTAAATTTAGGATTTTTTGCCTCAGTTTTGGTTCCAGCGAAATCGCTTATTTTAAAGCTGCAGACGTTAGAACAGTTTCCAATCTCACAGCCTCTCACTCAGATGTCAGCGACAGTGATTCAGTATCACATGAATTCATGTTATGAAAGTGCAGATTTTTTCCTCAGTGTAGATTTGACTCGGAGGAGGATGGAGTTTTTGTTCTATTCACCATTTAAGATTTCATTATGCAGATTGCTACAGTAATTTACATTCCTGAATTTGTGTAGCTTTACATAGCATATATTATGCATCTGATAAACACTTAAACAGAATCATTTAAAGATAAATGCCTGCATAATCACAGCAGCTGTAAAAATTATTATTACTATCCGGATCCGGAAGATTGAAAATCTTGGATCCGTTTCATCTCTACTAGAATCAACCTCTATCTTATTAATTCATGTCATTCACTTCGATATTTTGTTCTATGACGTATTTTAAAAACCGGGAAAAAACCGGGAATTTGATTTCGTCAAACTGGTGGCCACCCTGACTTTACATCATGTTAACATTTGTTAAAAAATTCAAAAAGTTTTAAAAATTATAATTGTTGTGGGCCAAGCCTCTTAGATAATCAATAAGTGCATCATTTCGTCCTGCACCGAGCTGTGCATGATCATAATAGTCAACAATACGAGAAATTCGTTGTGCACAGTCTTGATCATACATGCACAGCATGCAAACTCTGCTGGGGGTCAGCCAGGAGGGGGGTGGAATACAAATTTTTTTTCATTCTTGATAATGAAAAAAAGGTTTTAGAAAGGTTTTCTAACATCCAAACAGCATATTCTTACAAATATATTAGTCAGATATGTTAAATAATTTACTTAGACAGCACTTATTAAACTTTTAATGTTACTCTTTTGGAATCAAGTATGCTTTCTTTTAAAAAATTGCTGAACCACAGCATCATTTCCATTTTCATGATGACTTTCTCTTCTCTCTTGATCATTTTCCTTCGTCAACTTCTCAATCATTGCTAGGGGAGTCAAATCTGCTGGGGGTCAGCAAGAATCTGCTGTGGGTCAAACCCCCCCCCACGTGCGTGTATGGTCTTGATACTTTCACTTGCTAGGTGGTGGTTGCTGACCAGCAAAATATTGTTCAATTTTCATTTGATTGATGCTTTGGTCCCTTTGTAATGCTTGAATGAAATTACCGATTGAAGGGTGCTTGGCACCAACTAATTGAAGAAATCCTCTGTGCCAGCCTTCACAGCATGCCTGGACAAACCCTATCGGTTCATCTGGTACCGGCCCGCCCAAAAATTTGGTTGGTTGCCAAATCTTTTCGGTGGTTGTCAAGCTAAACAGGGGTAGGGAAGGGAACCAGATTTGGAGTAACAATACTTGTACAAAATAGGGAATTTGAAAAAGTAAATTCTGGTGCGTTTTAGAAGGTCAAAATCTCAGAATTTTCTAGTGCATCGCAATAATTGATTCCCTGATTAACTGGTTGATTCCCTGATCGGTTGTTTGATTCTGTGATTAGTTGGTTGATTCTATGATCCGTTGGTTGATTTCCCGATTAGTGGGTTGATTCTTTGATTGGGAAGGGTGGGTGACTGATTTTCTGGTTAGTTTGTTCATTAATCCCTGATTTGTTGGTTGATTCCCGTATCGGTTGGTTGACTTCCTGATTGGTGTGTTGATTCCATGGTTGGATTTGGTGATTGGTTGATTTCATGGTTGGTTTGTTCATTGATTCCCTGTTTAGCTGGTTAATTTTCTGATTCAATCGTTGGTTGGTTGATTCCCTAGTTGATTGTTTCGCTAATTCCTTGATTGGTGGACTGATTTCCTGATGCAATGGTTGGTTGACTGATTGATTGCTTGCTTTCCTAGTTAGTGGTTGGTTGGTCGATTCCCTGGTTAGTTGGTTGTTTATCATATTCTCCGTTTGGTTCATTGGCTCTCTGATTTACTGGTTAATTTACTGGTTGGTTGGTTAATCGATGTTCTTGCTGGTTAGTCGGTTCCCTGATCTGCTGGTTGGTTGATTACCTGATTGCTTGGTTGGTTGATGGATTGCTCCATAAAAAGTTGGTTGACTTATTTCCTAGTTGGTTAATTATCTAGTTTTTAGTGGTTGATAGTCTATCTCGAAGTTTTTTATCCCGTTTTTGCTGTTAAAATCGATTCACACACAAAGTCTGATCTGGTGCTGAGAATCAAGTCATCTGGTACCGAAGTCCGATCATCTGGTACTGAGTTGCGTCCAGTTGAACCTATTGTCCAGGTATGCTTCACAGGAGTTGTTTGTTTTGGCCAATCCTAAAATTTCAAAATTTAATTTGATAACTATCATGCAGGTGTTCTTGGAAAGTGAGTTCATCCTCAGAAAAATGGAAAATCCAAGGCACGTGAGGTTATTCACTATTCTTTGGGTAAGTTTTCAGGGCAAAATAACAAATTTTCCAACTTTCACTGAATTTGAAAAAATATTAAAATTTCTCAGAATTTGATCTGAACTGGTTAGGAAACATCAACCCAGAACTTATTAGAAAATTATCAGTTCTAATGCCAATTTTGATTTTGCAGCATCAAGCATTTACTGGATGAAAATGATCTAGGAAGTTTAAAGTATAGTTCCTGAACACTGTAGTTACCTTCACAAATTGATTCATAACACTTCCACAGCCCCATTGGAAATCGTGGAGCCCGACGACCAATCATTCGATGGTGACCAATCCATGTGTCTTGGGAATAGTCCACCAATGGATCCAGTTCTTCTGGTATATATTGATTGACCACCAGTTAAAATATCAAATGCTTCTATGACGTCATTGATCAGAACAAAAGCCAATGCCGGCAGGATTTTGGCTTGCAGAGCAAATTGTTCATCCTGCTCGTATTGACGTTCTAAGCCCAAATCCTGAATTTTTCGCCAAATGCTTTGATTGAAATGAAAATAGCAGCCTCATTGATGCGCCTGTGGAAACTCTTCCATGAAGCTATTAATAGCTGCCAGCTCAAAATTGGTCATGATCGTTTGTGGGTTTAAATCTGGTCGCAAATTTTTCATTTCCCTGAATAGATGAAGGTACATCGCCCCTTGTTTATTTGGTAACAGTGCATAAAGGGCTGGCATGACGTTGTCATTCCTAAATTCAACATGCTGTAAATACTCATGTTGAATATTTTGTGATCAGCTAGATCACATGCATGACCTTGGCTCTAAGGCGTTTAGGAACTCAATAATTCAGGAATTGTTGACTTTGCATGTGCTCGGAACACAAAATTAATGAGTCATTTTCACAATTGGGTTGGTCCAGTCAGCCTGACAAGAATTTCCATCTGAATATGCAAGTATAGTTGAAATTTTGTCTTCCATGTATCATACAACTGCTGAAACAGCAGTGGCGCTGTTTTTAATGTACCATGGCCATACTAATGTCGACTTTGGCTTAACATTTGCATACTTTCGGCAGTGGAGAAAATTAGGATATGTTCAGGTTCAGGACCACTGTCATAGAGCAGAAATGAAGCACCAGTCAAAGTTGTAGAATATTGATCAGGAATTTGTAAGTCGATCAAGTTGGTAGGCGGTGCTATGGATCCATGTTCCCTTTGGCGGGCACATTGAGCAGTTCACTTCAAACTCGACATGGATGACATTTGAGCCGCAATAGCTCGGTTTATATCTATATGGTTTTGATTGATGTAATTGATCATACCAAAGACGCAAAAATTAAGTCATCAAGAGCCTTATAAATTAACAGCCTTATGGGCCGGTCTTCATCCAAGGATTATGATTTTAAAAAACAAAATAATGCATATAAAGACCAAAAATATGATATCAACAGACAGGGCCGTATTTAGAGGGGGCGGGGGGGGCGGTAGCCCCCCCTGTCATTGTAACGAAAAATTTTTTCCAGCCCTTGTTGTAATAAATAGCAGTTGGTGGAAACTAGTGACACTGACGTTCATATTACCTATTCAAATATCCTTGAATTTTCATTCTAAAACTTTAAATTAAATTATTTTTTCAGAGTAGTATTTAAAAATATCAACTATAAATTATAATGAAACGTAGCTTAGAACAGTTTGGTTTTCAATCATCAAAACGAACGGCTCAAAATGAATCGATAGCAGCACCTATAGCCGAGCCCATAACACGTGAAGCCGAACCGCAGACACCTGAAAAGTCATACACTACGCTATATTTTCTTGACACTTCAAAATTGTCTATATTTTTGAAGTCGCCCCCCCCTATCAAAAATTCCTGGATACGGCCCTGTCAACAGACAATGCTGCAAAAAGATATTCGAAACAAGGCAAAACAGGCGAAAGGTGAAACAAGGTTATTTGTAAAGCATGCGTGACCTTCGAAAATTGCTCTACATTTTTTGCAAATAAATTTTGAATTTTCTTTTGAATTCTGCACCTTTTTGCTCTCACTTTCTTTCTTCTACTATATCTGATTTATCATTATGTCTTTTCTTCTCATTATCTTCCTGTTTTAGTTTCTGTTTCTAGTTCCATTTGTCTTGTTTTTTCTCTATATCTTGTTTGTATTCTTTTTTACTTTTCTGTTTATTACTATTTGATACTCATTATCGAAAAATCATGAACATGCTTAGAGAAGGAGGCGGGTTGGGAATTTTGAAATTTAAATCTACAGGACGTCTCCTTTTTTACAATCAGTGTCACAGTTTGACGTTTCACAGTTAGACGCTCCAGTTAAGCAATAACATATGCAGCAAGGATCAGCTAGCCAAAAAATTTCACCACCAGTGATCTCTATATGACCTTTTTTGGGTTGAAATAAAAAAGTCATGTTGTTTTCCACTGTGTACAACAACTGTACATTACTTCGGAGATGAATTAGAAACTATTATTAAAATTAAACCAATCCTATCATGTGAACATTGATTGTCAAGCAAGGGCACATGGACAATGAAAATTTGTTACCAGTAGTCATGTTCACAATCATTTGATATGGTGGTTCTTCAGTCTCTTGAGCATGTTGTGTGAGTCGATTGACAACGAATTGGGCCTTGACTTTTGCTGCATCCATCGCATGATTATGCTGACCCAATTCCATAACTATATCAACATCATTATGGCTAGTATGAACTCACACCATACAACCAATTTTACTGTAATTGATACATTTCCACGCTTTATCCTCATTGACCAATATTTTATTAAAATTAAATAAATGACCATTAATGAGAAGTTCAGGTTTCCCTTTCGGACTTCATAGAAATTGTAGAGGCATACTCATAGTTGGAAACAAAATACTCATAAATCCACTTATCTTTTGCACTAAACTTTGTTTTTTTCATTGTTAATTTCAGCATCTTTTCACCTTAGTTCATACATTTTCCGATGCTTTTCGACTTTTATGCTAATGAGAGACTTGGAACAATATCCACAATGTGCACGCATCATGCATGTGGCACTTGTTACAAGATTTATCAGTAGAATTCGTACATGATTTTTATTAAAGGGAATATTCTGTCATGGGGACATTTTGTTATGGGGATCATAAGTTGGGGATATTTTGTTGGAAATATTTTGTTAGAGATGTTTTGTGTTGGAGACATTTTGTTTGGAGATTGTTGGGGATATTTTGTTGGAGACATTATGTTGGAGATATTTTGTATGGGGATCATATGTTGGGGATATTTTGTTGGACACATTTTGTCGCAACACTGTTTTGTTGTCCATATTGTTATTGTTGTAAGTTCTTGACTGCTAGTTTCCTACACTCTTTCCATAAGGTGAAGTCGCATTTCCTTATGATGAAATTAAGCGCATAAGTTTAAGCCATGATGGCTTAGTTAAAAATTATTTAAAGGTATTAACAATTATGAAAGCCTAATTTGAATTATTGAACCTCAATCAGCTTTTTGTTACCATGTAAGTACCAAATGACACAAGAGGTGGAAAAAATCATCCCAATGGTATAAGGATAATTTTCCTCGATAGAAGCTACTGAAATTCAAGAAAAAGTTTTTGGCTAAAAATTTGATAAAAATGTAACTGAAGCATCATACCACATTGAATATGCTTTAAAATCATATCCACCCTATTTTTCATCCATTTATGCCAGCAAGGTAAAGAAGTGTCTGAAAAGACAGTTTATGATTTTTTTACCCTAAAATATCAAGATCGGAAAAACATTATATTTATTTGCTGATCAAGTTATTTATTTGTGACAAGGATCAGCAGCTACTTGTGACATCAACTTTGATTTACGTCGATTTGAAAAATTATTATTGAATCAAAAATATGTTTTTCTTCGACTACATATTTTTTGGATTTATATTGAATGGCTGACAACAGTGACAAAGAGGATGGGGAACAAGCCCCAATGCGTTTAGATGAAATTAGTCTGGTGGATAATAATACACTGACCCCATGAGAAATCTACAAGTCCGAAAGCAGTAAAATTGGTTTTATATCCTTGAATAATGAAATTTCTAAGAAAAATACATTAATTAATATGTTTTCGGGTTTTTGTATTCTAAAATGCTGAAAAATAAATCTCTCCATCAGATAATTTGTGAACAAATGTTTTGAAATCGCGTTCTAGAGTAATGTCTTCAATTTCCACCTTCAATAAATGCAAAAGTTCAGATTGCAAACGTTTAAAAAATTCCAATCATCGAGAGAAAAAATTGAGAGGCTTGATGAAAAATCTCTATTTTCAGCGACATAATTGACTGTAAACGATTAGAAAATGAAATGAGCTAACTTGATTGATAGAAACTGTTGAGCATTAATTAGTAAGTCAAAGCAGATATGCTAACAGCCACGCCTGATAGAATATAGCTATAATTATACCCATGACCGGCGTGAAGGGCTGGAAAATTTTGAGATTTTGACCTTTTAAAGTCCACCAAAAGGCATCTTTTCGGTTTAGAGTTACTGCCTCAATAGGGGGGGGGGCCGCAGCAACTGAGAAGCTAAAAATCCCCCTCTTTCAATGCAGGAGGTATAGGTATGGTTGATACCATTGCAAAAATAGAAGCAATGAATTTGATGCTTCTGATAAAGATAAAAAAAGGAATCTTGATATTAGTTTTTTCTTCCTAGGTAAAGTAAAAAATAAGTCCAAAAGACAGCTGGCAAGAATGCAAGTCCCTGAGTAATATAAGAGGATCAGAACTGCTGAGATAGACACTAAAGCCTGTATTCACAATTGGGTGTTAGCAGCGTGTTAGGCTGACACGGTGTTAAATTTTGGCTAACATGGTGGTAACAGGGTGCTAAGTTTTATCCCCGTGTTCACAATTTCGTGTTAGGGTAGAAAAAAGGAGAAGTTAACACCGCGTTCTAAACCTGCCCCCTACCAGTTTTAGCAGTGTGTTAGCAGTAGTCTGTTAATTTTTTCAGTTGTCATGGATATTATTGACCTATTGGATCATATTAATGAAAATGAAGAAATAGTACATCATATTCATCACTTTTGGTATAGGGCCAATCCATTTGAGGGCTAGGATGAGGTTACCTTTAAATCAAGATACAAATTGTCGAAAAATGGTGCCCAAGACTTGATTACACTTTTGCAGGATCAATTAGAAAATTCTGGTCAAAATCATGTGATTCCTCCAGCATTTCAGGTTAATACAAAATCGTAAGTTCTATTCATGAAAATTAATTGCTCACCAAATGACTGTTCAAACTCAAAGATTACATAGTGAAAAAAACTGGCATTGTTGAAAAACCTTGTTGACATTGACCACAATGTTTATTTTTTTCCTATTACATCCTTTTTCATATTAAAAAACATGCTTGAGCTTATTCTGCCACCCTGTTACAAAACTAACACGGCGATAACGAAAATAACATACATAGTGGTAACAGGGTGTTGGCTAACAAGGACTTAACATGCTATTGTCATTAGGAGGTGATACTTGACAGGGTATTAGCTAGGGATGGGCCGGATCGACTTTTTTGGCGACAGCGGATCCGGATCTGGATCCGGATCTTGGAAAATTTGGTTCAGCGGATCCGGATCGGATCCGGATCCAAAAAACTTTGGTTCAGCGGATCCGGATCCGGATCTTGAGGAACAGATCCGCGCGGATCCGGATCGGATCCGGATCTTTCAATAAGTATATGTACTATGTCTAATTTGTCTAAAATTGAGTTAAATGAATTTGTATTCATTGGTGTCAATAGATTAATAGATTATTAATGATTGAGATGTTCGTTTATTGAAATAGTTCACATGTACTAATTGATAATTTTCATTCATTAAATTGTATTCATGTTTAGATTAATATTGGTTTCATCAGAAAAGAAATGAATAGAAATAGAAACTTTTTTCAGAAATTATGGATTTAAGTTTTTCTTTCACTAGCAGAGTGTGGGACTACTTCACAGTGTCCCCAGATGATGAAGAAAAGGCAAAGTGCAATAAATGCAGAATTCAGTTATCCAGAAAAGGTTGTGCTACTGGATGTCAGAGAAAACATTTGGGGAGGAAACATATGGCAATATATAAGCAGTTTGCCGCTGAATAAAAAGAAGATAATGAAAATAGAAGTAATTGTGGAACAAATTGCTACTAGTAAAGTAAAGTAATGTTAAAGAATTAATTTTTGTGTTTTCTTTAGAGATAGCCAAAAAATGAACCTAGCTACTCAAAAACCAAATTAAAGCATGAACTTAAATCTCAAACGTCTCTGGACGATTGCTTCATGCAGAAAGTAAACTTAAATTAGCACCAGCGAAAAGTGTCCCCTATGAACAGCTATTGAGTGGTGCTGGTCAAATTTATGATCCTACCAAAAATCGTTTGAAGAGTGGTACTGTTGAAAAATTACTGTTTCTCAAGTATAATTTTGCTACCATTGCAGTGATTTTGTGTACAAGCCTCTTTGTACCTGTAAAACGATCGGCCAAAAAAGTCTTTGTACGAAGAAATTTTTTGTTGTCCTTTGAAAAAATCATGATCTTTTATGTATTTTCGCACATAGTTTCTTCCTAATAGCACTCGAGTTCCCGTCCTTCATAATCATCTTAGAAATTAAGAAAATATACTCATAACTTTCATAAATCTGAAAAACTTTAATTTAAACCTGAAATTTCTGAAAATTAGTTCCATGATGCTTCTCAATTCAAACTCGGCTTCATGTTTAAAATTTAAGTTGCAAAAAAGTTGGAGTAGATTTTGACATTCTGAAATGGACCAAAATTCGCCTTTTCCGTACAGGAGGACCGCCAAAATTTTTTCCTTTACTGGAAATTTTTTCTCCAGGAAGCACTATTTGTTGAAAAATAGTATTGCAAAGAATTATTTAATCCGGCGCGAAGCGCCAGAAAATTTCTGGTGTTTTCTAATACTGCAAAATTTTATGAGAATAATAATGAATAAAGATCCGATTATGACCAGATCTTAATCATTGACAACAGCGGATCCGGATCCGGATCTTAAAAAATTTGGTTCGGCGGATCCGGATCGGATCCGGATCCAAAAAAATCTGGTTTAGCGGATCCGGATTGGATCCGGATCCTAAAATTTAGGCGGATATCCGCGGATCCGGATCCGGATCCGGATACCCGGCCCATCCCTAGTATTAGCTCGATCACCCTGTTAGCCAACACATTGTTAAGTCCTAACACCATGTTGACTTAACATGCGATTGTGAATATGGGCCTAAGTTTCAGTTCTTGAATAATAATGTAGTTGAAGTAGGAGGGTGATCTCTTCATTTGGATCATGTTTCTACAAAAGTATTTTATCTTATAATCCTGGACAAAATTGTACAAAAGTGGCAACCAAAAATCACTGAATATTGGGAACATAAAATTGGATTACCTAGGAAAACAATTCTAGAGTTATTAACTTGTAGTCCAGTTAAATTTTTAGATGGATATGGGAGAAACATTAGATTTTCAATTATTCACAGGTTTCTGTTGACCAGATCAAAAATAAGTCACATGGATCCAAACTTCAATGCAGGTTGTAAGTTTTGTTTACGTGAAGGCAGATCATAAAGAGAAGATATTTATCATTTTTTTGCCCTCTTTCCTAGAATAACAGATTTTTGGATCAAAATTGCTATAGCCTTGAAGGGCATAGACAAGGATTTCAATATGAATATTGAAAATTTTATTTTTGGTGTAAAGCCTAAGTATGCAAGTTGTAAGAATATTGTGGTGTTAAATCTGATCATTTGTACTTCTCAAAAAAGTATTGGGCAGTCAAGAATGTTTTACGAAAAGGAAAATGAATTGAAAGATCCATGGGAAATTTTTAGGAAAAATTTTCACGTATTGATTATGAGGCAATCTGAAATTTTAGAAAACAAAACTTTTGAATCATTTTTTCTGAAAAATAAAATTTGTAAGAAAAACAGGTATAAGATAACACTAATTATGTAGGCCATTTACTCCAAATATTGAATGTGTTTATAATAATTTCTGTTTTTTTCTCATTATTTAACCAGTTATGAACATCCACAAATTATTACTTTTGGGAAGCCAATTTTGTCGCAAATCGTTTTTTTTGTTTTCATTTATGCCTTTTTTGGTAAGTTTATTTCCTCCACTTGGAGTTATGTTTTTTTGAAACGAGTTCAGTGTATATTTTAAATTTGCATTCATAATCGCCTGTTTCTATTTTAAAGATGTTGCGGAAACATATACAGAAAAATCCTTGCCTATAAGCCTGTGGTTGCTACACTACCAGGCGAAACTAACCGTCTATGCCAGTCGCATCAAGGATGCGTCTGGGACGCACCCAGGACGCGAAAAGCACTCTATATGGACAATAAAATTGACAGGCCGTGTGCTTGTGTCACACAAAGCCAAAGAATTTTGCTGATGCTTCTTTCTTACCTCAGTATAGAAAGCCCACATTATTTACCAGATATAAACGAAAGGTCAACTGTTGTCATACTGTTGGTCAAAACAAAGTGCATATCCACTACACATTATGAAAAAACTATGATTGACAGTTATTGCATGAATGTCAATTACTAAGAAAGATGAAAGTTTTCTTTGTGCTGCCGAAAAAGACGCATTCGGGATGCGACCTGGGCGCGTCCCGGATGCGAATTTTTCAGGGTCAGTTTCGCCTGGTAGTGTATATTGTATTATTAATGTGTTTGATGTGTTGTTGTTTCATAGTAAATTGTTTTTCCAAAAAAAATGATTCAAAAAGAAATGAAAAGAATAGAAATATCTCCATGGAATTGCTCAGAAAGTTTTTTTTTTCCTTTTATTTTCGCCGACAAATTTCTTCCTGACAACGGTGTAATGATTGATGGTGTTTATAATGGCTTACTCCTGGGTAAATTCTTGGTCGAAAAATTTGGTAAATGACGTCGATTTTTTTTAAATTTTAATCGAACACCAAAAATAATTTTGGTTCCATGTTCCACTCAAAATAAACAGAGAAAGTTCAGAATTTCTTTTCATTTTTCAGTCATTGTTGACGTCTAAGTTTGCTGCAATAAAACGAATATACTACTGAGCGAAAATTCGCTCGCTTCCAGGCCAAATAAGAGCAGTTAATACTATTTCCAATGAATCGGCATGAAGCGCCAAGAAAATTTCTTCTGTCCAGCCTCAGTTTGGGGAATAACATTATTTAGGTTGGGGGATTCTGGTTGTTGGAGGGTCCATCTCTAATCCCCCAACTGCTGGTATGGCCCGAGAGTTTCTGAGATTCCAGACGGGTTGGGGTGTTTTTGCCTATTTTCGCATGTTCTTCCAAATTTGCAGGAAGCCTGTTGATTTTAAGACACTTATTTGTATACTAATATTGCTCTTTTCAGAGTACCCTATACTTTTGGTGGTGCACATTGCTGTAGGATCAAAAAATAACTTTCTATGTATCATGGCGCAACATATTGTGGTGGCCATGCCACATCGTTTCTCCCCATTCTCGTCAGAAATGCTCACATCCCTTATTCAAGCGTTATTGAGCTTACTCAAACATTCTTATATCCTAAGAGCCGTGGAAATTCTGTTTGTCACATACGTTCATTAGGTTGATTGAAAAATCGTGAATCAAGAAGAGTGCAAATTTTTGAAAATCACTTTCATTTTTAAATTTGCATGCCAACTCGTTTCAAAAAGTTAGAAAATTTGACATGCGCATCAGGATTTTTTAGTACGAGTCCCATTCGCTAACTTTCCTTAATTTGTGGCACGACTAAAATTTTCATTAGCACAGGTCCAACTTTATTGACAACTGTGCTGTGTTGAGGGAAAAAACGAATTTTCACTAAATATATATCGAAGAATATTGGAGTGTTTTAGGTGCATAGTTTTTTTTAGCATTTTACAAGCCATGGCTTGTTGGACTGACAAAATGGCTTGTAGAATTTTAGTTCAACAAGCCAAAATGGCTCGTCAGAATTTTTTGAGTCATGTGTTTGATCATATCGGATACAGAAAAGATGCATTTTGGTGCATTTTAGAAGGTCATAATCTCGAAATTTTCCGGCGCTTCGCGCCGGTTATAACTTAAATAAGCATTATTATTTATTTCCTAGCTCAGGCGCCGCTTCTAACATGTCTACCTTCATTTATCATTTAATCTTTAATAGTTTTAATCATCTTAAACGTATGATCTCATGTTTTAATTGGTAATCTTCAATATTTCATCTTGATATTTAATGAAGATTCACATTTTTCCCTTGACACTTTTTTTTGAGAAAGATCAATACGTCAAGTCTGTAAACTTTTTGAAGCGATTATTCCTTTCTTAACGTAAAATCAATCCAAAAGCTTCGTGGAAGTAGTTTTCGGAAATTTCTACTCTTCTTACTCATATCTTTTCGGCCAAGTTCATGAGAGTGTGTGAATAAAATAATGGTTTTAAAATTTTTCAAACATAAAATTCTAAAAATTACGACTTTTGAACAGAAAATTCGAATCTAATTCTCCAAATAAGTGTTTGGAAAATTGATTTTCCAGCATCGCAGAATGTCGATACCCAAAAAATTTTCCCGGCGTTTCAGGCAGGAAAGATTAATAGTTTTTTGGGCTCTCTATTGTCATCATAGAGGACTTAACCGTCGATTTCTCATGTAATTCAAAGTCATTATATTCTTGGATAGTTTGCTGGAAAATTTGTTCCACAATGCTTGTAGATTAGACTTCGATCAAACTCAAAAATTTCAAATGTTTCCTGAATTTTAATGAATTAACGGCTCTAAAATTTAATTGAATAAATGTTGAATGACATCTCTTTTTTGATCGATTGCCGTGATGCTCAATATATACATTTCTTTAAAAAATAACCTAGCATTGGAATTTATTCACGTATACTGATATTATAAAATTGGCTTGTAAGAATTTGGAATGGCTTGTAAAATTTTAGGTCAACAAGCCACTTGGCTTGTGACTCGTAGGTCAAAAAAAAAACCCTGTCTAGGTGTTAAAAAAATGTTTTAGGTGTTAAAAAAATCAAAAGTAAAAGTCAAGTCTGAGATGCCAACTTTACAGTAAAGTAAGTGAAAAAATGTGTGCCCCCCCCCCCGAAAAAAATATCTGGCTGCAGGCCCGGGATGATATGTACAGTTTAAATGATACAAATTATTGAAAATAGGTTGACGAGTGAAAATTGACATGCTTATAATCGCGCCTGAGCGCTTTCTTATCTAAACGAATAGAACCAAAGCGAAAAGTAAAAACAAAATGTTTTACGTATATGCTAAAAAAGTGTTTATATTCTGCCCAAATAAGCCGTTTCAAATTTTGATGAAAAAATTATACTATGCGCTAATGATGTGCGAACTAAAGGAATAAAACTTTTTTTATGAATAAAAAAAATTTTAGTTCTCAGTAGAATATATTAATCTTTCACTCATACCTGTAAGACCTCCGACCAGTTGGGGGGGGGTAAATCCGAAATTTTGGGGGGGGTAGGAAAAAGTCGAAATTTTTCCCAAAAAAGGCCAAAAAACATACACTTTTTTGAAAAATTTTTTTTTCCAAACTGGGGGGGAAAATGATTTTGGGTACAGAGTTGGCCAAGTTGGGGGGGTGCCCCCTCCCCAACACCCCCCCCCCCCGCCAAGTACAGGTATGCTTTCACTTAACACGGCAAACTATTTATCGAGTTCAAAGTTTTAAAAATCTTATTCTTATCCGACTTCTCAAACGGAAAAAATATTGAAAACACTTTGAAGGTAATATTTATAGCTCACGTTCCTATCAAAATTCTAGAATGAGGGAGGAAGTGACAACAATAAAAAGTGAGCAAAATTGGAATAAAAGTATTCAAAAAATCGCGTGCATACCTTTAAAAAACTAAACGAATTTCGGCATTCTTGTGTCAGAAAATCGTAAAAGCAAAGGGAATTGATCTGCAAACAGCCATAAATTTTTGCCAATTTTCCATTCAAATGTTCGGCTGTTTTCTGATGTTAAGCTTCATTCAAATTTTTTGCAGAAGTCAAATAATGGCCGACGACAAAGATAGTATTTTCTCAAACTTTTATTGCGAAGTATGGAAGAAAAAAAAATTTTATTCTCGTCGAATAAACTTTTTTTTTTTAATTTCAGGTGAAGGCTATCGAAAAGAAAGATTCAGTTTTGACGCCTAAACAACAAATTGAACGATTATTACGTAAAGGTTCGACATATTTTAATTTAAATCCCTTTGAAGTTAGGAGAATATACGTTTTTTCCCTATTTTTCATGTTGCTAGTTTTTCCAAATTTCGCAGGTTCTACAAGTCGATCCCGATATAGCAGTTGAAGATGCTAGAAAACAATACAGAAAGGTACATAAGACCTAGTGTTCCGACACAATTTTAAATTTTACTGGTGATTCAGTTTGTTTTGTGAAAAAAGTGATGGATTTTATGTTAAAATTCAATTTTTGCCAGAAATTTTGAGATTTTTTTCAATTTCAGTAGGATAAAAATCTCTAAATTTTACGGAATTCGGTGGAGAAAAAAATCAAAATTTTTAATGATTTTCACAATAAAAATTCTATAATATACATCAATATTACCATTTTTTAGCTTTCAATCTTAGTACATCCAGATAAAAATGTCGAAGATAAAGAACGAGCCCAACAAGCTTTCGACAGTGATTTTATTGTTTCAAAGTTTTGTGACACTCAAGTCAAATTCATTCCATTTTTAGTTTTGAAGAAAGCTATCGAAGCATTGGAAAATCCTGACAGTTTACTTCGATGTAAAGAAATTATAATCGAAGCTAGAGCCAGAACTGAACAAGCTGTAAGTGTATTTAAGAAAATTTTCTACATCATGAATAGTTTTCTATAGTTTTTAGATTCAAGAGAAGCGAAAACAGTTGAAAAAATTGAATAAAACGCCGATTGTGGAGGAAGATGACCCAGATAAAGTAAAAATAAGCGTTTTTGTTTTCAGTTTTGTTCTCATGTGATTCTTTTTTACAGTATAGCAAAGCTTTATGGATAATGACGATGAAATTATTCGCAGAAAAAGAACGAAAACGTAAATTTTTAGAAGAAAGAGACCAGGACGAAAAGTAAACTGACTATCCCATCATTAATGCATTTTTAAACTTTATCTTCAAAAGGCCCCTGAAATGACTGAAAAAGCGTGCTTGCGAATACGGAAAGTTTGTCTAAAATTTCATAAAATTATTCATTTTGAAGTGTTTAAAAAAGTAACTGATTTTTCACGACATCTTCTTTGATTGAAATGTTTTGTATTGCATCGTGTCTTAAATTTGATCCAATTTTCCGCATATCAACTTCGAATTTTTATTCTCCAAGAAAACGTCAAAGAATGGAGCAAGAAGAATTGGAAGAAAAACGAAAAATAGAGGAAGAATTTCAAAAAAATTTTGAAGTAAAGATTTGAAGAATTGTTTTTATTCCTTCCAGAAAGTACTTGCGAAACATGCGAAAACAAAATTAGCAGTTTTTTAGGAATCGCGTGACGAGAGGGTAACGAGTTGGAAATCGTTTCAAACCAAAAAAGAAAAGAAAGGAAAATTTACTAAAGGTTCTTTCAAACCCCCCAAACCAAAACTGGAACAAAGATTAGGGAAATGATTTTAATGAATTTTCGTTTTGTTTTGTGTATGTTTTGTTTTATAATTTTTCCTTATGCAATGATTCATTCGCTATCGCGCCAGAAAGTTGTGTTTGAATGTTTGTGTAAATGTCTGACACATGTCGACAGGTGTATACTAGCAGAACTTTGAGTTTGAATATTTCTCTGTTA
Source organism: Romanomermis culicivorax (assembly GCA_963922205.1). Classification (NCBI taxonomy): domain Eukaryota; kingdom Metazoa; phylum Nematoda; class Enoplea; order Mermithida; family Mermithidae; genus Romanomermis; species Romanomermis culicivorax. Next base: position 172,194 of record CAWUHX010000378.1, read on the forward strand.
CTGTACTCAAGGGTCGATGAAATGAATTTTTCCGAGCTCTCCCCTCCCTGGCACTGTTTTTTTTTCCACATTTGCACTATAATGTGGAAAAAAAATCTGGAATGTGGAAAAAATTTTTGAGGTCTTTCCACAAATGTGGAAGAAAAATTTGGGGTTTTCATATTGAAAAGATGCATTTTGGTGCATTTTAGAAGGTCATAATCTCAAAATTTTCCGGCGCTTCGCGCCGGTAATAACTTTAATAATCATCATTATTCATTAAATAGTTCAGGCGCGGCTTTTATCATGTCTACCTTCATTTATCACTTAATCTATAATAGTTTTCCTCATCTTAAACGTAGTATCTCATGTTTTAATTGGTTATCTTCAACATTTTATCATAATATTTAATGAAGATTCGCATTTTTTCCTTTTGAGAAAGATGAATACACGTCAAGTCTCTATGATTTATGATGCGATTATTTCTTTGCTAACGTAAAAACAATTCAAAAGCTTCTTGGAAATATCTTTCGGAAATTTATATTCTTACTCATATATTTTCGACCAAGTTCATGAGAGTTTACAAATAAATTACAGATTTTAAAATTTTTCAAGTAAAATTCTAGAAATTACGACTCTTGAACACTAAATTGGAATCTAATTTTTGAAATAAATGTTCGGAAAAATGATTTTCCAGCATCCTAGAATGTCAATATACCCAAAAAATTTTCCGGCGCTACGCGCCGGAAAGTACCATCTTTTTTGGGCTTTCACTTGTCATCAGAGAGGACTTGACCATTGATTTCTTGTGTAATTCAAGTCAATTATGCTCTTGGATAGTTTGCTACAAAACTTGTTCAACAACGCTTGTAGATTAGGCTTTTAAGTCGAACATTTTAATTTTTCTCCAATTTTAATGAATTAACTTCTCTAAAAACACCGGAAGGCTTGAAAAAGCTCAAAAACAGTGCGATAAAGCGTCTGTGAGCATTTTTAAGCCAAAAAACGGATTTTAAGACGAAAAAAAATTTTTTCCACATGTGGAAAAAAAATTTGACCCCTTTCCACATTTGTGGAAAAAAGTTCGTGGAAAAAAAACAGTGCTCCCTGGGGCCTGGTTCACTGTTTTTGAGGTCTTTCCACAAATGTGGAAAAAAAATTTGTGGTTTTCATATTGAAAAGATGCATTTTAGAAGCACACCTGAAAGACCTCCGACCAGTTGGGGGCACTGTTTTTTCCCCGGGCCTTTTCCCCAAATGGGGAGGAAAGGGGTCAAAATTTTTTTCCCCATTTTCCCGAAGTCGTTTTTGTCGCTCAAAAATGCTCACAAGACGCTTTATTTAGGTGTTTTTGAGCCTTTTCAAGCCTTCTGGTGTTTTCAGACCCGTTAATCCATTAAAATTGAGGAAAAATTTGAAATTTTCGAGTTCAAAGTTTAATCTACAAGCATTGAAAAAACTTTCAAACAAACTATATCTAACTATCTATCCAAAAGCATAATGACTGAATTACATGAGAAATCGAAGGTTAAGTCCTCTATGATGACAAGTGAGAACCCGACGCTGGAAAATCAATTTTCCGAACACTTATTTCAAAAATTAGATTTGAATTTTGTGTTAAAAAGTCGTAATTTCTAGTATTTTACTTGGAAAATTTTAAAACCAGTATAATTTATTTGTAAACTCTCATACTTGGTCGAAAATATATGAGTAAGCAGAGTATAAATTTCCGAAAGATATTTCCATGAAGCATTTGAATTGATTTTACGTTAGAAAAGAAATAATTGCATCAAAAAACTTGGAGACTTGACGTATTGATCTTTCTCAAAAAGAAAAAATGCGAATCTTCATTAAATATCATGATAAAATATTGAAGATTACCTACCAATGAAAGCATGAGATAATACGTTCAAGATGATCAAAACTATTATAGATTATATGATAAATGAAGGTAGACATGCTAAAAGCCGCGCCTGAGCTAAGTAATGCATTAATAATGATTATTAAATTTATAATCGGCGCGAAGCGCTGGAAAATTTTGAGATTATAGCCTTCTAGAATGCACTAAAATGCATCTTTTCTGTATCCGATCCCCAAAATTTTCTTCCCCAAATGGGGAAAGAGCCCAAAATTTTTTTCCCTTTTCCGAATTTTTTTCCCCGAAAAAGCACGATTTGGGGAAAAAACAGTGGTTGGGGTATGGGGGTCAAAAAAAGTCGAAATTTTTCTCAAAAAAGGCCAAAAAACATACACTTGTTTGCTAATTTTTTTAATTTTTTCCAAACTGGGGGGTTGGGTATATGGTTGGCCAAGTTGGGGGGGGGGTCCATACCTGTAAGGCTTCCGACCATTTGGGGGGGGATAGAAAAAAGTCGAAATTAAAAAAAAAAGAAATCGGCCGAAAACCTTTGTACAAAGAAAATTTTTGTATACGCAAAAAGCCACGATATTTTTTATATTTAGGTATTTCGTCTTTTTGCAGAAACCTCCTTCGATAATAGCACTTGAGTTGATGTCTTTCTGGTACAAAAGTATAGGGTATTGAAAAATGCAGTTTCTGTTCTTATACCTTCTGTTGTCTCCTATCTTTCCGACGCGTGGCGCTGAAAATTTTCTACATTCTAAAATGCTGAAAAATCTATTTAAAGATAACTCGTTCAATAAGCATCAGGTTCAAATATTTTGTGCTTAAACTTGTCTCTATCATTACACAATTTGAAAAATTTACTTTCATATGTTTAAAAAACTTCAAGTTGAACTTGAAATTTCTCGAAATCACTTCCATAATGGAATGAATTCAAACTCGGCTCCATGGATGGAAGAATTGAGATTTTGACCTCTGAAATGTACCAAAATTTGTCAAACCCTCACATTCTTCCCTTTTTTCGAAGTTCTTTTCCCGAAAAAGTTTGATTTGTGGAAAACAGTGGATTGACTAATCTGAAGAATAAGAGAATAATATCTTTTTTCTGTGTTTTCTGATTTTAGAGCCTGAAAAACACCCACTTTAAATCTAAAATCGAATGAAAATAATTATAATCCACTAAAATATAATTATTGAAATCAAAATTTTAGGATCCAAAATGGCTCCTGGTCCTAAATTTTTAAGAGTGCTGGCGTCCATACATCGACAGCATAGAAGTTCTGCGGGGGTCAGCCTGGACAGGGGGTGGAATACAAATTTTTTGTCGTTTTTGATAACGAAAAGAAGGGTCTTAGAAGCTCTTCTAATATTCAAGCAGCATATTCTTCAACCTGATATGTGAAATTATTTGGTTAGACTGCACTTTTTAAAGCTTTAATGTTACTTTTTTGGAATCAGGTATGTTTTGTTCAGAAAAATTGTTGAACTGCAGAATCATTCCAATGTTTATGACGATTTTCTCTTCGTTTGCTCATTTTCCTTCACCATCTTCTCAATCATTGCTGGGGAAGTCAAATCTGCTCGGGGTCAGCAAGAAACTGCTGGGGGTCAATCAAAGCCAAAATCTGCTGGGTGTCAACCCTCCCCACGTGCATGTATGGTGGCGTCGCTGTTTTTTCGCCGAATCGATGTTTTTGACAAAAAATCGTTATTCCGCAGTCGGGAAGATGCATTTTAGAAAGTAAAATTGTCAAATTTTCAGTGCTACGCGCCGGAGTAAGGATTAAATAAAATTCGATATCTTTAATCAGAGTCATAGAAATCTTAATAAAAGATAAATTCATGGGAAATCTATTGTTTGTATGCATGCAACTGATGTAGAACACAAATGTCTTGTTTATCAGTCCGGAAATCTGCCATTTTCTCTATTTTTCCTCTATTTAACGAGTTAGTGACTCTGAAAACATCAGAATGTTTGCACATACATCAAAAATGCAGAAAAAAGAATACATGCCCATATTATTAACGTTTTCAAAAATGTGGAAAATCTTTGAAAAATAAGAGAAAATTTCTGATTATGACCAGTGTTTTTTTTACAAGCCCTTTGTACGAAGAAAATTTTTTTGTAAGCTGAAAACACCACCATCTTTCGTGTATTTCCGCACAAGCATTCTTCCTGATTGCACTCGAGTTCATGTCCTTCATGATTATTTTACAAATTGAGAAAATATACTCATACTTTCATAAATCTGAAAAACTTCAAGTTAAACCTGAAATGTCTGAAAATTACTTCCGTGATAGTGGATACACTGCGCCGGAAAATTTTTTGCTGTTTTCTGATACTAGAGGCTAGAGAAGCGTTTTCTGATCAGATAATGTCGATAAAATTTCTTTGCACTTTGTGCAAAGATCACCATAAAAAATGTACGGAGCTAAAATGTTTGTCTCGTTAAAAAAAAGAAAACAGTGGGTATGATTTTCTTCAGGAAAAATTCTTCTTGCAAACGATTAGTATTACTGCAGCTGGTGTACACTATTTTTATGACGTTATAATAGAAAATTTTTAAAGATCGCAAAAAGATGGGAAAAGAAATCGGAGAAAATCTTGATTTTCATCGAATACATCAGACGCAAGATCAAAGACAACTGATTAAACAACGAGATGAGACATCGCTCCGGTTACAACTATTACATGTTAACTAAATGAGTGAAGTATGGAGACCTGCCACTGGTCGCGCCTAAGACGGATTATGGCAAACAATCACCGTTTTTTCCTCTGGTATTTTTGGAAATGAGGAAAAAAATTTTGAGCGTGGGAAATTTTAGATGTTCATGTTCAAGATAGAAAAGATGCGTTTTGAGGAACTTTAGAAGGTCAAAATCTCGAAATTTAACGGTACTTCTCCCCTATCATGGTTATAATAGTCATTATTTTTTATCAGGCAGGACCATTAGCATGTATACTTTCGCTTACTAATTAACTAGGGATGTTCCAGTGGTTAACCGGAACCGTGAAAACCGTCCTTTTTTCTGAAGCCCAAGCCTTGAAACTCAAAATTGGAAAACCGAACCAGGATCGTGGAAGTAAATTTTACAGTTTTCACAGTTGTCTGCTTACTTCTAGAAGTAAGGTATAAGAGCAGCAGAATCCACAAATCTATGAGAAGATAAAAATAATGCTGTTGCAATAAAAATTTTATTGAATAACAGAATTAATCCCCTATGCACAAAATTCAATTTTTTTCATTATTTGAAATATTCAACGAAATTATATTTTGAAAATAATAGCTTCTCCCCTAATTCGTTCGAAATATGATTTCGTAATGGCTGAACGATTATTCCTACAGCGCTCAGTAGCTGTTCTGAAAACACGCTCGTGGCTGGTGCGCTGAGGTAACGCCTTGCGAGTTTTGCCAAAGTTGGGTTTGTTTTTTTTTTGTCGATTTGCCACCATTGAAGTGGATTTATGTGATTGGATGCTCATTTTTTGTTTGGACACGTTTTACATTAGCAGGTTAGGTTTCTGTGTGTATTCAATATTCATGGTGCAAAAGCTCTCTCATCTTATTAAGCCGTCTTGTTCATTGGACCATAAATCAGTGATGAAAGAAAGTCCACTTGAAGCATTTTTACTTATAATTAATTTTAGTCGATTTTTGAGATCGCCATATTGTTTCTAAATTAATTTTTTATGATATTTTCTTCCTTTGAGGTGATATGTCGAGCGCTAAAATTTGTTGAAAAAATCCATCAGCACTTTGGTTCAACCGTTTAACCTGCCATACTTCTAGTTTTGTCACTCATTATCCGACACGGTTTTTTTGATGATGTTGATAAAACCTGGATTCTCGACAACACTTAAAGTTTGATCATCGACGGCAATCATTTGCACAATAGCTACATCAATTTTCTCAAATCTCGGATCAGCATTATCCATTTTCTTCTGTACAACAAAATGAGAAAGATAATTTTGCTTGCCCATTTCATCTTTCAATTCTGACAACTATATAAAATAAAGCCTGATGACTGAAAGCGCGATTTTGAAAATCTGAAAACCGAAACTGTAAATTCAAAAAATGCAAAACTGAAACCGAAAAGCCTGGTCTGATTTTTTAATTATTAACAGTCGGTATTTCGCCGAAAATTGAGATTTTCTATCAATCTTCTCAATTTTTCTCTCGCTGGCCTGGAGTTTTTCAAACATTTTGGACGGAAACTTTTGGATTTGAACACTATGAAGACATCATTTTCAATTGTTCATTTATTTCAGACTGTTAGTTCAGAAATAATTGTTGGGAACATTCATGTTCTAGCGCTTTAGAATACAAAAATTGAAAAAATTACTGATTTGATTTTAATTCATTTCTCATTTTTGTGAAGATTAATTTTCCGGGTTTAAGAAGGTTAAACTCGGAAAGTTTCTCCGGCGCTCCGCAACGGAATAAGAAAGAAGTAAAATTCGTCGGGTCTAATCAGAATCACAGAAATGTCAGTAGCAACTAAATTCACGAGAAATCTATTGTTAATATGCTTGTTGTAGAACACCAATCGTCTCGTTGACTAGCGCAGTGTGATTGACCCCACTAAATTTTTTTTCCTCATTTCGCATGTTACTGATTCCGAAAACGTCAGAATTTTTGGGTAAACTCCTAAATGCATAAAAAAGTCTTTGTACACATTTTAAAACGAGATACGTCCGAAACTGCCTCCAGATTCCATCAACTGAAAATGTTGTCTGGAAAAACGGGAAAAAGCTTGCGCGGTTGTTATCGTGTTAAACTTTTACTTCTCAGTGTTCACTGAACTTCTGATTACTTTGGTCCTGGAAAAGCTTCATCGCACTTTTCAGTCAATTTTTTTAAACATTTTGTTGGCGCGTTTGATGAATCACTGACACAATGCTCGAATAAGCTCATATAAATAAAGCACAATAAAGCGGTCCTTTTTCGTAAAAAATGCGATGAAAAGTTTATGTGGAAACAAGATCTTTGAGGAATATAACCTGCGCAGGCCTAAGTAAGCGCCAGAACCTTTGAGTAAAAAAGGTCACTCAAATTTCTCCATCTCTCTCCACGAAAAAAGCCGTGATCATTTCCTAGATTTTCACAACTATCCGAGAAAAAAAATTTGAAGAAAATTCAAGCAGTTTCGCTAGTTCAAGTATTCTAGAAAGGTATTCCTCTTTTTTCTACATTACACTTCAGTCATGCATTTAAGTTTTTACAGGGTGCTAATTATGGATCAAGATATAATTCTCGCTTTAGTTTTTCCACACTTGGATTACAAAGACCTTTCCGTTATGGAAAAAGTAAATCGTCAGTTTTATGGTCACGTTATTCAAGTTTACAAGTCTAGAAGGACATTCGACACGAAGAATTTGAATTTACGTTCGTTTCCAGGTTTGGCATTGCTAAAATTGAATAGACTTTTCTACAACTTGGAAAAGTTATATTTACACACTTTGCGTTTCAAGGCTGTGGATTTATCAGTTTTAGCAAATTTGAAACATTTAGGCACTTTAATCTTCGATTTAGTTTCGATCGACGACGCGATTTTGTTCTCGCAATTTTTACAATCGATGGCTCCTCAGTTCGAAATTTTAGATTTAAATATCGACAAATTTGACATACATATCGATACGCCGCACGATTTTCATATTGCGCTTGAAAATGCGCAAAAAATGAAGAGTTTAAGTCTTCGAGGAGAATATTGTCCGCGATTTTTGCCGCATGAGAGGAGTCTAAAAAATTTGAAATCCCTAATAATTAAAATTCTATCCTACCCGCGTTGTATTCAAAATTTGACGAAATTTTTCCTCTGGAATAGTCAACTAGAGTGTATAGAACTACTGGCCTTCAGAATGTTTCGCGCTTATATAGATTTAGCGGTGACGCCGATCGAAAAGTTGAAAAGCTTAAAAATTTCGAATTTCGATTTAAATCCGATTTACGTCGTTGGGAAGTGTCGGCATTTAAAGGAATTGGTGATAGGTAATATAACTTACGTCCACGAAGACTTTTTCAAAATTTTAAATCTTCATTTGGGCGGAACTTTGGAAAGATTGGAAATTTGCATAAAAGGCACCAATTTTTTGCCTATAAAGTTGGATAACCTTGTAAAATTGACTTTTCTCCGCATAGAACAATTATATTTAAGTTGCTTTTCGAAACTTGCATCATCAAAATTAGAAAATTTACGAGTTTTAAACCTCGTCAATACAAAAATTGAGAACGACGGCATGGATTTCACGAACAATTTTCCGAATTTGAAAAGTTTGAAATGTGGGTTTTCGGATTGGAAGCAATTTTATGATATTTGTCATAGCAATAGCGAAAGTTTACAAAATTTGGAATTACGTTTCACGAAGCTTGATCGAAAAACAGCCAATGGTGATTCCATCTCCAGCTATTATTATGTAACTTCACCGATCAATCACGCCAATTTGTCAACTCTTAAACTTTACGATTTGGGCGACAATTTCGAATGTTTAGGATATTTTAAGCGGAATCTCAATTTGCGAAAGACTTGTTTATCTCTAGTCAAGTACGAGAATATAAGCGAAATTGTTTCAAATTTAATCAGCTTCATCAAATCGATGGAATATTTGGTGGATATCCGGATAAATAATCCGTTGTTCCAGATATTGCGCGACGACGCTCGGATCAAAAGCGCCTTATCAACTAAAAATATTGTATTTTTGCCTGAAGACTAAATTTTTTGATTCAAAATTTGCGTTTCATACTCTATTCAAATTATTAAATGAGTTATGAGAGTCGTATAACGAGAAAGCAAGTTTAAACCCCATATGTAACCGGGGTGTAAATTCCATAAAAACCCTCTCTGAAGTCGTTGGCCATACGGCCAACTATGTCAATCATATGGCTGAAAAGGGTGCTTGATTTAAGACACAATTTCTGAGAGATTCTACCTTTTTTACATAGGCCTATGATAAGTTGAAAATTAATCATACCTCAAAATAAGATATTTTGGGTAGTTTCGTGGGCTGAGTTCCGTGGTACCATTCGTTTTGCTTGTAAATTAAAATTTGCGCCGCTACAGTATGCCAAAGTTTAAAATGTGGTAATTTTTTTCATTTTTCAGTGGTCTTACTATCCAAGCGATATTTCAAGATCAGATTGATCTTATTTGATGGATAAATATTCATTTTAGAGAGGAAAAAATAAGCTCTCTTCCGATGTAACATTTACAATAAGGAATTGCATATTACACTTTTTCGTAAAGTTTAAAGTGTCAAGAATGAGCCGTCGAAATTGAAAAAATTTTGTTTATGGGCACTCCCGAGCATCTTCCCATCGGAAGCCGCAGAATTTTATTTTCTTATATTGTAGCTCATGCATTTTTACTACATTGGTTAAATTTTCGTCAAAATTTTTGTACTATTTTGGGAGCTGCACTGCTCTGAAGAAGGTATACTTATGAAAACTTCATAAATATCATTGTATTTGCCTGGTGGCCCTTGTCTACCCTTTGTGATATATTTATTATTACACTGTAGAATTATCAAATAACTAACAGACTATAGTTTGATGTATCAATTGCTTCACAAGCAGGCATTTTACACTAGGCAAGAAAGTTTGACCAGTCAAAAATTAGAAGCAAAAATGAAGAAAAATCCTGCTTAGAGGCACTCCCGAGCACTTGCACCTACCATGCCGCAGAATTTTATCTTTTTATTCTTCTGTTCATACATTTCTACAGTAGCTGTGAAAGCAGCATCGCGATTTGAATACCCCATGAGAAGCTACACAAAACTAAAGAAAGTAAAATCCTCAAAATTGCTCAAAAATCAAAAAAAAATTTTTGCATTTTTGTATTTTTATGGAGTAAGTTCATTATATCAATACTGGAACGTGAAAATACATTAAAAAAGCCACAACTTTTCAGACAGTGATTTATGATTTCAAATGCATTTTTATCTACTTGATGAATTTTGTTCAATTCTGATGAGTCACTGATCTAAAAGGATGATACATGCACCCCTCGCCCAATCAATTTTCACCAAATTGATTCAAGTCACTGATGTAAAAGGATGATACAAGCCCCCGCCTTATCAAACCTCACAAAGTCTATGTCATTCACCTGAAAAAGAAAAATCATAAAGCCCGCTGTGAGATTAGCAGTTTTGATGCAAGTCATTTGACGTTTGTCTTGTAATATTTAGGGACATGATCCATCTTCAAGGCTTGAAGCTGTGCAACATATGAAAAGAATCTCAAGAGCAAATCACTAATCTAAATCAGCACTAACGATTTTTTTCTACTCATACAGCAAATCTTGGAAAAATTTTTGTTACAAGGCTTCCCAGGGTAAAGGGTACTGATAAGAATAGGTAAGATACCAGTCACATACTAGCCCTTCTTTGCCCGTGCAAAACAAGCAAAATTTTCGAATATGTGTCAAAAACTGAGTATTGATGATAAAGTTATGCGGTTTTTTGCATTAGATTCACCATGTTCGAAAGTTACTGTAGAAAATCTAATTTCTGGACGACGCTCGTTTTTTTTGCAAAATTTTGGTCCGACTCCCCCCCCCCTGTTGAGTGTTGGGTTCCATTTTTTTGTTCAGAACTCGAGGGCGATCGCCTATATGTAGTTTTTGATGACATAGGCGTATTCTACAAAGAATTTTGATCAAAATGCGCTATCATTTCACCAAATTTGGGCGAAAATTGATTTTCTATGATTGTTTTTCCTCAGCTTTTTCAAACCGCGCCAACCCCGTTTTTTTTATATTATCATCTTTTAGATTCAAATTATTTAGGGTTATGTTGATCCTGTTTTCACTTTTTTTTGATGCTCTGTCATAAATTATAATAATTTGGCGATACTTGTAAGGCCCCCAGTTGGCTGGGGGAGGGGGGCATCCCTGTAAGACCTCAGGTCGGCTGGGGGGCGGGGGTAAATCTAAAATTCGTAGGCGGGGTACCCAACTTTTCCAAAATCCTGGGGGGGTCAAAAAACGTCGAAAAAAGGCCAATTTTCCGAAAAAATCCCCAAAAAAGGCCATTTTTTGGGAAGTTTTTCGAGTTGGGGGGGTACCCGAGGCTGGAGGGGTACCAACATTTGCCTACTGGTTCCAGTCCGGCTAGGGGAGGGTAAAAAAAGCGTCGAAAAGAAGTCAATTTTTCGGAGATTTTCCGACCAATTTCGAAAATTTCCCCAAAAAATAGCCAAAAAAGGCCATTTTTACGCAATTTTTTGCCAATTTTTCGAGTTGGGGGAGGGGATTTTTAGCCTATTTCTTACCAGGCCATGTTATAACATAGGAAAATTTTTTTTCTCAAATCATAAAGTTAGACATATCATTCGATTCGAAATGGAGAGCAGAATTCATTGAAACAACCCGTTTTTAAAAATACCGAAAACTCATCAAGATATTGCCATTTTTCGGACGACCCGTGACCGAGAAATGACCACGGGCATTCTAGGGCTAGATAAGGTACAGATAATGGTATACACAAACCTTATGTATTATTTTATCAATGCTTATCATTTACTTTACCAGTTCTTATGAATGCTTATAAGTGGTCTTACTTCTTGCAACTATGACCATATGCATTACCTTATTGGTACAGGCGAGTACAGAAAGGGGACCTGGGTACCCTACATATTACCTTATGCCTGCCTTGTCAGTACCAAATGACTTATGTGGTATGTTACCTATGCTTATCTCAACCTCATGTTGTACCATACTAATACCTTCTTATACCGTGTGTGTTACTATACAAAGACAATGTGTTGCCCAAATTTATTCTTAATAACAAAAAATACCATAATTTTCCATATAAATAACATGATTAAGTAAATTGCTAAAAAAGTTATCACCTAGCTTCTACATTTCGAAACTTCCACAATTTCGTATGGAGCCTTCGATTCTTCATACAATCATCGCCCAACTGAAGTATAAAATCAATCAAATAGTCACAAAATTACAGACACGAACACAATTTGACAATACCTCTATCTCATCACAGAATATGTAATTGTCCTTTACGATTCTGAATTACATTCTGTATCAACATGGCTGCCTGAAAAAAAATTCTGAATTCTATCAACACTTACTTCTAAATTATGGTATATTTATTAACTTGATCACCACAATTTTTGTCAGTTCCAAGCGTCAGATGCCTACCTGTAAACAATAAAAAATAACCTGATCTGATTAAAAATGCACTCACTTAATAACAGAATACTAAAGGAGCAATATGGTCTTTTTCCTCACACACTTATTACCAGGCTGGGAAAATGCGCTGATGTTCCAGTCTCTTAATAAAAAATAAGTAAAACGTCAGATGGAAAAATTTGATTTTAATAAATTTGATCCAAGCGACTGAGTCAAACTTGAACTGAAAATATGCAATCAATAAATTAACTGGACTGATAAACGTCAACTAGCAAGAACTTTTGCAGTTGTACAGCCACCCCTGCTTTCTTTTTTCCTGTCTTCTCAGCAGTTTTTGAGGTGGATTCAAGTAATTTATGATCATACCTATGGACCAAAAATAGAGACTCTATATATTTTCGAGACTTATTACCTATTTGTTCCCAACTCTCTATCGGAAATGATGCAGACCTTGCTCTGTATTGGATATGATATCCGATTTGTCATGAGCTCATAATAAAATCTGAAATACAAACATAACGTGAATATAATAAACCTGAAAAACAAGAATCTAGAATTAACTTTCATCACAAAGACCTTCTGCACAAGTAATCCTGCTACTCAAAAAGTTCAGAAGAAATGTATCAACCAGAAAAATTCTGTACGAGCAAGGCATGTCATACAGCAACTCAGCATTTCAGAATAATTCTGGATCACAGAAAACTGAGCATTAGCTGTATGCGGAAATGGTCAAATTGATGCCCACCCTGCCAAATTGTTTTTTGCTCAAAAATATCACATAATGCTTTGTTAAGCTTTTTCAAGTTTATTTAAACATTCTCATGCTTCTTCAGTCAGTAAATAATTCACTGAAAAATGTAGAAAAACCAATATGTTAGTTTTAGGCCAGAATATATGTATCAAAATTAGTATTAATAAAAAGCACTGAAAAAACTAAATCAAAAATACCTAAATTGCTTAGGAATTCGACTAATGGATGACATTCGGAAAATTTTCAGGTCTTAATCAGGGCTTTTAGTGCCAAAACATGGTATCCAAACGAAATTTAGAATAGCACATTTTTTAGCATTTTTACTGATAGGGGGCTTGAAAAGACTCAAAAAGTCGGAAAAATTTCGAAAATTTTCCCAAAAAGCCACTTTTTTCTAATTTTTTCCAATTCTTCCCAGTTTAGGAAGTTGGATATAGGGTTGACCAAGTTGGAGGTGGGGGTTTCAACATTTGTGTACAGGGTTTGACCAAGCTGGGGGGGTCCCCCCCCCCAATTGCAGATATGCCCCAACCCAACTTGATTGAACCCTACACCCAAATTTCGGAACCCCTAACCATAATGTGGTCAAACCCATTACCCACCTCCCTCCAAAGTCAGAAAAAGTTGAAAAAAGTGTTTTTTGCAAAAATTTCCAAATTGTTCTCGACTTTTTTTGACCCTCTTCCCCAAAATTTGAGGAATGTTGGGACCCCCACCCAAAAATTGTGGGTTTACCCTCCCACAACTGGTCGAATCTCTTACAGGTATAATGAATAGAAATTCTAAACTTTCTGTTTATTCAGTGGGATTTGGAAATGAAGTTGTTATTTTGGATGTTTGATTCAAATTGAAAGTTTACATTGTTAGCATAATTTTTCAACTGAAAATTTATGCAACTTTCGACTTCATATTTTTCAAAAGCACTCTTTCTTCCACCGACTTTTGCCTAAAAACATACCTGTGATTGGGGGGGTTGGGGGACCCCCTAAGTAGGCCAACCCTGTACCCATCCCCCCCAGACTTGAAAAACTTGGCAGAAAAGTGCCTTTTTTGGTAAAAATTTAGACTTTTTTCGACCCCCTGTCCCTAACTGGTCAGACTTCCTCTAACAGGTATGCCCAAAAAGCATCGTTATTTTGACGAAATATGCACACAGACACATTACTTAGCCATTTTAGATCAATTTCTAACATAACTTTTCAAAATTATCAAAGAAAATTATGTCCTACCTCAATCATTTCGGTTCTCTGCGATGAATATTGGATTTTTTTTAAAAGCTTTTTTTCATTTTTCTTTTATAGACTTTTATAACCTAAGTTTCTGAGTTTTGGAGAGTAAACGAGAAGGTTAATGTAGAAAGAGCGACTTGTTCGGCGATGGCATCTAGTGCTGAAAAATTTGTTGTGAATTTCGAGATACTAGAAAGTTGGAAAATCAATTTTTTCAACTTTTATTTCCAAGACAGACAGCGAAGGCTAAATTTTCCAGCCATACCTGTAATTGGGGGGAGGGTTGGGGGTAACCCCCCCCCCAGCTTGGCAACCTCCCCAGTTTGGAAAAAATTAGAAAAAATTGGCAAAAAAGTGTATGTTTTTGGCTTTTATGGGAAAATTTCGACTTTTTTTGATCGATAAATTTGCTTAAATTTATTGGAAAAACCATCGCAAGCTAGTTTTATTGTATTTCATTCGATCTGCGTCGGTTTTAGACATTTAAAACCGAATTTTCTGAATTTTAAAGAGAAAATGAAAAGATGGCTAAAATGCTGAGTGCGGTGGCGGCTGAAGGCCGCCACCGCACTCAGCATTTTACCTACAACGGAACTGCCACATTCATAATTTTTTTACTTTAGGGGGTGCTCGTCACTACTGATGGCTGCAAACGAAGCGAAGCGGTGCGCAAAAACGAGCAGCGGCGGCTGGGGCCAATGCAAAGAACAGTGATTTTTTTATACCCTACAGTAAACTGTGTCCTTTGTTGTATAAGTACGTACCTAGGCTTAGGCTTAGGCTTAGGCCAATTTTGGTGGCCCTGGCACTTGCAAAGTGGAGTTTGGGGGTTTTTATGGGGCTATGGCTATACTAACAGCAATCATAATACCAGGTGCCAAAAATGCAACTTCTGCTTTCCAAAAACTCCATATTTTTGCCCATTTTACTTAATTTGCATATGAATTATGCAAATTAGTCTATCTCCCTCCCTGTCCTTGAGCACCTGGTTTTTTTGGTTGCAGTTTGTTGCCGGTACCATAAAAACACGGAAAATCCACTTTGCAAGTGCTAGGACCACCGCCACCGTACTCTGCAAAAATTCCGATTTATATGACTAGACTAGAAAAATTAGTTCGGTGCGTAGCGCCCAAAATTTTTTCAGGATTTCAATATTCCAGAATGCTGGAAAATGAATCTTTTCACCTTTTATTTCCCAGACTGACGGTTTGAGCTCTCAGCGAATTAGATGAATTTACAGTGGGATAAACTAAAATCCAAAAAAAATAGGCAAGCAACTAAGAATTCGGATCAAAAATTCTTGCATTGTATTACACTCAAAATGTTTTAATGGCGTGAAAGTCACAGTTTTCATGAGGCGAAGATCGCAAAAAATTTTGAAAAAATGACAATGTTAGTTTTCATCAAATTCGTCAAAAAATAATATACAAGATCAAACATTTATTCATAATATGTTGATAACTAGAAGCTATAAGCAGTAACTAGAATGACCTCTTCGAACTGCGCACTGAAATATAAAAAATTATAGATGAATTTGAACCCGGCGCGAAGCGTCTGAAAATTTTCACTTTTTTCCATTTTAGAACGCATAGAAATGCATCTCCGGACAAAAAACCCAATAACCTAATCAAAAGGACAGTCAGGCTCCATGTTGCACTGTCCAACTTGACAGAAAAAATTTGGTTGCACGGCCCGAAATTAGGTTGCTGTGTGCTAACAACCCTGCTCAGTGCTCCGCGGTTTTTCCGTAATTATTTCTGAAATCAATATAATGCCTCTTATTTACTGTATTAACCTGTTTCAACTTGCACGAAGGCAATACCATGTTCGTCGTCCACAAAAAATCGCCACCTATGTACGTGCATAATTTTGAAAATTATGATTCTTGGCATATTCTTTTATATTCTCATGAATGAATCATTGAACTATTGTTTCTATTCACCCACCAGAGTTCCTCTCAACCTTGTATTATATATTTTTTCATCAGACAAACTTGAGGGATTCGGTTCAATTCTGGTCTAAAATTTGCTGCAATATAAACTGTAGGAGACCACGACTTTCAACTGATTGTTAGTGGCATGTTGGTGTCATACAAGTACATAGGGAGTGCCATCATTTAAAAACAATCAATTATGATCCTACAATAAACTGCACTGTATCAAAGATGTAGGGTATCCTGAAATGAGCTATAAAAGTATACAAATCCGCGCCTTAAAATCAACAGAGTTTCTGCAAATTTGAGAAAACATGTAAAAAAATAGGCAACGACATCCCCCTGAATTTTGAGAACTTTTAAGCCTAAAATCTAGATATGTTGTAGGTGTGCGTGGGGCCGAATTTCATCAGTGATTTTTCAATGATATGAGCAGGGTTTTTTAGGCCAATTAGGAGCCATGGCTCGTAAAAATTCGCTCCTAAAAATTTAGCGGCACAAGCCAAGTTGGCTTGTAAAAATTATAGTCTAATGACCCTTATGATTAGTAGATTTCTGTACGGAGATGCATTTTTATACATTTTGAAATGGAAAATACCAAAAAAAAATTCGACACTTCGCGCCGGATTTCAAATCGTTTATTATTCGTAATATCATTCTGTTGTGCGGTTAGAAAATGTCGGCCTAGTTTATGCTTATAGTTTTTAAAAATCAGCATGTTATGGGAGAGTGTTTAACCTTGTATTGTTTTTTCACGTATTTGACAAAAATCAAGGTTTTTCTAGATTGTTTTTACCAAATCGTTTTGCAGTGCTTTAGAATTTTCGGTTATCATGAACATAACTTTTTGCATTTGGAAAATGATTGAAACATCATCGGCATTGGAAAATGGCAGATTTACTTGCTATCTGAAGCAGATTCTTTGTTGCTTGCCTAATTTTTGAATTTTAGTATGCCAGACTGAAAAATCGGACACATTTCATGCAGGGAAAAGATATTTAAAGTATTCATTTTCCAACGCTATAGAATATAAGAACCTAAAATTTTCTTCTGATGCTAAGAGCCGGAAATAATTATCAATACTCAAGTCGAAGTAAAATACCTATCGCACTTTCTTAAGCTTCAAATCATTTGAAAACTATTTGGTAAATAATTATGATTGGTACTGGCTCCAGATATATCAGATTGAAAATGAAGGGAAAATGTTTAACCTCTTTTGCCAACCCAATGGTGAAAAGATCATGATCGATCGTCAGTAAATTCAGAAGAATGTGCTGAAAAAATTAATTTTCTGACATTTTAGAAGCCTAGAAGTCACAAAAGTTCCGAACAAGTTACTCTAGTCAGCCTTTTGTTTTTTTTCCTCCAAAACTCTGGGAATTCAGTTTTTTGAGTCTGAAGCTGATGTGAACTGAATGAAATACAAGGGATATAACTTTTAATCATTTTCTGATCATTTGGCGAGTTTATCAGTTTTAGATTGAGCAACTGAAAATTTATATGTGCAACCAAATTTTTCTCCAAGTTACAGATCAACTTGGCTTGTGCAAAAAAACCCTGATTGGTTTGAATAATGACTGACCTAATTTGTGTGCCTTATTATTCTGTGTGTGATCACGAATGTATTCAGAATGATTGATCTGTTATGTTGGTCTCTACTGTGATTTCGAAGAATGTTTTTGACTAAATTGGATGAAAAAACTGTTTTTTACTACCACATTTATGTACAAACTTTTTAGTTTCGGCTTGTTGAAATTCCTATTGGCCCAAAAAATTTTGACCATAGGAGACAGTCCTGTGATAGCGCTTAGCCAGGTGCTGCATCGCCTGTATTTATTTTACAGGTCAAGTAGGGTGTAGTAGTTGGTGGATCATTAGGCAAGCTAAATACCATATTTTTATTTGAATGAATGCCACAGCATTTATTTTTTCAATGGTACATTTGATGTGGCATTTATTTAATTTTTGAGTTTAACACCACAAATTTTAATAAAATTTCTACTTTTTCAACAATAAATGCATATATGTATTACTTACTTTTTCAATTTTTTTCAACAACAAATGCATATGTATTACTATTCAAAATACAACCTACTGAAAACTGTTACTTATTTTTTCACTTTAAACTAAGGATAGTAAATCCTTGAATAAATGCTGCAGAATTTATTTAAGGGCTGCCTTTATTCTTTTTTTGAACAAAAGTGCGGCATTTATCAGAGGGTGGTGTTTATTCAAATAAGTACACTACCAGGCGAAACTAACCCTCAAAAATTCGCGTCCAGGTCGCATCTGAAACGCGTCTTTTTCGGCAGCACAAAGAAAACTTTCATCTTTCTTAGTAATTGACATTCATGCAACAACTGTCAATCATAGTTCTTTCATAATGTGTAGTGGATATGCACTTTGTTTTGACCTACAGTATGACAACAGTTGACCTTTCGTTTATATCTGGTAAATAATGTGTGCTTTCTATAGAGAGGTAAGAAGGAAGCCTCAGCAAAATTCTTTGGCTTTGTGTGACACAAGCACATGGCCTGTCAATTTTATTGTCGGTATGGTGTGCTTTTCACGTCCTGGGTGCGTCGGGGACGCGTTCGGGACGCATCCTGGACGCGACCGGCATGGACGGTTAGTTTGGCCTGGTAGTGTAGGGTACGTCTCTATACTTGGTGAGACACTCTAAAGCTTGTTCTAATTGATCAGAAGGTATATTGGATTTAGCTAGAATATTGTACAAAGCTTCCCTGAACTCTCTCTCATTGCTTTGAGTCGAATCAGGTTTAGCTTAGACTGCACAAGTTTGCAGCTTCTCCTCTTCCTTGACTATCTTCCCCTTCAATTGATCTTGGTTAGCG
The DNA here is from genome assembly GCA_963922205.1 of Romanomermis culicivorax. Lineage (NCBI taxonomy): Eukaryota > Metazoa > Nematoda > Enoplea > Mermithida > Mermithidae > Romanomermis > Romanomermis culicivorax. The sequence goes on from CAWUHX010000378.1 coordinate 190,948, forward strand.
GCGTCGCATAACATGGAATTAGTATAGCCAATTATTTGATTATGTTTCAGATGGCATCCTGATCCGGTGGTACTAGATACCATTATTACAAAATTATTTTTTGTACCACCTACTATAGTACTATCTATGTTTTAACCTTTTTTCTTCCTCTTTAGACTCCATGATGATCCCATTAAGGCGATTTTTGCCTACTTTGTCCCAAGGTTTTGCTTTAACAAGTATATGAGTACCACTAGGCAAGTAGACTTGGTTGGAACTTAGCACACAAACTGAAACCTTTAAGAGGCAAATCTTTGGCTGACATTGATCAGTGGTTCAAATCGTGGATTCCGCGGTGCTTGTGGTCATGACCTCTCCAAAATTCATTCAAGGCTTCTACAGCATCACATATATCCTTTGTTGCCTGTTGTTGAGGGTCATAGTTCTGTTCCTAAAATCTATTATGGCTCCTATTTGAGGACGAGCCAAAAAATCTGTTCCCACAATGACATTTTCACCTGCTTCAGGGATCACAATTGCTTTTACCAGGAACTGTACCCACAGGGTATCTATCCTAAATTGAATATACCCATGGGCTTAGACTGTCTTGCCATGGGCTACAGTAACATTTAGTATCCTGGAATACTCAGTGTAATCTGGTCCCAAAGTTTCTTTCAGAAACTTAGCTGACATAACTGTGCACTGAGCTCCTGTGTCAATCAGAGCCAATGTTTCATGTCCTCCTATTATAACCTCAATATGGAATGGGGCTGTCTTAGGGTATGTATCCAGCAATTGTTGCTCCTGAGGACTAGCTGGTGTACCTTTTTATCACCTGAACTGCTGGTACTACAGTTTGAGCTGCAATAGCATTCATTTTAACAATGCTGCCCAATACTACATTAGGGCAATTCACTCTCTAATCTACCTGTGCAAAGGGGGTCATTTGTGATTGCCTAGCAACCATTACACTTGAATAGTCCTCTTGGGGTTGCTGATTTGTGAATAAACCTTGATGCAGAGTCTGAGTTGGTCCGGTAATAGCTTGAGTCCATTGAGGTTGCTGTAATGCAGCTTGTTGTTCGAATGGCTGCATCTGCTAATACTGCTTTTGCAGTTCTTTTTGCCTTTTGAATTCCAGAAATTCATTGTAATCAGAATTCTGTTCAAGATTCTTGTGGCAATCCTGATATCCAGAATAGCCAACCTAGTAAGCACCTCTACCTCTGCTATTAAAATTAGCATTTGGGTAACCTCCTCTTCCTCTCTAGTTACCTCCACCAAAACTGTTGAAGCATCCAGGATTGAAGGTTTGGAAGCTAGCTCTGCCTCTGCTCCTGCATTTGGACAAAACTCGTAATGTCCTGCAGTCTGCAGTGTTATGTGTTATGTTCTTGTGGAACTCACACCATGGCTTTGTAGGATCTTGGGAGACTTGACCTCCCTGGTTGGTGCCGGGTATGGCCACATCAGACTGATTTTCCATTTGTCTACCATCAACCCTTTGCTGAAGTTGGTCCAATTTTTTGACCAATTGTACCATTTCCTTAGAAATTTTTAATAGAAGAGACTCCTTCTTACCTTTTTTGGTCTGGGCCCTAAGGGCTTCCCAAATCTGAATCTCCTTTATTTCAGGTGAATCACTTCTAGACCTTTAGGTTTGAGCTGGTACCTGATCGCATAAACGCTGATACAGCTGCCGAAACTATTGTCTCTGGCCCTGTTGAAAATCCTCTGACTGACTTCTTGTGACTACCCCAACTTCAGGATCCTGCCCACTCTGCATGGCTACCTCATTGATAACAATTGGATCCTGCTGAGTACCTCATAGTCCATATCTTTGAAAGGCATTTCTGTATCTACGTTCAACGTCATGAACTTCTACAGCTAAATTATACCAAGTTCTAAACGTATGTTTGGAGTTTTTCAGTTTGGACTGAAACATGGATCACTTTTATATGCAACTGTCTCAATAATCAGTCTTTGCTTTGACTGATACTCCAAATTTCCCTTTACTAGTTCCACTAATATACTGACTCTTTTTAGAAAGTCAACGGCCTGTTCATTGAGTCTCTCTTGGATCTCAAATAATTCCCTAGTGAGCATTTCCAGGTTACACTGGTGCAAAGACATTAATTATCCCTCTCCTGGCCTCCCTATAGGTCATGTTGTCACTTGCAACAGCCTGCTGCCTGCCCTTAGAAAGTCTCAGCAGTGCTTCATATTTTGCTGATTTGGGTGTATCTCTACAAAATTCCCCTTCTAGTACTGTTAAGAAGCCAAGCACTTGTTGATTTACCATACCTTCTTCTAAGAGTCTGGGTAGCACATCTTTAAAGATATTCCTTATAGCAATTTCTAGCGCCAAATTAGTTGTTGGCATTTCCCTCTGATCATATGCTGCCGTAAGAATGGGATCCATATCAGAGTTTAATGATTGCAACATAATTCAGTTCAGATCTCGAGGTGGTACACCTCCTTGATTTGATGGTAGGCTTTCTCTGTCAAATCTATAATCACTGTATGGGCAACATGCCAGTTTTTCTGATCTAAGGGTATTTGGATCAACAATATTCCCTCTACCATCATAGACCACTCTTGTTAAAGTTGGATGCTGCTGAGCTAGTTGGTTCTGATTTTGCTGGCCTACCAATTGCTTGGTTCTCTCAAATCGAACTTCCCTAGCTGTTCTTCTCCAACTTCTGGGCTCAATATTTTGTCTTTGCCCTTGATCAATTTCTGGCCCATTACTAGGCCCTGCACCTGCATATGTTTCAGCTAAGGGACAGTTGTCTCTTTCTGCACCCCTATTACATGGTCTAACCTGTCTCTCCTGCTCCTGGTGACGATTTTCAGTTTCCCTTTTGTTATCCTCTGTGGCGGCATTCGCCATGATGTTGAATAAGACTTTGATGGTTCCCTTCAATTGGTGGAGCTGCATCCCCAACTCTTGATTGGACATCTCTGGAGCTCGTTCCGGGTGTTGGAGTTGCTCCTGATCTTGTGGGATCCTCTCCAATCATTGCTGTTCAAATTAGGGGTCCAAATCGTTCAAATTAGGCTGATTTTTGGGTATAATGATATCCCGTGTTGGTGCCGCTAATTCGACCCTTGGCAGTGATCATTTTATATGTGGGGGCCGCAGGCCATCAGCATTTGGATTCAGATTCACCGGGCCTGCCTGTTGTGGTTCCATGGCAATTATTAGTAGGCAGACTATTGGCACACCTGCATCCTGGGGTGTAAAATGCATTGCTTGTTGTTGTAATGGCTGAACCCTCACAGAAGTCTAATCAGGGATGATTAGGTCAGGAGCAGCATGTCATTGCTGTTCTCCATCTCCCAAATTCACCAAATTCTCAGCACTCACTGCTCTGGGCTGTGATCTATTTAAAGTATTACCTCTCAGTATCCTTCCCTTTGGCATTCTAAATCCTGCTAACGTTCTATAGAAACCTGGAGGATATTCTTTTCTCCTAGTCTGGCTACAAAGTTCGGTTATGAGGAGTTAAAAGCTACCACTTGTTGTGCAGGTCTTTCCTTAGGGTTAGGAAAAGATGGACTCTAGTCTGAACTGAACTAGTTAGAGCTGATTCCTTGGGTAGGCCTCGGATATTGCACAACAGTTTGGTCCCCCAGACTGTGCAACAACAATAACTAACTTACCTCTAAACAAGGGGCCTCACATCAGCTCCTCACAGTCTCCCAGAAGGAAAAGACTTTTCCTCAGGAGATAACTTACTTGCAGGATTCTCTAAAGGTCTTCCTGTTGCTTGATGTCAGCAAGCATTGGTGCCTGGGCTTTTGGCCCTTCGCTCCTACTGTAAAATCGAATCTAAGATAATACACTAATATATAACGACAAATAGTAAAAAGAATGTGGATGCACCACTAAGTAATTTATGTAAATTAAGAGGTATATGCTGGTGAAAGGTTTTATTTGTGAACGCCAGCACTAAACTGAGAAATATAATAAAAAATACTAAGAATGATTTATCATGATCATTTTTGTCTGTCTGTGGTGCTCCATTGCTATGCAAATGTCTGTGCCACTGGTCATCCACTTTTTGATTTGCATGTCGACTTCCCAATCATGACTTTGCCCGGAACAGGAAGCCCAACACCTACCCCTGGAAAATTCTTGCTTTGCTTGTCTGGTCCCCACATTTGTATATATGCTTCGACCAAGTTGGGAGTCCCCCCAATTACAGATATGTTCACAACCATAGCTAGCATGTTAGTGCTAGACTACAATATGTTTCGTTTTAGGCATGCCGATTTTCATGTTTAAGGCAAGATTTCTAAAAACTATAAGACATCCAAAGCTGAAATTTGGCAAAAATATAGAACTCAATGCGGGCTACAATATAGTACCACTTAGAATACTGTAGACATACTGTAGCTAAAGTTATGAGACAAACTAGAATACTGTTTTGCCACCTTTTCATAGCTAACGATTATTCTAGCTGATTAGCTCGATTGTGGTATTAATATCTTCAGTAGGGTTATATCTCAGGACTACCACAAAATTTTTTCGAAATATGCAAATGGGACCTTATTTTAGTGTAAAGAAAAATCTTAAAACTCTGACCAGTAATAACTTTGCACATATTCAGTCTTTCTGGATGATTCTTGTTCTATGGGATGCAGCTCCTCGAGTTGTACAAAATACTGACTGGCGGTTTGAAAATTTGCAGTGTAAACTTAATTATCATAGAAAATATGCAAATTTGGCCGAGTTGGGGTGGATGACCACTCGAGTTGTATAAGTCGTAGAAAGCTAATTCTTTTTTCCTTCGATAGCTGAGTAAAATGCCCAGAGTAAACCACCTTAACATCTAGTATGTGCAGTGTAAATAAAGTGTAAACAAAGTGAAAATCTCCATTTAAAAAATTTTTTTGCGATTTTCAGATCTTTTGTTGCATTATTGAAAGGAGCTCTTTTTTCTACCCCTCCAGTTTTGATATTTGTTTTTTGTAAAAATGTATAGTACGTTAGAAATTTGCATAAATGTTGTTTACAAAAAAATTTTTCGATTCATCGATTTTAAGTAGCGCCGTTGCAAAGAGCGTATTTTGTTGTCCCTGAGGCATATATTTATTTTTCGAAATTTTCTCAATGTATGCTAAAAATTTGCATAAATGATATATACCAAAAAATGTAAAATTCGCCACATTTTAGTAGCATTCGTACTATACTTCGAAAATACACTTCTTCAGTAAAGAATTTTTTACACCTTCCTTGCAGGAGCTTGAAAGTACGATATTTATCTGAAAATGCCAGGAAATGACAAAAAGGAGAATATGTTTTTCCTTTGTGTTTGTTTCACTGGCTTAAAAGTTCGATATTAGGCCACCCCATTATTTCATTTCAGTGAAATTCCAACTGAAAAAAGCTTTCCATTTTTCGAGAAATGCACCCAGTTTTTTAAAAGACAGAACGTTTTTAAGCTTCTGCGCATGAAATTCACTTGTCTTGTAGCAATTTTCACAATCTACAAAATTAAGGCCCTGTCATACTTCACCAAGAGGTACCGTGTGGTGCCGGTTGTCTTATTCATGCTAACAAGCGGGGACAGGTGGCGCCGGTTGTCCTATTCATACTAACAAGCGGCGCCGCGTGGTGGCTTGTCATACTTCGCTGTGCTGCACCGTGCAGCACCGCTTTTTACTTCTGGATTTCGCTCTTCTCAAAAAATGTGTATTGCTCGTCTTGACAAATGCACAATACAAAAAATACGAAAAAAATTGACAAATAAAAGGCGCCAAAGAAAAAGAAACATCAATCATACCTGCATGTTGCAGACAAAAGCTTGCAAAATAGCCAAGTCTAAAGATTTTGCTTCAATTTGCTTCTCATTCCAATGATTAATAGCTCTTGAACTGCTGAGAAATATCAATTTATATAAATTGATTTTGTAAAATTGAATATATACACATGATTATTCATTCACATATGTGCTACATACAGGATCCAGATCTGATCTGGGTCTGGTCAGACCTGCTATTTAGGACGCAGATTCAAAGTGGATCCATCTCCTTTCCCTTGTACTCGGGAAATCGAGACTTTCAGGGAATAGAGACTAATGCATTTTTCAGGGAAATAAAAAATTTATTCATTCTTTGGGGAATCAGGACCTACACTACCAGGGGAAACTAACCCTCAAAAATTTGCATCCGGGACACGTCCTGGATGCATCCAGGTCGCATCCGGAATGCATCTTTTTCGGCAGCACAAAGAAAACTTTCATCTTTCTTAGTAATTGACATTCATGCAATAACTGTCAATCATAGTTTTTCATAATGTGTAGTGGATATGCACCTTGTTTTGACCTACAGTGTGACAACAGTTGACCTTTCGTTTATATCTGGTAAATAATGTGCGCTTTCTATAGGGAGGTAAGAAGGAAGCATCAGCAAAATTCTTTGGCTTTGTGTGACACAAGCACATGGCCTGTCAATTTTACTGTCGGTATAGTGTGCTTTTCACATCCTGGATGCGTCCTGGATGCAACCGGCATAGATGGTTAGTTTTGCCTGGTAGTGTACGGGGAATATGAACTTTTGGACAATTGGGATATTTGCAGAAAAGGGATGTTGGGGGAATAAAGACACAATCGAAATGGAGTACACTTGCTGTAGAAACATGTTTAAACCTACTTTGCATATTCATAATTTCTACACATTAATGTCTTCATTGCAATATGAGTGATCAACTTCTTGGTAAATCTTCGTTGAAAATGAAGTAATCAATTTGTTAAAATAATTTGACAAGTGTCAGAATTCACCATTCAAGTGAAAAATATGATTCAACTACATGTATAGATGTCACAGTATGCAACAATATGCTACAACAACAGTATGCCGCAACTTTAGAACACATAACTTGTTTGAAGATTTGGGCTGAGTTGAAACTTTATGTTGGGGCTGCGGGGTGTTGCAAAAATTACAAAAACCTGTTCATACTTCAAAAGAGGTACCACGCGGCGCCGCCCAGTGCCGCTTTTTAGTATGGATAGAACAACTGGTACCCCGTGGTGAAGTATGACAGGACCTTTACTGTATGTACAATACATACTTCGTTTTCATGATAGAACACACGTGATGCCTCTAACTGCATGTATAAAATTCATTACAGGCTTGTACAAAAAAAAAGTGCTATAATTGACAAAAACTATACAGAACAATAACCATTCTCTAATACTAGGAAGTGGCAAAAGATGAATATGTTTCTCGTTGTCCCATATTTCACTGAGCATAATACTATACTTCGTTTCTGAGAATCTGGTTGTAAACTCACCATATTCTCGATTAAGATGTATTGTTTTTTCGGAGTTTAAAATGCCGGAATTTAAATTTCTAGTATGATTAATGCTAGTTTAAACTTATTTGGAACTATGCTTTAGCTAATTTTACTCAAATAATGTTCGCCAGTCTCCCAAAAATTGCAGTCAACAAAAATTTTGCTGTTCACCAGCAATTAATGTTTCGAATTTGTTTCAAATTGTGTAAATTCGTTGTCTTGCAAACCAGGAATACTGTGGGTTTACCACCTGCTTTTCGGAAACAAGGTATAGGCCACTGCATCTTATACAGTAATGAAAATTTTAACAAAGAATGGCACATAACGTCGCTACCCTGACAATAGTGGCTATATCCACTTTTTTTGAAAATGCATTTTTCGACATTTTCGCTAGTTGCTAAACATTGTCTTTGATATGACAAAAGTTGCTATGTCCAGCAACATTTCTTTGTCGAGATACGTGTAGTCGCATATCCAAATGGCGAAAATGTCTTATGACATAAGTTGCTATGTGCCACGTAGCCATTTTTGTCATTTTATGCCGATTTCTATAACAGCAGTCATTTCGACAAAAGTGGCTATGTGTATTTTAAATACATAGAAACTTTTTCATATCAAAATTATTGTTCATCGGTCGAGAAATAATGAAATTTCAAATGTTGCTAAATCCTTTGATTTATTTTAATAAAATTTTTAACCCATTTGTGTTGTTCTTTATTTTGTTATAATTTCTATTATACTTCGGTAGTACAGTTTTGGAGTTTTTCAGTCAACTTAATTTCTTAGAAATTCATAAAATATTATTATAGGATGGCGAAAAGAAGTGCCGAAGCCGTTATTACTGATGATAACCTGTTTGATTCTGATCAGTCTGATGAAGAGCCTGTTGAAAACGTATCAGATAGCGGCCGTCCGATGACTGGACAACCACCATTCTCGTTTCTACCATCTAAAAGAGTCAGAAAAAGGGCATCAGAATGCGATGACGATTACGCCCCTACTTCAGGGAATGAAAGCGACTCTGAATCAGAACAAAGTAAATTGTTTTCTATTTCTTTGCCAACCTAATTAATTTTTAATAACCAGTTTTAGACGACACAGCTGCGCGTTCTCTATCAACACCTCCGCCAGAATTAGTTCCTCAAAATTGTGGAAGTTAGGAAAAGTTATTTATTTTAATGTCACATACCTTTTTTACAATAATACATAATACAGGAAATAATGAACAACCCAATAACGGATCAGCTAATCTTTTGGCTGATGCACCGAATTTGAACAAAGATGTGCCTGATGTGCCAAATTTGACTAGTGATACTAGTATGTATAACTGATTATAATCTATAAATTTAATATGATTTAAAGTTACGTTTTTAGTATATATTATTTTATCTTATAACTAATCTTAGCTCCATCTGGCAAAGGTCGAACTCGTTGGCGTTTAGTCAACGAACTGACAAAGCAAAAAATCGTCAAACGATTGAGAAGTAGTGGCCAAGGGTTCAAAAATGATGCCGGTAAAGATGTACCTCCAAAATCAATCAGGCCGATAGAAAATCATTCCCATGGTAAATCCACGTTGTTCAAATGCAGCGAATTCGATGAGGCATCTCGAATCGAAATGTTCAACGCGTATTGGCAAAAAGGAGAAGATTACAAAGGGAAGAAAGAGTTTTTGCTTCAATACACATCACAGTCGAACCTTAAACGATGCCGCACTAAAATGCCGTCAGAAAATACAAGAAACTAACTAAACTCGGTCGACTACTTTTTGCGCAAAGATGATAAAAAGCTTCGAGTGTGTCGGGAATTTTTTTTGAAAACGTTGAATATATCATGGAAACCAGTGGTAACGGCACATGAAAACAAGTCGCTAGCAAATACGTTTGTTGGGTCGCATCATCGTGGTTGACATGAACTGAAACACAAGTTGAAGACGAATGTTCGTGAATCAATCAAGCGACACATGGAATCGTTTCCATGCATCGAATCGCACTACTGCCGAAAAAATTCATCGCGAAAATACTTGGATCCAAAGTTGACAATAACAAGAATGTATGAGTTGTACAATGATTTGGAAGAAAAGCTGTCAAACACAAATGTGAGCTTTCAAACGTATCAGAAAATTTTTTCAACAGAGTACAATATGTCGTTCTACAAACCAAAAAAAGACCAATGTGCTGATTGTTCAATTTATAAAAACACACAACCCGATGATCCAAACAAGTCCAAGATCGAAATTGATTATCAAGAGCATATTTGTCGCAAAGATTCGTGTCGTAAAGCTATGCAACAAGATATTGCTGATGCAAAAGAAGATCCGACTACTATTGTCATCACAATGGATCTTCAAAGTGTGTTGCAAGTGCCGCAATCAGAAGAAAACTTGTTTTATTACAAAAGAAAATTGAACATGTACAATTTGACCAAGTACGTAGAAGACGGAAAAGGCCAGGCTTTTTGTTACGTGTGGACGGAACTGGATGCAAAACAGGGTAGTGCAGAAATTGGAACCTGCATCAAAAAGTTTTTGGAGCAACAAAAAGAGAAAGGCGTGAAAAAAGTCAAAATTTGGTCAGACAACTGCGGTGGCCAAAATCGCAATAAATATTTGTTGAGCATGGAAATTTTGTTGGTTCAAGATCTGGACTTTGAGTACGTGGAACACAATTACTTGGAAAAGGGGCATACTCAAATGAAAGTTGATAGCATGCATTTGGCCATCGAAAACGCTGCAAGGAATTGTTCGATTTTCTCGCCAAACAAATGGATCAATATTATGAAAAGCGCCCGACGCAAGAAGCCGTATAAAGTCGTCCGTCTGACCCACAACGACTTCATTGATTTGAAAAAAATCCATGCCGATCAAATTGTTATTCCAACCATAGATGACGACAGCGAAAAAATCCAATGGCTGAAAACGAAGAGTATTCGCATAACAAAAGAACCGCTTGGTCGCATATTGCTGAAGCAATGTCACGATGAACCGTACAAGGTTTGAAAAATTGATTACATCAAGTTAATTTGATAATTTCTTTAATTTCCGTACTAGAGTGCAACTTCGTCGAGGAAGCGCAGAGGCCGCCCACATGCTTGCACCGATTGGCCAAAGTTGTACGACAAGTCATTGCCTATTACTAGGGCCAAAAAGAATGATTTGATTTCATTGTGCCATTCGGGCTTGATACCGGCCAAGTATCACAGTTGGTTCGAGTAAGTAATATTTTGTAATTTATTTGATCTTAATTGAATAGTTATCAATTACATTTATTTTTAGGAAAATGCCGGTGAATAATGCTGTCGCCAAAGATGACGAAAGTGAATCTGGTGAAGATTAGTCAGTTTTATTGATCTAGTTTTTTTTGTTGTTATGCCTTATCTCGTCAATTATGTTGTTCTCATTTTGCCATATGATTTGCCTTAATTTGCCTTATTGTAACGTATTAAACTTATAATAGTGTCATGGTTTTTCATGAATACAACTGTCTATGTTACAAGATATTTAAATTTTTGTTTTGATAAAAGTTGCTGTATCCATTTTTTTCTACAGTATGACTACAGTAAGATATCTGAAGCTGACACAATGTGACATAAAACCTTATTCATACGTCAATATCTGATGGTCAAAGTCAAAGTTTAGTATTCATTTCCTGATTTATCATAACTAATTTGAACTTTCATCGCATTTTTCTAGAAAAGTAAGTGGATATAGCCACTTTTGTCAGGGTAGCGACGATACAAAGATTTCGGGTTTTTCATTAAACCAAAGTTTTTTCTTCTGTAAAAATCAACTTTAATAACTGATACTGAAATTTTTCAAAGATTTGTCCATTTTTGCGCAGAGGCATTTTCAGAAATGACTAAAAAACAGGGCGCGTATATGTTTCTCAGAAAATTGAAAGTTTTTTCCAGTTTGAATTTTGCTGAAATGAAATAATGGCGTGGCCTAATATCTAACTTTTAAGCCAGTGAAACAAGCAAAAAGGAAAAACATATTCTCCTTTTTGCCATTTCCTGGCATTTTCAGATAAATATATGTACAATCACTGGTCTGCTTAAAGATATCACTGCACAAAAACGATTGGGAGGCACCAATAAGCAGAATATATTTGCATTTTTAATGTGATTTCAGCATGCGTAATTTTTTGGACGACACATTAAGTCAAAACATTTTTGGAAAAAACAAAAAAACATTTTTGGAGCTGTATGTATTAGGGCGCCGTTCGACTATAGTGTAAACTCATCAGCTTTCAAAAGTTATTCACAAGAACACATCATTTCGGAGTTCAAAGTTGTTCGAAGGTTCACAACATCAAAGATTACACTTGCGGCAAGTTTGTGATGAAGTTAGTTATTGTTCTGTTTGTCTTAGTGAGCAGTTGGTTTCTTTTGAGGCTCTGTGCATCCCTAGTAAAACGAAAACTGAATGTGTGGTCTAGGTTGAGTCAAACTATTTGGAAAATTGTTTGAGTATTTGGGCTCAACTCTTAGAAGGATAAGCTAGTGCATTCCAAGTTTTGGCATCTGAAAACCTTGAACAATTAAGGGACATTCTGTGGATAATTGACATAGCCTTCTTATTGAGCCTGTCAATCTCCTGTGTTTGATCATCATTGCGTAAATTCTGTTCGACACTTCAAGTGTCCCATCTCTTCCACATGCAGGTACACTCTACCATCTACAGTATTCCGCACGCTCGCTATCACTGTTCCGTACGAACTCGTAAACCCACAATATACAACAATGTATTACGAACAGGCAGCCTATGGTATCCAAATTTTGATATAATCCATATTTTCATCATCTTTTGGAATGAACATTGTAACATCTCGATATAAAGCAAGAAATTTTGGACTCAAAGGCAACTGATCAAAGCTCTGACCGATACAGGACGCTGTAAATTGTACCTGATTCAGAAGTTTTTAATGAAGTTAATTTTTGTAGGATAAGCTAACACTGGGCGCAGTCGGCTACCTTCGTTTGAAATGCAACCCAATAAAATGGGCGTCCGATGCATGTGATGAGAGGAATCTTTTCTGGATGAGAGTAGCACCCAAGGCCAGATTCCATGAAAATCACAATGATCCTCATTCGTTAGTGAAGCAACGTTTTATCAGGCTTCAGGCATTTTTAATTTATAGCGTTTCTTTCCATTGTACAGTAAAACTAACATCGTGGACAAAAATACCAAGATACGGTTGTACTCTTTTTCATCTCTACGCGGAAAAACAGTATTTAAAAAATAGACTATAGAATCCTTTATTTTGATCACCCGCGTACTGCATTTGCATAATCTATGTCAGTCATCGTTTTAATCTATCCTATTCCAATAGTTGTCCGTTATTTCGTTTTCGCCATCAGCATGTTTCTGATTTTTGAAATATAGTGTCTGTTCAGCCACTACTCGTGCCATTGGAATGAAAAAGAATATAGATTTTTGGGAGAATTATTCGGCTTTCTGCCGTGATAAGAAAGTCTGATTGCCTATCAGAATAATTATATGATAAATTCGCATTGTTCCTGTCTTTTGCGACTCTTAATAATGTAATTTTTTCCAGGAGAATTTAAAATCCATGGAATTTAGGAAAGTAGTTCACTCAGTTTACACTAAAATTTAATGACATTGTATTGAAAATTAAATCCATTTTTTCTGTTCTTCTCTTCATTGGCCGGCTTAGATTATCCAATAGCCATTACCCTTGTTGCTGATCGAATTTCCCTTTGAAAATTATGGTTGCACGTCGCGAAAGTAGACTGAAAGAAATAAATCAATCCGACGATTTTTTAAAAGCATTGTTGCATCACTATATCATTCAAAGAATAAGAATCTTAAATGACTTGCAACTTGCAGCAAAATAGAATATACCAATTCGACAGGTCTGTATTCTATTACTTTCAATATAAGCTCGAGAAGAGAAAATTTTGCTCATGCAAATTTTTATCAGATTGTTTGTAGCTTTCAGCACTACAGCTCGAAAAAATTAAATGTTAGCTTGCGTTGCGTGGTCACCACATGCCCATGGATTTGTTAGTTTTTTGCAGTAATTTTACGTTATTTCCAGAACTGCGTGTCATATATTCTCCAGTATTATGTGTACAAATTTAACCTTCCAATCAATTTTCAGGAAATTAACAAATTACGAGGTAAATACTGTGTGGTAGTCAAATTTCTAATAAAAACGTTTCTATAAGATCTATATTTACAAGAACTTGATTTCGATTGATCGTAATCAGAACACTTTGATTGCAGAAATTTCAGAAGAAAATGTATATCAAATTAGGCGGCTAAGCATGGGAGTAACGGCGCTTGACTTTTACTATGTTAGGAACTTTCATATTTTCAGGGAAATATTTGCTGATATAAATTGTGATTGGTATCGACTCATTTGAATATCAACTGATACCACACCATTTTGCATTCCAAAATGTGTTGAAATTGAAACATTTTCGATCTCAAACCTGCTACTGACGGTGATTAAACGCTTACTCACAAATAAAGCTGATATCACGATTAGAATTCGACTTAAAAAATTATTGTAGAACCACTGCTCGAGGTTGGGTTAAGCTCTAGCTATTATCTAAAAAAAATGGTGGCTTCCAATTTTTCTGTTGAAGTACAGGGTGGCCCACTTATCTATTTCCAATTTAAATTTGTTACAAAATTCGAAGTTTTTGTGCAAACACGACAAAACTTTCACAGAATGTAAAGTAAACATAGAAATTTTATCAGTAAAAGTGTAATCATTTTATCTTGTGTATTGGAAAAATTACGTAACTTTGTTCATGGCCTACTCAATTTTGGAACGTGCAAAAGTTGCTGCGTGGTTTGAGTGGACTGGAAGTGTTACTATGGTCCAAAGAAAGTTTCGAACTGAATTCCGATATGATGCACCAACAGCCCCTAGCATTCGTAAATGGCACAAGCTTTTAATTGAAACTGGATCAGTTTGTGACATGAAAAGGAAGAGGAGTCGATCAGCCAGCTCTGTCGAAAATTCCCATCGTGTGCAGGAACATTTCACAGAAGACCCGCATTCTTCTACTCGACGTGCTTGAAATTCATTAGGAATTAGTCGAACGACTATTCAAAGGATTTTAAAAGATTTAAAATGGCACCCCTATAAGATTCAAGTGGTGCAAAAAATGGAATATAAAGAACGTTTGTACAAAATTATTGAAAATCATGGTGCTCATGTTGAAACGCGTGGTTGAACGCATAGTGGTGCTCTTATCATGAAATTTTTTTTCGAATAAAAACTTGGATGTATGAAGCTTGTTTGTGAGAAGTTTCGTGGTCACATCACAAAAATTGCCAAATCTATATAAAAAATAAATTGGAAATAGATAAGTGGGCCACCCTGTAGTTGCGAACCCCACCTGAATATCTGTTACCAGTCTCAAGAGTATACAACTGAAAAAGTAAAAATCTTGAAACGCAATGCAGAAAAGTGCCGTGTATCATGTAGACATCATAGAATAACAAGTGTGAAATTCATCTCTATTCTGAAATCGTTTCGGCTGGAATGCCGAATATGGTCTGAGAACCAAAATGAAAGTAGCGTTGAGTATTATACCTAAATTTATCGTAGATAACTAGAAATGCAAAATCAACCTATCGGGCGCCAATTCAGGATTGCTGGCCATGTTCACACGCATTATAGTAAATTAAAGTGAATACTTGCAAATTACTTCGATAGACATACACTTATACTATTGCTCAGGAGAGGCGACGCGAGGCGGCATGAGTGAAACCGGGTTGGCGTGCGCTGGGTGCCCGTCATGCCAATTCAGTCATCAAATTCGCTCCAAGCAGTTCATCAGCTGTCGATATTTGAAAATTTAGTTTACACTACATAGTTTGCACTCTGAAACGTGCAGCCAGAAAAGAGTTTTCTGGGCGGGTTGCTGAGCGGCTCAATCCTAACGCTGTTTTTGAATACGTTTGCCAAGTATATGTTGTTATGTGCTCTAGACCATACTGCAATTATTCCATACTTTCATCCTTAAAATTTTGTTCCAGTTTCTAGAACGCTAATCTAGTTGTTTATGATAGATGGACTAGGAGACGGTCACAGGCTACGTAATGTGTCCAATAGTAGTTCCTTGCTTGTCTGATATTCCGCTTACTTGTTGTTGAGGTTTCTTTGATTTCTGCGTGGAAGGAGTTGTGACGGTGCTACTGGGCTTCTGGGTTGTCGAAATAAATGAGAAATTGGGGTAGAAGGGCCTGCTCCCTGGATTTGTCGCCTTGGACAGTATCATCATCCTGTTCCATTTGGATTTGATGAAGATCGGTAAGAATGCATGGCAACATAATCTGTACACGAACAGTGGTTTTTAATCCACTATATTGTCTGGGTGGAAATGCCCACCTAAAACCATCCAATGATAAGTCGGATGAAGTACGAACTTCTAAGTAATCTCTGCAGACATAATGTTTGCTACAGTTGTAGTAAAATGCAGGATTACTGTAAACCTCAAGCATAATGGTTCTGTGCTCTGGTCCCTAAACAGGCGTTGATGATATAGATGTCAAGTACACTTGTTGACTTACTGTAACCGTCCACTGACAATATTGATATGGCTCAAAAATCAAGGTAGGAGGACCAAAACGGCCTCTGCATGGAGGAAATAACGTTTCAGATTGATTATTGCTCAACAAACTTTGCATAACACATACGTAACGTAGGCAGGAGCCTTTTGAATGAGTCGCTGTTGGATGTCTCCGCACTGTTCGGATGCTAAAAAATTGTTCACAAAGAGCAGTATGAATAAGGACGGATTCAACAAAAATTACCCATATTTCCGCTTTGGGGTGCAATGCTCTCGCACTTTGTTCCCGTGAATCCACTTGGACATGTGCATTTCTGACATGTGTTTGTGTTAGGTATGCCTCCATTCTCACATTGGAGGTCTGATCCGCACTTATCTGTATTAAATGAAAGAATGAATGGGAGCTGGAGCACTAGAATCGAGAAACTATGAACGCAACCAAAGAAGTACATATATTTTAATATTTAAATTTTAACCATCGGACATTGCTCATCTTCAGTTTGACATAACATTTTCTCCTACCAAAATATCACCACCTTCATTGACGTAACCTGTTGCTTTCGAGAAAAAATCTTCATTGCATGTAAATGTCTAAACAAGTGATAGCAGTATTAAAAGCTGGATGCAGGAAATAACTCTGATGACTCAGCTAGGGTTTCGAAGCTCAAAACTTCACTTCTACTGAACATTGGGAATCAACATTCAAGGCTTAGAAAATAGCGCCAGATAGAAATAAGATGATGTTATACTCTTAACAGTCAACTCTTGAAAGTGACATAAAGTATTATTAGCCCACAATGTCAAGCCGCTCTGCAATCTAGAAATCATGAAAATAATACACGTTTTTTAAATTTTTATATCATCAGTACAAAGTAAGGTTCACCTAGGCGTCCATTCGTTTTAAAATCATTGATGCAGCGACCTCATGAAAATAAGTTCAAGGTGAAAAAATTATTAATCTTCTTACTATAATCAACGAAAAAAATTTTTCGTCCTGCTAGCGACTAGCAGAACAGCTGAAAATTTCCTTCAATTCAATAGTCTGGCTAAGAGGTCAACATCGAATAACATTCAGGTATCGACGCAGTTCTGTCTAAAGCTCATGAATAAGTTTAGCGTTCTTATACGCTACAAAGTCTTCCACCAAGTTAGAATTATGCATCAAATTCAACCTATTTTTTGGTTTCCGGTGTGTCTATCATTTTAAATTAAACGGACACATTGAAATATACTTCAAGGGTAGCAGAAATACTTCCTTATTATGCCTCATATACATCAACTCTAATTCAAATTCGTTAAAAAATTATGCCGCATTTTCTGTTTTTTATCGAGTTCTAAGAGGGAGACTAAAACCTGATTAAAATTCCTTCCTCCAATGCCCTATTTTCTGCTTGTTAATGACCACAATATTCAGCAGAAGCTGTTCAGAAATGATACTCACCACTGCAATATACATTGTTCAATTTCTTCAATAATCCGAACGGAATATATGATTCAAGCAGATCATCTACATCAACATCAGCAGCCAAATAACAATAAGATAACAGATCGCCAATCCTAAAATCAGTCCAAGTTAATACCTATTCGTTTCATGACAACTGTGATTGTTTTTCAGAACCCTTAAAGCGAATGTTATTGTCGCACCCTTAACCACACTGTCTTTCTGGATTTGATATCAAATTTTTCACCAGTTTGCAATGTTAATTTCTACACAAGGTTGACGCGTATTTGCAAAAAATCTCATTGTCATGTATTTAAAAAGTATAATAAATGATAATTGATATGAGTATGTTAAAAGTGGAGATAATTACGCTCACCCCATGCCCTACAATAGTTACTCTATGGACTATACCATGTCTCATAATGATAAATTATCTGTGAACTGCATCCTCCCCAATGATTTTGTGAGTAGATGTAATGAACGTAACTTACATCACTTGAAAGAGAGAATATATTTTGAAAAATAACTGCTATGGTTTGCCTGTTGCATGAGTTGTGGGAAGTGTACTACATTCAATGACCAGAGGCCGTATTCACAAAAACAGATAGAACCTGTTACAGTTTTTCTACCAACTGGTAGAATAAAGTTTACCAAGGGTAGATTTGATATTCATAAAATCAGGAAGAAACACCGGTATAAAGGAATTTCTACCACGAGCTAGGAATCTTACAAACTGAGTTAGATGGTAGACTTTGCTATAGAAAACATAGTCTGCAATCCATAAAACTGTAGATTTGTATCTCTTTTTACTCCCATTGAGCTGTCACCTGCCAATGAATTTTCCCGAAATGTCATGTGATTCTCATCACACTGATATTTTATTTTGTTTGTCACTTTTTATTTCATAACCATTTACTTTTATTTCATTTCGTCTATTATTTTGCACATGCATTTTTTATTTTATTGTATTTCGTTTATTTTGTTTCTTTTGCACGTGGGCTAAAGTACGCCCTTTAGCTAAAAACTTCCACCAAGCGAGCTCCACGAGCTCATGGCTATATTAGGTGCATTCCATGCGCCTCTTATCAGTAAAAACTAGGGTCTCTTTTGCTACGCAAAAGAACTAGTTAAAAAGTTTTTTCTAGAGACACTCCTATGTTTAGCATAGGCACTAAAGTCGGCTAAAGTGCTAAAAGTGCTTGAGCTGGGAAAATGTCTATGTGACCATAGGCATTTTCTGCACCGTTTTCTTCTGCAGAAGTTAGCTTGGGCATTGTGAGCTCCGCCCAGGCTTTACTGTAGCCAACAGGGTCCTCAAAAGGACATGTTGCTTTAGTTTTTTGCTCATTTTTTGGGTTTACCCAGTTTTCCATCTTGTTTTTAACCCTCGCCTCCGCCGCCTTCTTTTATATTAATTTACATATTTTACTATTCAACACTGCATCCGGGGCCCTCAATTTGCATACGTTTTTGCCTGTCACTTTGTGCCAGGTCATTGCCCGTTTACATTTCAAATAAAAGAGTCGCCCCCAGCCTCCAGCATTTTACCAGTTGAGGAATCGAGTCAGAGCAGCCTCCACCCGTTCGTTAACCAAACCGTCAACCCAGGGACCCTGTGGCCCTTCGTCAAATCGTTTTTGTTGAAGCCAGACTAGATGAGTCTTCTCAATGAGTTATTGTTGTGAGTATTTTTGGGGAATCCTTTCTAAATCGGTTTTCCCCTGAGTTTTCCCTCAATTAAAAGGGCTCTTGTTCCCCTCGGGTTAGGGCTAAAAGGGGATCTTTTGGTTTACAATCGGGTCCCCAAAGTGGGTCATTTTCCGGATGACCTTGTCCATCTTCCATACTGAATGGGACCAGGGATTGTCACTCCTAAGCTGGCTGCGTTGTCCATTATTCTACAGTAGTAACCCCAGTGCAGCACGAAAGTTGGTATAGTTTCTCCAGTACTAGCTCGTTTAGGTTCCCGAAACAGAACGAGCCACCCAAGGGGGTCACAGCATGTTACTCACTGTGACATGGCCGTATTTTTCTATCAATATGGCATGGGTTTTTCATCAATGTGACTCGCCCACATTCTCGTCTGATGTGACATGGCTCGCTTTTTCTGTTTTACGTGACAGGGCATTAAAAGTGAATACAATATTTACTTATTGATACTTCGATAAAGAAAAATTAGTGGACTTCTTTTTATGCCTATTTGTCCTCCCTATTTCCAACCTCATTTTTACTTCTTTTAATGAATATAAACTTAGTAGTAACCCCTCTACAACCAACTAATGAGTATAAACTCAGCCTGCAGTAACCATAAACCGGCATCATTTATTGCCTGGGTAAAGCTCTATTTGTCGGCAATTATATGAATAACGGCCTCAGATCACTCTTGACCTAATCAGCCAATATTATGAACAACATTTCTGGCTGTATAAACAAATCATATGACATACCTCATAGCTGGAGGCACTGTTTTCTTATTTGCACCAACACAAATTCCGACTCAAAGGTGTTTGTCTGACAATATCTTTTTGTAGGTCATATGCGTGTAAAAAAGCTCATCAAGTGTAACATCTTGAAAATATTCCTATTTTGAAGTTCTTACAACATTCCTTTGTTTGCTTCACGAGTTTGAAAACAGCGCAATAGTCATCACGCTTTTGTTTATTAACATTGAATGTTTCGTTAGTTGATGGAACAAATGAAGACTGAACTGATCTACGATGTTGACTCTGAGCTTACAGTAACAGAAATAGTATTTTTCTTGTTCCCTACAGCAAATTTAATTACATTTTATGTAATGATTACTCCAAAGTACGAAGTCAAAAATTCCAAGAACAAAGAGAAACTCGAAAATAGTATCTCATAACGGGGTCGAACTATTTTTAGTTCAATTAATTACCTGGAAAGCAAAAGATCCCACAAATTTGCAACAATCCTCTTTCAGATTACGAAAAATTTGGGCATTTTTAGTTTCCAAATGCACGAAAAGGTAATCTTTCAGTACTGGACTCTGAAATTTCGTTGTTATGAGTATGGTCAAAATGGTCAAAAAATTGTCCTTTGTACTCGAGGCCCCTTCATATATGAAGTACAAAAAACTGCGGCTGTATATGTAGACCATTGGCTTTTTTCTTACTGCACAGCTGCCATTAATCAGTTTCTCATATGGGGAATGATATCAATAAGGACATGTTTGGCATAATGTGCTTTATAAGATTTTTTTATGCCTCGTGTATGCCATCAGAAATTATAGTCTGTTTTTCTTGAAATGCTTCCAAATAACGAAAGTGGAAAGCAAGTAGTAATACAGATTTTCGCGATTTTCTGATAAACGATATGTCGTATAGGACTGGAAATTTGTAGGCATACTGACCTCATCTTTAACAATTTTTCAAGGGATGAATTTTACGTTAAGAGCTTTACGTAGACCCTTTTGACGACAGTACTGATTTGTGTCATTTTTGCATTTGGAAGCATTTTATGAAAAACAGACTATAGATAAGATAAATATTATTTTATTACAATATCTATTGCATTGTTCTATTCAGAAGCATAAACTGCACTATGCATACTTAAGGGCCTGCTATACTTCGCCGTGCGGCACTACATTGAGCTGCTATAATTTGCCGCACGCACGGCACCTGAAAATTTTTCATACGGCGGCATGCGGCAGCAATGCTTTAATATATCTCGATCGAGTCGATAATCTACCAGCAGGTAGAAGGCGCGTGATAGATAAGTAGCTGCTACACTTACGTGCCACACGGCACCGTACAGTGCCGTATGTACGGTGAAATATAGCAGGCCCTTTACTTTGGCACTTCAACCTGGGGTATGACTAATTGGCGGAATCCGCATGTGAATGCGAATGGTGGTTATGGTCTAATCGGCGGATGCAGATACGGATGGCGGATGCAGAATCTGTTCTCTTTTGGCAGATATTTTGGTCTGATTTGCTGATGCAGTATCCGCCCTTTTCAAGTCTAAAAGGTGAATATGCACTGCCAGTGGTGATTATTTTTTCCCCAATTTTTTGGTCAATTTGCTCAAGTTGGAAACTTTTTTGATGTCTAAAAGGCTGATTTCGAAAAACAGGGTGGATCCGCATCCGCATCATGTCTAAGCTGCAGAGAATTTTGGCGGATATGGAATTTGTCATGATTTTTGTATGGTTTTAAAGTTCTTTAAATAAAAAAACAAAAAAGACAGTAAATGTCATTAGTGATAGCCAAACCTTCACTTTTTTGGTGCAAAAATAGTGGTTTTTCATGTATGCATTCAGAAAACGTCCGTAGGTTTTTTTTGAATGGATTATAGTCAATTGCTGAAAATGAATCTCCAGGGTAATTTATGCTTGCTTTTTCGGACAGAATGGAATGGAACGGAATGCAATGGATTGAAAGTAACCGAACGAAAGGGGAATTTTGCTTCCGTGCAGTTTGGTTGGAGGTTACTGCGGATCGTTTCCAACAAAATTGCAGTTATTCCTTTTCCACCGAAAGTTGATTTTCAGCCTGAACGTTTCAAGCTATTGATGATCTGTTCCATTTCGTCAGAAAAGGCAAGTATAAATGATCCTTCTTGCTAAGAGTAAGATCATCCAACATGCTGGATAATATACTTTTGTGTCTAGGTTAATTGAGTGGCTTATTTTCAATATGTTATTAATTTTTATATTTATAATTTGATTTGCAGTTGTTTATTTTAATTTTTTTATATTTTGAATTTTTCATAGTTAAACTAAATTTGTAGCTTAATTAAAATTTAATTTTTGAATTTTGCAGAATCTAAGTTAAGATTTAATTTAAAATTTAATATCTGAATTTCGCCGAATCCGATTTAAGATTTAACTCAAAATCTTAATTTAAAATTTTAATGTAAAATCTGGTTCAATTTAAAATTTAATTCAATTTAAAATTTAATTCAATTTAAAATTTAATTCAATTTAAAATTTAATCCAATTTAAAATTTAATTCAATTTAAAATTTAATTCAATTTAAAATTTAATTCAATTTAAAATTCAATTCAATTTAAAATTTAATTCAATTTAAAATTTAATTCAATTTAAAATTTAATTCATTTTAAAATTTAATTTAATTCAAAATTTAATTCAATTTAAATTTTGATTCAATTTAAAATGTAGATCAATTCAAAGTTTAATTCAATTTTAAATTTAATTCAATTTTAAATTTAATTCAATTTTAAATTTAATTCAATTTTAAATTTAATTCAATTTTAAATTTAATTCAAGTTAATTTAAATTTCTATTCAAGATTTGTTTTAAAATTTAATTTGATTCAATATAAAATTCTATTCAAAATTCAATTTAAAATTTAATTTGATTCAATTTAAAATTCTATTAAAAATTTAATTTAAAATTAGCTTTAATAAGAATCTTCTAGCAATATTAAAAATTCGATCCGGCACCATCTAATCCACTACATGCATGAAATTTTCAGCCCTTTAGCCATATGGCGGATGTGGACCCACCATTTCTTCTTACATCCACTTTTTAAAGGCCTATGTATACTTCAAGGATCGCTGAGATTACCCATGTCAAAGTCAGTCTCCATATCCATCCATAATTTCAGTGATGAAGATTGCGTGGAAACCAAATTGGCCCGTACATCGCCATGGGAAGCATACCTTTGCTGCTTGTGAATCAGAATCATGGTCTCACGTGGAATATGACAACCCAGCCGGAGGACATGTTTGCTTTAACTATAGATTTAAAAAATTAGAAAGTGATCATCGTCTTAAGTCCAGCACCGGCCAGAGATGCGGGTGCTGGCAGGATTTGTTTGGTCTATAATCTGTTTTTTATAAAATGCTTCCGAATAATGAATCTGGAAGGCAAGTACTATTTTAGATTTTCAGCATTTTCTACCAAGCCGTACGTCATATGGAGCTTAAATTTAGTGACGAAACTCAGTCAACACTTAGAAATTTTTTGAGTGGAAAAATTTACAGTAAAAGCTTCATGTGCAGTATTTTCAAGTCACCTAATATTTGTGTCATTTTTCATTTTAGTAGCATTTTATAAAAAACAGACTATAGTATAGCTGTTTATACATGCTATTATTCACTCTACCGTAAGGCCGGAAATCCAACAAATATAAACGGAGTATATGAGCCACGGCTTTTTTTACAGTGAATCTTTGCATGCGGCCTAGTATACGTCAACTGTCAGTCTGAGGGGAGATTTTTTTGAATCGCCGCCCAGAACTATACATAGGCCTTAAATGTAGATATCGGCCAAAAAAAGTTTGGAGGCAGACAAAACCGCTGAAAAATTTGGAAAAAATATTCGCCATCCGCCAAGCATATCCGCCTTTTAAGGGTCATTTATACTTGCTTTATTCGATGGAAAAGATCGTCAACAGCTTGAAATGTTCAGCCTGAAAATTCACTTTCAGTCCAAGAGGACAACCGCAATATAGCAAAAAAGACTGAAGTAATCTCCACTGAACCGAATGGAAACATTCGTTCTTTCCAGTTACATTCCCTTGATTGCATTCTGTTCCGTTCAATCGAAAAAGGCAAGTATAAGTAGCCCTTTAGACTTGAGGGTAGATTCTGTCATTTACCACATCTGCCGATTAGACCTCAATATCCGCCCAAAAAGTGCGGATTTCACCATTTTAATCTGCCAATTAGGCAGTGAATATGCCGATTCAGCATCCGTCATCCTTATCCACCGATTAGACCATATCCACCATCCGCATCAGCATGCAGACTCTGCCGATTAGTCATACCATTTAAACCGTGCAATTTTTCCTTCCAAATTAGCCTCCGCACGAAAAAAGATGTGTTCATGTAAGGGGCCAACTATACTTTGCCGTACGGTGCCATACAGTGCTTGTTGTATGCCCGAATCCACGTGGCTGGTGCATCAAAAAAATAATGCTTGGTAGGGGGCTCGAACCCTCGACCTTCTGCATTCAAGGTAGACGCACTATCTAACTGTGCTAACCGAGCCATGAGGATGGTTCGGAAATTGTGGTTGCAAAGTAGGTGGTGAGTGTGGGGCATGCTGCATAGTGAATAGCCAGACGCACCACTACAACACCCCTCCCCCCTTCGAGGAGGAAGGGCACTGGACGGTTACCGATGTCGTATGCCCAAATCCACGTGGCCGGCGCGTCAGAAAAATAAGGCTCAGTGAGGGAATCGAACCCTCGACCTTCTGCATTCAAGGCAGACGGATTATCCAACTGCGCTAACCGAACCACGTGGATGGTTCGGAAATTGTTGTTTTAGTGGTGGTGGTGAATGCGGGGCATGCTGCGTAATGAATAGCCAGATGCACCACTGCAACATGCTGTATGGCACGTAAGTATAGTAGCTACTTATCATGCGCCATACGGAGCCGCGTGGCGCCGCACAGCACCCTACGGCATGTAAGTATAGCAGATACTTATCATTTTCATTTACTTATTACCATTTACCACCGTACGGCGTGAAGTATAGCAGCCACTCATCAGGCGCCGTACGGTGCCGTATGGCGAGGTATAGTTGGCCCCTAACCCTTCGTATGCTGATACCTTTAAGGGCCAACTATACTTCGCCTTACGGCACCACATTGAGCTGTTATACTTCGCTGGTGCTCATAGTTACTTCGACCCAAGATTTCAGAGTCTTATAAACGTTCGTATGAAAAATACATTCTTCTTGTACTGTTTAATACTGTTTCTCTGTCGGGAAGTCGTCTTCTCTGACACTTGGCTTCATTAATTTCATTCATTTTTCATATAAAAAGTAACCTTTGTGCAGACGTCATTCACGTGTCCACAAGTGAATATAATCCTGCAAAAAGACTTTTTCCTCATCCAAGACACCTTAGCGTGTTTTATGAAATTTGTATATAACTCTGTCCTGCAAATTTTTATTGTCTGTATTCATAAAATCGCTTTGCAATTTTATGGTATTGTTGTGAGCAGGTGATGCAGCAGTTTTTTGTGTTCGTTTCCTCGCCCGTGACCACTACAATTTCACGTTTTGGATGTTCGTTGAATGGTGAAATTGTGTCATTTTGTTCTTTCGCTTGGCTCACTTTTTTAATACTGGGATAATTTCTGTACAAGATAATTTTTGCACGAAAAATCAAGGGTATGTTGTGGAAGTGAGTAGCAACCGAATTTTGCTACAAAACTCGATTTTCGGTTTTTAGGGTGAATGCAAGTCAAATCAAACGGAAACGTCTCACGGCACGGCAAACCTGGGCCGATTTGCAAAATTTTTGTGCAAGATTACAGATATGAAAACTTTAGTCAAAAAAGCTTTGATCTGCTGCGGATATAATCTTATCAAAGTTGTACACACCATAAAAAATTGAAAATCGAACATATATACTTTTCCAATGACATAAAGTCAGCCCAAGCCTAATCTAAGCCTAATGAAACATCGATGTTGTTGAGAAATTTTGTGGGATTTGGATCCAGCGAAATTTCATAGTTTTAGTCGATATGGAAATCGAAGAATGGGAAATAGCGAGTTTGTGGTTAAAGCTTGTTTCTTGATTCTAAAGACAGGTGCTTTGCAGATCAATTTCATGGATATTTTAATGACTTGTGGGCCTAGCCTTTCAGTTTTATTGTTTGGGCTTAGATTAGGCTTGAACTGTACCTCATGTCAAGGATCTACATTTCGGTTTTCGATGTGAAACTTTGGTTAGACGATACTCTGAGCAAATCCGCGTTTTTTTGGCCAAAATTTCCGTGTTAGTAATCTTGCATAAAAATTACGCAAATCAACTCGCGTTTGCTTTCCCGTGAGAGACTTGCTCCGATTTGACTTGCATTCGCCCTAAAACGCCGAAAATCAAGGCTTCGAGCTAGCTCCTTAATTTAAGCCCGAAAGCCTGGCCCGAAATATGGGCTTCGGGTCGGGTTCATGCTGTTTGAAAAAATTATCGGGCCAGGCCGACCTAGTTTTCAAAAGCCCGAGAAAGTCCGAAAAATTTTGATATGCAAGTTATAGTTTTTGATTATGTTCCTTGTGATTACTGCATCAAATAGATTTTGTTCGGGACACCTAATTTTTTTCAGTGTACCTGAAGAAAACCGAAAGATTTCCGATTTTTCAATTTTTGAAAACCGAAAACCATGGACAAAGTAGACAAAGCTCGGCCCGACCAACTGTGCTCTTTACTCACACTTTTCCTTTGTTTCCGTTTTTGCTCTACGAAATGAAATAGCATTTAAACAAATTTTTAAGACACGATTTCTAAGAGGATTCGACTGAGTTGTGATAAGTGAAAAATAAACCTTACCTGAAAATCATATATTCGGTGTAACTTGATGCGCTAGGAGCGATGTCTCATTTTTAAAATGTATCAAGTTTCGATTCTCTCACAATAGATGTCGCAATTATCAGAAAATGTAATTATAAGATGGTATTTATACTCCAAGTCCTCCGACCCTCTAGCAGTACATGAATTTCCGTGATTATTTGTCAGCAGGTTGAAGTCATCGTAAACTATCTATTGAAAAGGGAATTTTTTGGTGCTTGTGAGCTTTAGCAGTACATAGATATGATTATTTTTGTGAAAAAAATGAAAATTTTTGCTCCCAAAATTTGATGTTTCGAGCACCACTGTATTCTTAATACATACTTTAAACTAATGAATCCTACAGTAAATTGTGACCCATCGATTGACCTAATATTGGATATGTTTTCAGAACACGATGTCTGACGTAGCTAAACTTGCAAAAGTTGAAAGAACTGTATGTCAAAGATCAAAAAGGTCGAAAATTTTCAATTTTTGTGTTACTGTAGCTTTGCAAGTTTTGATTTTCGGACGAAATGAATATCATTTTCGTTCCTAGCGCATCAAGTTTCAACAAATATGTGATTTTCGGGTGGTTAATTTTTTTCTTATCACAACTCTCTGTATGAGAAACTGAATTTTCTCAGAAAGTGTGTCTTAACATCGGACTTTGAGTTGATGCTTCGGACCGGGCCGGGTTCGGGCTTCTAAAAAAAATTTTCGGGCCGGGCGGGAAATTCCAAGCCCGATTCAGGCCCAGTGCACTCACTACCTTGAATTTCCTAAAATTAATGAATGACATATTACAAGTTTTACATGGCTGTAGAGGCAAAAAATTAGGAGAAAATGAATAGCTTATTGTTACGTCCGGAGGTTGATTGGCATCCTTTCGTAAACGAGTCGATATTCAGGTCTTGGATCAATATACTTGACGACGTTTTCAACAGTATCTTTTTGATATCTATTTCTGTCTAGTCTTTCAGCCCAGTCAATGGGCTCCATCCCCAATGCTTCCATGAAAAGAAGCATGATTTTGTATGACGAATGACAATATTCTTCATGGAGGTATATGCTTTAAAAAAAGAACGTTTATTACATATTAGGGCAAAAAATTGGATTACTCACTTCGTGTGATTAATCTCAGACGTTGTATAACACATACTTTTAATTTTTGATCTGCGCAAATAAATAATAATATCCTGTGAATTGAGCACACCTTGATTGGTTGTGTTTTGTTGATAAAATCTAAATAACGATTATGAAAAAACTGAGGACATGCAGAAAATGTACCCACATCAAACAGGTTTCCATCAGAATCGCTTGATCCAAGCTCCTATCGATACGTTCAATGTATCCTTCAAACCATTCTTCATACCCTGTGTAGTATATTACAGTGGTATACTCGTTGCGACGGTTAGTGGGCATTGCTCTTGCTAAAAACAAAGGGTTATAAACAATCCAATTATTCTACCAAAGTCACTCATACAGTGGGATCTTAGTTTATAGTTTCTTCCTTGCTGATCAATTTTGAATTGAATAACGCCTTGAATAGCCATTGTCGCAAGTACCTTAAATGTTTCGTACAGCTTATATGTCGTGCAGACAAAAATAAGCTTACAAAAAGTTTTCTCATGAACATTTTCTGGCTGAAAAGTGAACAAATGGGGTCACAATGAATGCATGTTGGATTCATCAACATTTAGTTCTCTTTAATGGATTTCTGATGAGCAGCCAATCGATTACTTAGCCTGAACACAAATCGTTTGATGAGCAAATTCTTTAGATTTACGTTAATATAGTCTGTTTTTCTTGAAATGCTTCTAAATAATGAAAGTGGAAAGCAAGTAGTATTTCAGATTTTCACGATTTTACGGTAAAGAATACATCATATGGGACTGGAAATTTGTGGGCATACTGACCTAACCTTTAACGATTTTTTGAGTGAAAAATATTACGGTAAGAGCCCTATGTGAACGATTTGACGACACTAATGATTTGTGTCACTTTTTTATTTGGAGGCATTTTATAAAAAACAGACTATAGTTCTATTCGATCCTACTTGGCAAGGTTGTTTTCAATTATAGATAACTGAATGTATGCGTTTTAAACTGCAGTCCATTTCAAGGTCGGTACTGAGAGGAACACACTCGAAGCTGTACTTTTTAAATCAGCCGATTTCTTAGCAGCGCAATCCCTGATAAGTTATCTATGTACCAGATTATAATGAGATTATATTCTGATTTTTGGTCCATATTCTACGGAATACGAAAACGGACATTTGAAAAAATCGTTGCCATTTCAAAAAATTTGTTACCACTTCGAAAAGAAAAGTTTTACCTTCTAATATGATGCACAACATTTTTTAAGATGCATCGCGAAAAAGTTAAGATGCAAGAGAAAAAGTTAAGATGCAAGAGAGTTAGACTTTGTTTTCAAGTGCATCCCAATTTTTTCAAGGTAATCTTGAAAAAAATCAAAATGTTATCTTGAAAAAAATCAAAATTGCATTTTGAAAAAAAAATTGCGATCCCATCTTGAAAACATCATGAAGTCGTTTTCAAGAAATCTATGACATCTTCGAAAAAAATAACCAAAATGGGATGAAAGGGGGCCCAAGGATGAAAATTCCTGAAACTTCCATCCGACGACATTGCTCCGTCTCCTATGTCTATGCACACCGGAATCCCTCGAAGTGAATTTCTAAAGTCCTTGCTGGCGGTCGGATTAAAATGTCAAAAAATATATGAGAAACTCTGTAATAACTACAGTTTTTCAACTTTTGAATACCTTATGGTATCGATTTTTTCGTCATTTGTTGATATAATGTGCAACTGATAGGAGTACGTATACTGTAGAAATCTTATTAGTTGCTTCACAGTTTTGAAGTTTTGGCGTGACCTTTTCTCAAAAAATAATGATTTTTTCCTCTAAAAAGTCCAAATTCGACTTCCTCGTTCGTCCAGGCCAATGCTAAGCACAGGGTTGATGGATTTTAGTATGAACTACTGCTGACTCATTTTGACTACTATAGGACAAAAATTAAGCTATCGTACTTGCACAATAGAGTCATACAATAAAAGAAAACGCACCAAAGAGACAAAAAACCGTAAAATACTGATTTTCAGTTCACTGTGGCTGATCGAATATGCACCACACAAAGCAGATATGATTCGTTCTAAGCGTCGGAAACTAGACCACAAGTTTTTTGAAGTAAAGTATAGTTTTGAATCATCACAACGCAGCTAATCTTCTCAGACACTGTAGCTTAATTAGTCCTGCTCTCGAAAAAATTTCGGTTACTGATGCTTTCGACCGTTTTTGACGTAGCTGTCTGACTGCAGTTGTGGATTGAAGTTATCAGTGGCTTTAGGAAAATCTTTGTCTCTCATTCCCAGACCTATTTCAATCTTATAACAGATCTCAATTTCATAAAAGTGAGACGTGAAGACGGTATCCCAACATATTTTCCGTAACCGTGGTTTCCGTACTGAATTAGTACAGTTGTTCTTATCACATAGGATCCTTTTGAAAAGCTGTTTCTGAAAATGCCATGATACAATTGAAAAAATTACAGTAAATACCTTGTTATGTTCGAAAAATTTTCGCGTGCGTATGACCAAAACTTGGTAAAAAATACATACATGGCTTTCCTGAGCTTTCTGACACTGAAAATCAAGTTTTGGTAGATTGTGAGAATTTGCAGGTTTTCGCCAATCTCATGATTCGTGCATTTTTCACAGAAGACAGGAGAGAATTTCATTTTGACGACAGCAAAATTCGCAACCATCTATGAATATGTGATGCACAAACACTACATATAGTCTGTTTTTCTTGAAATGCTTCTAAATAATAAAAGTGGAAAGCAAGTAGTATTTCAGATTTTCTAATGAACAATATATCATATAAACCTAGAAATTCACGAATATATTGAGCTCATCTTTAACAATTTTTCGAGTGGAAAATTTTACGGTAAAAGCTCTATGTAAACGATTTTGACGACAGTACTGATTTGTGCCACTTTTCTACCTGGAAGCATTTTATAAAAAATAGACTATAGATACGTCGTGCTGTACTTTTTAGCGGATTTCTAAAAAACTACATAATTGTATTTTAAAGAGAGAATGAACCTTGCCGTAGTTTTGCACATACAAAAAAGAGGACGCATTACTATACTTCATTTATTTTGAAATGATAGATGCAGCGGTGTTGCAGCCAAACTTCTACTCAAAATATTGGAAGGCTAGTTGATGCAATTCAAAAACTTTTTGTTTCATTATAAAGACTCCTTGATAACCACCTTTTTCAATCATTTCAAGATTATGGAAATTGATTCCCTGATCTTTAATGAGACAGGGTTTGTCTAAATTCCGATTGATGCATCCATCACTTAGAAACGAATGAGTCCTATCTTCAGTTTCTGGTCAATTTTATTCGATTATTTGTGTGAACGAGAAGCCCAACCTAGAAATGAAAAAATTCTAGGATTTTTGTTGCCGACGATCATCAACTGTCACCAATTTTAATCCTAGGAATCGAGGATGAAATCCGGGAAATAGAACACTGTTATACTTTTCAGGACTGTCACAGATTTTTTACATGCTGAACATAGGAAGCCAAGATTGCTCGAGGCATCACCAGGTTCTTCCAGGCTTTGCCTAGACCTGTTCCCAATACAGCGATACCCACAATAGTGAAACTCAAAATAGCGAGACTCAAAACAGTGTTCCTCAAAACAGTGAAGTCTCAAAAGAACGAATCTCAATACAGCGAATAGTGAAAAATTCTATGTATTAGAGTAAACGCACACATCATTTTTATAATAAATATGCAAATTAGGTATATTAAAGTCGTTTTTGCTAGTTGAGATGATGTCGTGCAGGTCTTTTCTTAGGATGTTTAAGAAAAGATAGAGGCTTCTGGTCTGAACTGACCTGTTAGAACTAATCCCTTGGCTAAGCCTCGGTGATAGTGCAACAGTCCGGTTCCCCAGACCTACAACAACAAAGATAAACTTAATTTAAATGCGGGACCTCCCACAGAAACCTCGACAGTCTCCTAGATGAGACAAGGAATCCCCTCAGGGATAAACTTACTTGTCTGGATCCCCTAACGGGTCTTCCAGAGCTTGCAGTCAGCAAGCTGGCGCCTGGGCCTTTGGCCCTCTGCTCTTGTTGATCGGTCGGATCTAAATAATAAACAAATATATGTAGCAATAAATCCGACGAATTGTAAAAAGAATGTGGATTGACCACTATGAATAATATGCAAATATAAAACGATGTTGCTGGGAATATTTTAATGGATGCCAGCAATATAATTTCCAAAAATATAATAAAAACGTATATTAGTGAAAGAATGATTTCACTATCACTTTTTGGTCTTTCTTTGGCGCACCATTTCTATGCAAATGTTTGCACCGCTGGTCGTCCAATTTTGTCGATTTGCATGGCGATTTCCCGACGCGACTTGCCATCAACAGGGTGCCCAACATGATATTATCATGGAGCATTTCGGCGTTTTTGTAAGGAATGTGTCAATTTGGAGAAAGATCAGCAAGTACAATCAAGAGAGTTCGTGTCGAGACAGCAAACGGGCGTGGCTACAACGTCAAATGAAATTGTGAAAGAATTCTCATTGTTGTTTTTTAGTGAGGCAGACGTGCAGTTGCTTTTTTGTGTGAGAGAGTATATTTTTGTAGATTGAAGCAGTGCATTTATAATTTAGTAAATTGAAAATCAAATGTGTTCTCTAGGTTGAGTCAAACTATTTGGAAAATAGTTCGAGTATTTGGGTTCAACTAATAGAAGGGTGAAGGCCCTGTCATACTTCACCACGCGGCGCAGCGTGGTACCGGCCGGCGCCGCGCGGTACTGCCTTTGAAGTATGAATAGGTTTTTGTAATTTTGCGGCGCCCCGTCAGGTTTCAACTAAACCAATACACATTTTTTGAGAAGAGCAAAATCCAAAAGTAAAAAAGAGAAACATTGTTGTGAAACGTTTGAAAAAACGAGAACAAAAAAATCATCATAAGAATTTCCGATAAAGGTTATTTTGAATCGAGCTTAATTGCAAAAAATTAAATTAAATAAAATAAAGAAAACAAAATGAAATAAGCAAATAAGATGAAATGAATAAAATAATTAAGCACTGAAGGCACAACAAAAAACTATTTATAAAGAAACGAAAAGTAAAATAATGTGGTAAAAGTATGTAAAAATAGAACAAAAGTACACATGCTGAAAAAAATAAATAAAAAGAACAGAAAGTGGCTCAAAGAATATTTAAAAAAAATAAATCAATAAAGGAAAAAAACATGCATGTAGATGTGTTAATAATAAACAAACCAGAATAAAAAGCTGTAATGTCGTGAAATCACATGCTATAAAGCCATAATGTCAGAAATCCGGCGATTGATGCCAAAAGTGTGGCAACTAGCATCCGCCAGATCGAAATGGAGGACCAATTAAGCCATGCCCTAAACCGACTACCCCCGCCCCCAATCACTATTCTTCTATTCAAAAGATAACTTTTTTGAAAATTCCCTATTTTGGGAATTTGTTCTGAGACTTCGCTGTTTTGAGAATCACTGTTTTGAGACCTCACTCTTTTGAGAATCATTGTATTGAGACTTCGCCGTATTGAGAATCGCTGTTTTGAGACATCGCTGTTTTGAGAATCGCTGTATTGAGACTTCACTGTAATGAGAATCACTGTTTTGAGACTTTGCTGTTTTGAGTCTCACTATTTTGAGTTTCGCTGTTGTGTGTTTCGCTGAATAGAGTTGAAACCTTCGGCTAGACAAAAAACCCCAAAAAACATCCAGTGCGCATGTACAATATCCACATCAAGAAAATTTTTTTTGGCTGTTTTTCAGGTGCAACCTTATTTTGTTTTCTGCGAGGAAAATGTCTACACTCGTTTTTCCCACAAATGTTATTTTTATTGTGTCTTCCTTAACATCCGTATACCCCTAATGTCCCGATTCCCCGAAAGCCCCTATTCCCCGAAGGTCTCGATTCCACGAATGAATAAAATTCCCGTTTTCTCGAAAAATTCCTTAGTCCCTATCACCCGAACGTCCCGATTACTGAGTAAAATAACATTTTCGATCCCCCGAATGATTAATAAAATTTCGGCGATTCTGCCGATTCGTTCCTCAAACCCAATTACTGTCGAGGATTAAATCCTACGAATCGAAAATTTCACTTCTGAATTGGTTCTAAGACCGGAACTTTTAATTACATATTCTTAACAACGCATTGAGTGAAACTTCTGAAGATCACTACTTGTGAGTCGGAATAAAAACTTCATTCCGTTGTGTATCGATATACCGAACGTATCATTATACCGAATGTATCGTTATCCCGAATAATGCATTGATTCTCGTTATCCCGAATAAACATTATTGTCTACGTTGTCCACTCTCATTTTGCCTAAAAATTTGTGTGGGGCTTAAGCCTAGGCTTACCGTAAAACGGCCTTTAGTCGGACTGAAGGGGTAAAGTGGGACAATTCCAGGAAAATTTTTGTTACCTCGATTACTTTTTGTATATTGATTAATGTTCGAATGTTATTAAATTTTTTAAGATTTGCTTTTCTGCTACCTAACATATATTGATTTTTCTGGGATTTATGGCTCTGGAACCGAGGGCATGTCAAATTTTCTCTTTTTGGAGGTTGAAAACTTTTCCCTCTGCCCAACAACATCAGGAAGGAGTCCGTACTTTGTAATCTCACCATAAGTTAGGTCTCATAACTGAACCGGATGACCAAAAAACTCAAAGCTTTAAACCATATATAGTAGGGGAGACTTCACCTATACTAATCGGGAGGTAAAACCGAGCGAGGGACAGACGAAAAAATACATTTTCACACTTTTCAAATGTCTAACTAGCCTTTAAATAATCCAAAACGCTAAAAAAAGATTTATCGTCGATTGATCTGATTTCGTGCCTCTTTTGATTCATCATAGGTGGCGCGATAGCGTACTTGGCCCCAAATTTCATGTCCCCTCCTCTAGAGCCAAAACGGTAAGAGCTAGAACCTTCGGGTTTTTTCATAATTTCGGGCATAGGGGCAAACTATGGGGTGCCTTTTGTCATTTCGCCTCTATCTGCAAGTGGTGCTCGGTGGGGCCCCAAAAACATGCAAAAAACGCACTTTTTAAGGCGCCCAGCAATGGGTGTGCCATGTCCAACCTCCATACTTCGGCCTAAGCATCATGGGGGTGCAATGTCAAATGGTATTTTTTATTTTTTTAAAATATAGTCTCAATTCAATTATATGGTTGTCCAAAGTCCCGAGAACCGCGAATTTTGGCAATTTTGTTATATAAACTTAACGGCTTCAAAAAAAATAATGTTTAGCAGCATTAGACACTACGGTGCCCGGATTTTTTGCAGTTTCAATTGAACCGGTAGTCTTATTGGAATTTTCGGGATGCTAAGGTTTTTGATCATGGGGAATTCAATGGACATTATCACTTTACACAAGAAAAATCACCACGGGTGTAAACAAGCGTATTTTTGTTGTTTTTTGGTGGAAGGGGTTTTCGACCGTGGGGAATTTAATGAATGCAGTCATGTTACAAAAAAAATTATCCCGGGTGTAACCAAGGGCAGTGTCTATTAGCCGGATACTGCGAATATAATTTTTTATATCTGCAGTATACTGTTAATAGTGCCTGCTATACAGGGCCTACTATTAGCCGTACGGAAAGTACAGTAAATCTCACGACACAAATTTTTCACTAAAAATTACAACTTACAGATCAGATTGTCCAGCACATTCCAGACACTATGTTTTTATAATTATCATCATTTGTATGCACATTCATTAAACTTCATTCGATTTACATGATAAAGTCATCGATATCATTATATGAGGAAACTGTAACAAAAAGACTAGTCAACCTTAGGACGCCCAAATTATTGAGATTCACACCATCCACAAGATCAAAATATTTATCTTGTGGACGATGTTCAGAGTTCATAAATTCGCTGTCCAGGTTTAAGATTATTGTATTTCTGCGTCTCTCAGCTGGCCTGAGTGATGACAAGTATTCTGTGAGGGATTGAAGTTTCCTGCAAGAAACAAATTATAGCGCAAGAATTTTTGGGAATGTAAAAAAAAATTCGTTTTAGAAGTTTGCAATAAATCTGCAGGAAAGAAGCAGTCTAATATGAGCTAGTAGTATGAGTCTGTGATCCATATTAAACTTGATCTATTTCTCATGCTACCTGTTGCATTTTGGATCCTTTCTCAAACGTGGCAGGTTGATGAAATAACGTGTTTAATTTCGAAGACATCAACGATCTTTTTGGCCAGTCTAATTAGATCAGCAGCAATCTGAATGTTTTGGCGAATGATCTTGGGTGTATCAAATGCATGACATATTCCTGGTTGTTCATTCACTAGTGATGATGTTCTGTCATGCTTACTACCTTTCCTAACGACGTTGTTTGTTCTAGAGAGTCTAATATATGCAACTTTCACGGGATCATGATCCATTCAAAATGAATGTAGTATGACATATATCAAGCATTTTTTTGTTTGAGTTATTTCAAATCACAGGTCATTTAGGATCCCAACGTGTACGAATATCTCGTGCTCACAGGGAACTGCCTGCTTATTGAAGCTGATAATGATAAGTTTTGGAAGGTAATTGGTAGTGTGGAGACGCATTATCAATAACATTGGTCTACGAACAGTTATCTGTATCAGACATAAAATACCTAGACCAAGGTCAGTGGACCATTTGCGGGAAACTGAGGAGCTGGATCTTGGAACAGGGTTTCGCACCGAACCACTCCTATGATTGGACATGATTGGCATCCGTTGTGGAATGTTTTGTTCGAATTTTTCGCCGAATACGTTTCAAAATTGGATAAGTTGGATTTTTTGGGTCAACCAAAGTTGATACCTGTTTAATTGACGGTAATTAAAAAAGTTCCGTGCGGTTGGAAGCATACATGTGTGAGTAGAGATATGGGGGTATGCATCCCCAGAGTTTTAAAATTGGAAGTTTTTTCCTGTATGAAAAATTTTTTATTACACTTTTTTTGGCTCTTGGTCTCAAAAAAACAGGATCTACCCCTTCTGTAACGACCTTCCCCCAAAAATCGCGGAAATGCGTTCGTTTACACTCTTTTTTTATGTGACGTGACTGCTTCTATCGAATTCTCCATGGCTGGAAACTCCTCCCCCCAAAAAAGGTGGGAACACATTTGTTTACAATTAGGATGATTTTTTGAGTGAAGTGATCGCATCTAATTCTCTCTTCCTCTAAAAAATCACGGAAATTCGTTTGTTCACACTCGAGATATTTTTTGCGTAAAGTGAAAAACCGCTTTCACCAGAAAAGTGGCGAATATAAGATTGTTTACACCAGGGATAATTTTTTTGTTCAAAGTGACCGCGTCCATTAAGCCGTAGGCATACTTAGCCGCAACGGGCGAA
The DNA here is from genome assembly GCA_963922205.1 of Romanomermis culicivorax. Lineage (NCBI taxonomy): Eukaryota > Metazoa > Nematoda > Enoplea > Mermithida > Mermithidae > Romanomermis > Romanomermis culicivorax. Next base: position 227,944 of record CAWUHX010000378.1, read on the forward strand.
AAAGTGTGCGGCCCGCGAAAAAGTGTGCGGCCCGAAAAAGTGTACGGCCCGTTTTCAAAAATTGCGGCCCGCAAGTCACTCGCAACCGGAACTTGCGGGTGGCAACCCGCAACCGCATTGCGGTTTAGTGCGGTTTATGGACCCGCAAAGAGTTCTCGAGTGAAGTTCTTTTTGCGGTTCTGGTAGCCGCACTTGATACAGTATATGCCGTTTTGCGCTGAATAACACTAAATACCTGATCTTTATCAACTAGAAAACTCAATTTTTTTCAGAATTAGCTCTGTCCACCGGCTCCTACTTGTCCTGAAAGACCCATGGAAAAATGTTGATCTTGAATTGTTTTTCGACGAATATGATGAAACGCAGGATTTTCCACTTTTATTTTGCCAAAATCTGATTGTGAAAAAAAATTTTGAATTTCTTACGTCGGAAACATAGCTTTTTGTATTTGGATAATAAACATATTGAGCCTAGAAAATTGACGAAATTCTTTCTGTTTGAAGAATTCATATTCTTCAATGTTGAAAAAACTTCATGGAAAAAGTGCTCCCTCATAAGCACGCACGATTAAAAAATTAAAATTCATTTAACAAATTAAAAAATCGAATAATTATAGATTTTCAATATGTACAGTGAATGTTTCATTCTCCGTATTTTAACTTAAATGAACGTCTCTTAAGTGATTTCCGGTTCGAAATTGCGGTTAAGTATACTTACAATTGCGGTTAACTATGCTTACAGTTGCGGTTTTCCGGTTCAGCATTTTTGCGGAACCGCACAACAGTATGCCACTGTGAGAGCCGCAACCGACCCGTAATTGCAGGCCGCAAAATTTGCGGCCGCAAAAAAACTGGCCAAGTATGCTTACGGCTTTAAAGTAATTGCAGTCGAAAACCCCTTCCATCAAAAATTCCCGGAAATACGTTTGTTTACACTCAGGATAATTTTTGTTGCGTAAAGTGACCGCGTCCATTGAATTCCCAATGGCCAAAAGCCCCTTCGCAAAAAAATTCACGGGAAAACGTTCATTTACATTCATAATAATTTTTTTGTGTAAAATGACCACGTCCATGGATATCCCCATGGTCCATAACCCTTGCACCCCGAAAATCCCAATAACACTACCAGTTCAATTAAAAATAGAAAAAATTTTGGTTTGGTAGTGCATTATACTGCTAAAAAATTATATTTTTGAAGCCAAAAGTATTATGTTTTAGGAGTGCCGGATTTAATAATTGGATTGAGGCCATATTTTTAAAAAACGAAAAAACTATTTGGAATTACATCTCCAAGACGTCCAGAAGAAAAATATTTTGATCTTGTGGGTGGTGTCAATCTCAATAATTTGGGCGTCCTAAAGTTGACTACTCTTTTCGTTACAGTTCCTCATATATTGAGATCGACGACTTTATCATGTAATTCGGATGAATTTTAACAAATGTGCATACGAATAATGATCATTATTGAAGAATAAAATGCCTGAAATGTGCAGGATGGGATGAGTGATCGTTGACAAATGCGCTTTCCAATACGTAAGTTGTTATTCTTGTTCAAAAATTCGTGTCATAAGATTTACTGTGGTTTTCGTACGGCTTATAGTAGGCCCTAGCACATAGCAGGCACTATTAAAGTATTAACAGCACCGTTTTTTTCCTCGAAGATTTTTTCCACATGACAACCGGACCCAAAATTTTTTTCCTCATTTTCCCAAAATTTTCCCCATTTTCAAAAACGTTTTTAATGTGGCTACGGACGGATGATTTTTTATGCATTTTAGGAGCATATCCAAGCATTTTGTTGTATTTGGAGTCAGAAACCTGCAAAAATGAGGGAAAAATTGAGGAAATTCTGGTTATGTTAGTCAATATGAGCTCATATGAAGAAAATATTGGTGTTCTACAGGAACGGCTGAAGCATGTTAACGATAGAGTTCTCAGGACTAAATCCGCTTAACATTTCTGTGATTCCGATTAGAATCATCTAATTTTATTTAGTTCTCGGTCCGGTGCGGAGCGCCGGAAAAATTTTCGGATTTTCACTTTCTAAAACTCTGGAAAATGAACCTTCATAACGTTGGGAAATAAATTTAAATCAGACGGATAAAGTGTAATTTGCTTGCTCCCCATTCCGGCGCCAAGCGCCGGAAAATTTTTCGGGTCTATACATTCTAAAACACCGGAAAATAAATATCTCCAACAGATATTCATGAGCATAAGTTCTAAAATCGCAGTCTAAAATGATGTCTTCAATTTCCATCTTCAATAAACGCAAAAGTTCAGGTTGCAAACGTTGAAAAAATTCCAAGCATGGAGAGAAAAAATTGAGAGAATTGATGAGAAATCTCAATTTTGGGCGACATAATTGACTGCTAACGATTAGAAAATGAAACGAGCTAAATTGATTGATAGAAACTGTGAAGCATTAATTATCAGGGTTGGCAAGGCTTTGGTTTTTTGGTTTTTTTGGTTTTTAAAAAAAAACAAAAATTGGAAAATCTCTGGTTTTTTGGTTTTTTTGGTTTTTTCCAAAATCATTGGCAAACTGTTTTTTCACATTAGTCGATCTTCTAGGCATGTATTGGTGTCTATCTAAATTAACAAAACAATCAATTTAGTTGAATTGACTTCACTACAACGAAGAAAAAAGTCGTATTTTTATGATACATTTCGCACACAAAAGATGTGATATTAATCAATCGACATCTTCCTTTGTATCCATCTTGCAAGCACATAATTAGTACATGAGTTGAGTTTGCTATAATTTGCTCACAAATAAATTGGACGCTAAATCTTTCGTAGAGTGTACTCCGACCATACGGGGTGACATCCATTGATCCATATCATCAAAATTTTACAAAATATGATTGAGTATAATAATCCCGAATTCATTGTTACGGCAAGCTTTTTAATTTTCTTAGCTCGAAATTTCAAAATATAAATGAGCCAACAATAATGAAATTTTGTACAGATCAGTTAAGCATACTGTAGGTTAACAAAGAGAAGAGCTTTTGAGTGGCTCATTTTTATGTGATTTGACGTCACTACTAGGTAGAAAAAAATCGTACAAAAATATGTATCTATCATGCAAGCGAGGATAGTATATATAATGAGACCAATTTGCTGTAGTTACAGACAGGTTTGAAAAGCAAAAATTTGGAAACATCTGAAATGTCTATGTGTGACTTTCAACTGCAGTTTGTAATATTAATAACATATGTAATAATCTATCAAGTTAAAACCCTCTTATCGAAAACGGTATACTTAAAAAATGTGTCATTTCAGCTTTCCTGTGCATTATGTATATATATATATATATGTGATGCATTGATAGAATTCTGTGGTTGATTTTTTATGGGTTTTGATTACATACATTGCGTATTGTATACATTCCCTTTATAATTTTTCTTCTTTTCCTTGAATTTGCCCCTTACATATCGCATGCTCTGTTCCATTTTTACTTCATCTTTTTACTTTCATTTTACTTCATCTTTACTTCATCATTCTTCACTCATCGTTCCTTTCTTATGTGCCCGCTATTACTGTATTTTTATTGCTATAATAGGGATTTCGTATAGCATAAAATAATGACACTTCGGGTGAGATTAATACTTCTAGCTGCCATTTTAAGGCTGCCTGAGTAGTCTTAGATGATACAGGGAGCTTCCAGCAGTTTTTTACATAGTTATTTCGATGTACCAAACATTTCAAACCAGAGAAAAACCACAGAAAAACCAAAAAACCATTAAAAAACCAAAATGTCGAAATTTCAAAAGTTTGGTTTTTGCCAACCCTGTTAATTAGTAAGTTGAAGTAGACATGCTAACGGCCGCGCCTGATAGAAAATAGTTGAGATTATACCCATTTTGACCCTTTTAAGTCCACCAAAACGCATCTTTTCAGTTTTGAATTCTCCAAAATTTTTTCCACAATGAGAACCATACCCAAAATTTTTTTCCTCAAAAGACCCTATTTCAGGGGAAAATACGGTGATTACTGCTGATTTAAAAAATTATATTCGCAATATCCGGCTAATAGACACTGCCGATTCGAACCAGCGTTTTTTTGTGCACGGACAATTGTTCCCATTGGCACAAAAAGGTTCAAAAAAATTTGTGCCAATGGCACAAAAGTTTTTTTCCAGCAGTACTGAAAACCTTTATCCAAGCAAGTCAAGAGTACCATACCTGTACTTGGGGGGGGGACCCTCCCCCCCAACTTGGCTAACCATATACCCAACCCCCCCTCAGTCTGGAAAAAATTAAAAAAATTTGCAAAAAAGTGTGTTTTTTGACCTTTTTTGGGAAAAATGTCGACTTTTTTCGACCTCCTACCCCCAAATTTCGGATTTACCCCCCCCCCCCAGCTGGTCGGAGGTCTTACAGGTATGAAGAGCACTATTTTTTTCCACGAACCTTTTTCCACAAATGTGAAAAGGGGTCAAATTTTTTTCCCACATGTGGAAAAAAAATTTTTGGTCTTAAAATCCTCGTTTTTTCCGCCTGAAAATGCTCGCTCACAGGCGCTTTATTTAAGTGTTTTTGAGCTTTTTAAAGCATTCTGATAATCGATCATATATTTCAAAAAACCTTTCATAAATTTGACCGAAAAGCAATGAGTCAGAAGCGTAGAACTTTTCCAAAAATACTTCTATGAAACGTTTGAATTGAATTTACGTTAAGAAAAGAACAAACGCTTCAAAAAGTTGAGAAAGTTGACGTGTTGATCTTTCTTAAAAAAATCTATGAAGGAAAAAATGCGGATCTTCATTAAGTATAAAGATGTAATATTCAAGATTGCCAATTAAACATGAAATAATACGTTTAAAATGATGAGAACTATTAAAGATTAAATGGGAAGTGAAGGTAGACATGCTAAAAGCCGCGCTTGAGCTTGGTGATAAATAATCATGATTATTAAAGTTTTTTGAAAATTCTGAGTTTGGACCTCCTAAAAAGCATCAAAATGCATCTTTTCAATATGAAAACCCCAAATTTTTTCCACATTTGTGGAAAGACCTCAAAAAAATTTTCCACATTCCAGATTTTTTTCCACATTATAGTGCAAATTTGGAAAAAACGGTGCCCTCCCCAGAGCTTTTTTTGCACACAGCAACCAAATTTCGGGCTGTGCAACCAAATTTTTTCTGTCAAGTTGCAAAGTGCAACCTGAAGCCCGACTTCCCTTTTGATTGGGTTATATGGTTTCCTGTCCGGAGATGCATTTTTATGCGTTCTAAAATCGAAAAAAGTGAAAATTTTTGGGCGCTTCACGCCGGGTTTCAATTCATTTATAATTTTTTATATTATTATATATTTTAGAAAATGTCATTCTAGTTAATGCTTGTAGATTCTAATTATCAACATAATATGGATAAGGTTTGATCTTATACGTTATTTTCTGACAAATTTAATGAAAACTAACATTTTTCTCAGTCATTTTCCCAAAAATTCTAACTAACATTTTTCTCAGTCATTTTCCCAAAAAAATCTTCATAAAAATTGACTTTCATGTGATTAAAACATTTTTAGTGTAAGACAACGCTAGAAAATCTTGCCGGTTGAAAGATTCAAATTCTTAGTCGCCTGCCTAGTTTTTGAATTTTAGTTTGTCCGACTGAAAATTTATAAAATTCACCGAGAAATCAAATCTTCTGTCCGAGAAATAAAAGGCGGCAAGATTCATTTTTCACTAAAATATTGAAATTTAGGAAAAATTTTCGGCGCTGCGCGCCGAATAAATTACTCTAGTCTAGTTTATATTAATCTTTTCATTTTCTCTCCAAAGCTCAGAAAATTAGGTTTTAAATTCCTAAAACCGACGCGGATCGAATGAAATTCAAGAAAACTAGTTTGCCATTGTTTTTTCCGATAAAATTAAGCAAATTTATCGATTTTAGAGTGAGCAGCCAGAAATTCATCTGTGCAACCAAAAATTTTCCTATACCTGTACCTGGGGAGGGGTTGGGGGTATCCGGCTAATAGACACTGCCGGTCTTATATAGCAGGCACTATTAACAGTATACTGCAAATATAAAATATTATATTCGCCGTATCCGGCTCACCGTTTTTTTTCCTCGAAGATTTTTTTTACATGAGAACCGGACCCAAAATTTTTTTCCTCATTTTCCAAAAATTTTTTTCATTTTTAAAAACGTTTATAATGTGGCTACGGATGCTTTTTTATGCATTTTAGGAGCATACCCAAGCATTTTGTTGTATTTGTAGTCAGAAACCTGCAAAAATGAGGAAAAAATTGAGAAAATTCTGGTTATGTTAGTCAAAAAGATCTCATGAAGAATATATTGGTGTTCTATAGGAGCGGATAAAGCAAGTTAACGATAGATTTCTCATGAATTTATCCGCTAACAACATTTCTGTGATTCCGATTAGAATCATCTAATTTTATTTAGTTCTTGGTCCGGTGCGCAGCGCCGGAAAAATTTTTGGATTTTCACTTTCTAAAACGCTGGAAAATGAACCTTAATAACGTTGGGAAATAAGTTGAAATTAGACGGATAAAGTGTAATTTGCTCCCCATTCCGGCGCGAAGCGCCTGAAAAATTTTCGGGTTTTAATATTCTAAAACGCTGAAAAATAAATCTTTCCAATAGATAATTCGTGAACAAAAGTTTTAAAATTGCAGTCTATAATGATGTCTTCTATTTCCACTTCCCATAAACGCAAAAGTTCAGATTGCAAACATTTAAAGTATTCCAATCATCGAGAGAAAAAATTGAGAGAATTGATAAAAATCTTTCTTTTCGTCGACATAAATGACTGTAAATCATACCTGTTCCTGGGGGGTTGGGGGGGGACTCCCCCCAACTTGGCCAACCCTGTACCCAATATCATTTACCCCCCCCCCCCCCAACCCCGCCCTCAGTTTGGAAAAAATTGAAAAAAATTTGCAAAAAAGTGTATGTTTTTTGGTCTTGTCGGGGATTTACTTTCAGTCAATTTTGGCCAACCAGTCTTCAGCTGTACAATCAATGGTTGCATACATGAACACGATCAGGCAGGGGTTCCAAGGTAGAGAAAGTGAACAAAACTAGTTTCTTAGTAATTTTTTTCCAGAAGTCAGGTACATAGTAATTTTTCACTTTAATATGAAATTTTGTTGCCTTTTGTATAAATAATTACTCAACAAAGTTGTTTGCTGACATTAATCATAAACTGTGTTTTAAATTGATCTTTTTTGTAATCGTATCTTTTCAAAATGTTTTTTGCATTTTACTTTGCCAAACTTTTGTCCTGGTAAACTTCTGCCAAATTTTTTTAGGGTAAGGTAAATCCATAGCGTGTCCATACTCAGTGTGCATGTATGAGTTGTTTCTTTGCAACCAACATTTCTTTGCTCCATTATTGAAAAATCGATATTCACACTGAGCATTAAGAGTGCCAGTCAGTAGAAATAACTGGACATCATGTTGGTATCCTGAATAAACTTTACTTTTAGAAAAAAAATTTGCTACACAAAAATTTTAGGATTTATCCCCGGCCTTAAGCTGGTACCATGCACATATATGACTACACAGCATCAGCCAACACACTAGCGGAATAATTAACATAGCTTTGAGAACCTAATCCGACTATATAAACCCTAACGATTTTAAAATGCTGAAAAATATTCCAAACCGTTTGCTCAATGTTACCTCGCGACCGACAGATTTTGAGGTTTTAAGAAACAATGACTTCTACGCAAATTCTTGTTGAAAACTTATAACTCGCCGCACATAGTAGCTCCACTTTCTGGTGAATTAATACAATTAAATCTTAATTGAGTTATGGCACTATAGAATTCCCAAGAGCAGCGCTTCAACCAAATTCAGATAAATAATGATAATGCTAGTAGCCAGTTTTTTTTATTTGTACTTTACAAACAAAATGGTCCAGAGTATAAACGAAAATTTTGGCTTCGTTTGTACTGGTACAAAAAAAATTTTTAGGACAAAAAATTTTTTTTCACTCAACAGCCATCAGTATCAATAATGGACTTGTTTTTTATGCGACCCCATCAATAACGACGTACTAGCAGCTATAGCATAATAAAAGCTTTTTGTGGAGTATTTCACTAGTGCATGTTCTGTGTCTCATGATCAAGTGTTTTATATGTCTGAATTCATAGCCTTCCTATGTGTCTCGTGAAAATGGCCAACGTATTTCACAGCATGTTTGTTGCATTTTATAACAATGAATGCTCTTTTTAGCAATTTTTCACAAATTTTGGAGTACAAAGATTTTTGAGAGGTCGTTTGTACCAGTACTAAATGGACCGAGTACAAAAAAAACACTGCTAGCAGCGAAGTTCCAGCAAATTTTGAAGTTATGACCTTAGAAAGTCATACATTTAATGGGGGAAGAAATGTCATGAGAGCTTCCCCCCAGAAATAGTCGGCCATTAGATAGCTACATGACGACCCTCTTAAGATTTGCTAATTATGTGGCTGAAATTGGCTAGCCATGGGAACCCCCTACTAGTGAACGGAAAAAACTGAAAAATGTCAATTTTTGATAGAAAATGGTCGGTTTTGAACAAAAACGGTCAAAGATATCATTTCTCTGGGTCCTCACGCTATAAATCTATATTTTTACGATTTCAGACTCAAAATACAATTTTAAAGTCGTTTTTCGGAATTTTTAGGCGAAAAAAATCGACTTTTTTCTCTTCAAAGTTCTCCAAAAATTTTGGGCATGGCCCTTCGCCCCGAACATATGAGCTTTGTTACACGTATGCTACTGAAGCGTACCAACCAGAATGCACTTTTTTGGTGTCTATGGCCGAAGTTTTCTTTCACATTCGTGGAGAGAAGTCAAATTTTTTACCTAATTGTAGTGCAAATGTGGAAAAAACTGTAGCTCCGACTAGTTTAGACTTTAGAGCACTGAAAAATTTTGAGATTGATATGTTTTTCGAAAATGCAATTTTTTCGCAAAATTTTTTGCCTCAATGAGAACCACGCTCAAAATTTTCTGCGGAATTGCCGAATTCATTTTTAAACGAAATACCCCAAATCTTGAAGAAAATAATTAAAAAAACCTTTTTGTTATTTTCAAGATTATTATATTTTTTCGATTTTTTTGTTATTATGCTATTTAATAATTATTATAATATAATATTCAATTTATATTAATTGAAATTTAAAAACCAATTTTTACCATTCCTGAATTTTTGTCTGTTCATAAAAAAAGTGTTTGATCCAGAAAACTTGTTGATTCTGAAGATCGAAAGTGTTATTAGTATCTAGCGTTTGCTATTCGTTGAGCTTATCGAGCTATGTTTACAAGTAAAAGGAATAAATTCGACGCGATGGCCTCGATCCAACGCTTTTTAGATCAAAAACGGGATCTTAATTCTCGTTTCAAACATTTGAATTTCGTTCTAAATTCTATGAATCAGCATCAAGAAAACGTTCCGTCAACGTATAACGTCGACAAATGTCGATTTTTCAACCAATATCGTTTAGAAATTTTTCACTTATTTTACGAATTTATTTGCCATATCGAAGCTTCTTTAACAGGTGAGATAGAAATTTTTGTTTGTTTTTTTTGCCCGAAATTTTAAAATTCCATTATTTTTCGCGTTTTTCATTGCTTTTTTGCACGAAAATTTCAAAATTCAACAATTTTTCGTCACTTTTTTTGCTCAAAATTTAATTCTTTTTGGAATGTTCATTTAAGGAGGAACGAGCCATTCCTTGTCTTCGTCGTCAAGCGCATCCTTGACTTCCGGATCTTCGACGACTAGTCATCTTCCGGCATCTATTCCGATCAGCTTTTCGCGATCTTTAATCGATTTAGAATATGCTTTAGCCATTTTAGAAGAATTATTAATCTATTCGCCGGAGATTCTGGCCAAACGATGGCAATATAATGCCATTTTGACATCGATGAAAAAATTTCTACACCCAAAAAATACGCTGGGTTTGAGACGAATCGCCGTGCGACTTTTTATTATTTGGTATCAAATAATTGGTGAGAATTTGTTGAAAATTTCAACACGTTTATGCTGGAATCCCGAAGAAACAACCTCAAACGTTGCTTAATTTATTGAAAATTTTTTTCAATCTGTAAGTTGTGTAAAATGCCTCTGCTATCTTTCAAAGATTCAAACTACTAAAATTTTTAAATAACATTTGTACTTTGTTGATACGCAAGGTACTCAGTTTGTAGTCTGTTTGCCACTTTGCGTGGTCCTCCTAACCGAGTTTATGTAGTTTCGGCTCGAAGTCAGACATGCACAACAAGAATTTTCCACTGCGGATGGACTTCGGACTTTACATCGAGGGGGTTGGGGTGGGAGAGCAAAAAAACAAAAAGAGTGCTCTACAGGCATGTTTATCATGCAAAATATTTATAAAAATAATCAAAAAGCTTCCCTCAAAAAAGTTCAGAATATGTTCGAAGGTTTTTTTCGGGTCAGGGAAGGGTGCCTTAAGTCTCAGGTAGAGGGGTTCACCCCTCGTACCACCTATGTGCATGTATGCTAGAAATGCATTCGGTTTGTGCGCAAAACTTACGGTTCAGAAATAACTTGCCTTTACGTCTGTACAAATACAATCGCTTGTTACGCACTCGTGTAGAATATACGTCGATTTGGACAGTAAGGTGCGGATGCATCCTTACCGTTAAATACATTTTTGATCAGGAAAATGTCTTGATCTTTGAAATAACTTAGTAGTAGCTTTCTCTCACAATCATTTTGATAATGCATACGGAATCATGTTTTTTTTGCGTTAGGAATACTGTTAGTCGAATCCGGAATCTGACCTCGATTGCATTTCCACTATTTCAAAAAAATTAGTCTGACAAAATTTCTAGAAACTTTACAGGAAGTTTAACTGTTTATGACATTTTTCTTCATTTTCAAGAAAAAATCATAAATTGACTGGAAATTTTAGACGAAAATTCGCGAATTTTGCTAAAATCACATTATTTAGGTGACGATCGAGAATGCGACGCCATATTTTCCTCGTTAGTGCCGCATTTACCGATTACTGTAGCGAGCGGCATTCCCCCAACTTCAACGGAGATTTTGTTACAAAATTTATGCGAAAAAGTCGACAATTTCTCAAATTCGAACGGGCACAACGCCGAATCGCAAACGTTTTCAACGTCAACTTTCGTATTTTTTGCTCGAAAAAATTTTCCCCTCGCTCCGGCTACATCGCGAGTGAGAAAATTAAAAATTGTAGTCGAAAATCCTTTTCGCGAGATCCAGTTTCATTTTTTTCCATCTTGAAAAGGCATTTTTCACTATAGCGATTAAAATTTTTGTGGAAGGAAATAAATATTCGAGGAATAAAATGAATATTTGAGAAATCTCTTATTTTGTGCAAAAATAATAAATAAAATTGTCGAACGTCCAAGATGTTGCAATATTTTTTCCCTAGTTTATCATTTCGGGATAAAAATATTTGGAAAAACAGTGAAATTTTTCTAAGCTTTGTTTGATAAAATTTTCAAGTCCGATTTCACCAGAATACTAATTTGCCACTCTTCTAATGCATCTAAAATCAGCCTAAGTTTCTGCCGCACGGTTCGCTTGATTTTTTAAACTATAAAAAAAGATTAAATTCTCTCATTTTCCAAATAATAGCCGTGAGATTGTCAGAAAATGGCTTGCTTTGAACGTTAGCTGAATGCGAGTTTATCGCTGGGAAATATTGAAATTTCTTCCCGAATCTCTTGAAAATCGTAGAATGTCAGAATATTCCGACGAACTTGTATATAAAATTATTGAATGTCGTAAAGTTTCATTATTCTATAATTTTAGTGAATGATTTTTCTAGAATTTCGTCAGAAAGTAGAATAACTGTACAAATTTATCGCAGGAAAGTATTGATTTTTCTGCGCATATTGCTCTCAATTCGTGAAATTCTGAAACAACAAAACTGGCATCTAAACTCATTGAATTCCTGAAAAATTTTAGCATTTTTGGAATTTTAGGCCCGAAATTTCTGGAGTCGTTATATTTTTTTATGAATTTTGTCACGAATAAAAATTATTAGGAAAAAGAATAAAAATTTTGTTGAGCTCGATTAGGTGGATTATAGAGCTCCCAAAAATCGAATAAATGTCATATTTTGTCTGCCAAATTCTTCAAAATTTCTCGGATGTCACCCATAGGCGTAGCCAGAATTCTTTCCTATGGCGTGCGCTGGAAAATTTTTTCCATTTACATATAGCAGCGATGTTGCCCTAGACTCTCAAGTAAATTAGGCCAGGGTTTTTTGCACAGGCCTGATTGCAATGTGTAACTCGTAGAAAAATTTTGGTTGCACAGATGAATTTTTGGTTGCCCACTCTGAAATCAATAATTTGCAATTTTATCGGAAAAATCATCGTTAACTAGTTTTCTTGTATTTCATTCGATGCTCGTCACTTTCGGGCTTTTAAAACCCAATTTTCTGAGTTTTGGAGAGAAAATGAAAAGATTAATATGACTAGACTAGAGTAATTTGATTAATATGACTAGACTAGAGTAAAATTTTTGTCTGACTTTCAGTATTCTAGAACGCTGGAAAATAAATCTTTCCAGCTTTTATTTCCCAGACAGAAGGTTTGATTTCTTAGTGGATTTAATGAAATTTCGGTCAGACAAACTAAAATTAAAAAACTATGCAAGGGACTAAAAATTTGTCTCTTTCAACCGGCAAGAATTTCTAGCATTGTCTTACACTCAAAATGTTTTAATCACATGAAAGTCAAAATTATGAGAAAAAAAAGATTTTGAGAAAATGACCTAAAATGTTTTCATCAAATTCGTCAAAAAACAATACAGAATCAAACATTTATCCATAATATGTTGATAATTAGTATCTGTAAGCACTAATTAGAATGACATTTTGTAGCCGTGCACTGGATTTATACAAAAAATTATAAATGAATTGGAATCCAACACGAAGCGCCGGAAAATTTTCACTTTTTTCCATTTTAGAACGCATAAAAATGCATCTCCGGACAGAAAACCCTATAACCTAATAAAAACAGCAGTCAGGCCTCAAGTTGCACTGTGCAACTTGGCAGAAAAAATTTGGTTGCACAGGCCGAAACTTGGTTGCTATGTGCAAAAAAACCTGAATTAGGCATCAATTAAGCTGTTGTCATCAGAATAAGATCATAATTTACAATGTTCTATTTTAGTTCAATGCGAAGAGACACTTCTGCCAAAATGTTCAATATTATCAGGAGAGTCAATCTTACTGGCTTCCTTGAAATAGTATAAAATAACTATATATATAAGATCTGACACTCGCTTTGTTGTTATTGACCTTTTCGTTCACAAAAGATCCGAGCTTGCACAGTAAATGTTCTCTCAGGCAGGTGTTGCAGTGGTGACTGGAAATGTTATCAAAATTTTTTCAAAAATTTCATTTAGCCTATGAGATGCAATTGCTCCCACTGCACCCCATGTCTCTACGCCCATGATGTCACCAGAATTTGTGCTGTGATTTTTATAAGCTACAAAATTCTACCTGTATTTTTCAAGAATTCATAGAATTTTGTCACAATTCCGTTATGTTCCTAACAGGCTTTTTTTGGTTTGAAAACCAGGAGCCAAATGGCTCCTAGGCAGAGCACCCCATGGGGGGATATTACCCCAGTCTTAGATTTTGAAATTCATTTACTACCCCCATAAAAACAGCTCACTATAGCAAAAAATTTTGGTAGACCTCATCCTCTCCTCAGTAGGGTATAGTAATTCGAGAAAAATTGCACAATTTGTGCTTGAGAGGAATTACTCACTGGTCTTTTTGGCACATTAACTGAGCAAATGATAATGGGAAAGTATGCAACTTCTGTGCCATATAGCGATTTTTAGAAAAGGATATCAGCCCATTAATATATACTACTTGTAGGAAATCATTACATATATAATTGGGAGATCAAATAATGACTTATGTATATGTGTATTATCAAAAAATCGCCCCTTGGGAAGAAAAACATTATGTTCTTAAAATTCTTCCTCTTCATGCTCTCCTTTCCTTTTCCCTGCTTCTGCGTTGGGTCTTCTGTGCGCATATGGTTACCCAAGCTGTGGCATACTCTCCTGCTATGAGTTGAGACATGCGGGGTCCGTTGACGTGGATCAGGAGTGGTACCTGGTTTCAAACTCGTGGTTCAAAATCTAATGGGATTAATAATACTAAAGCCACATTCAGCATCAGCACTTTAAATTGGACGCACTGTTCCAACCCTTATCAGTGATGGAATAAGCCCATACTGCTGAAAATGCTGGTTCAAATAATGTTTTCGAAAGTATGTTGTGCCCGATTCTTGAAATGTGCAGGAATCAGTTGACACGACAATCTTCAAAGTGTGACTATTTTCTACGTATAATTAGTACATTCAAGTTGCATGATTGGGAGCTGGAAAAAGGGGGCTGAAATAGTGAACGGTTTTTGACCGTGAAAAGTGTAAAGTAAGCTAGTAAGTGAGAATTGTTTTGTGGTGAGAGTGCTACACCACCCCCCTCCGCGAAAAAGTTGGGAGCAAAAAAAAAGTCACTGCATATTTCAAGTACTACCCTTAAAATTTACGATTTTACCCCTACCTAAATTTTCGACCTTGTGGACCTCTGCTCCTAGGCCTTAATTTTTAGGGACCAAATTGAAATTTTGGGAGCCAAGAATTTTTAATTGAAGAATATCAAAAAGTGGGCTTGTAACACACTGTGGAACATAAAAATAATTAAATTAAATATATATTCAATCAGATTGAATCAGTTGATATGTGTTAAAAAAATTACTGTTCAAAATTTCATTTCCAAGCAGCGTTTTTCGGTTGCAGGCATTTTTCTACATGTACAAGGATTGGCCATGAAATCTTTGTGCAAAGAAATTTTTTTAATGCAAAAAACACGATATTTTGTTCATTTTTGCGCAAGCTTTCTTCCAAGATATAGCACTTTAGGTCATTGCCTTCTGGCACAAAAGTACATATAAGGTTTTGAGAATGGAGCTTCGATTCTTATTCTTCTGTGGTTTCCTCTATTTTTCCGATGCTACGCAACGAAATTTTTTTTTAGATTCTAACATTCTAAAATGCTGGAAAATCAATTCAAGGAAAATTATCCCATAGAGATAAATCTCGATAACATGTATATATCGTTTTACAAATTAAAAAATATATGCATACTTTAATAGGTTTGAAAAAATTCGAATTAAACTTGAAATTTATAGAAATCATCTATTATATAGTTATGAATTCAAACCCATATTTAAAACAATACTTACAAAAAAATTTGATATTTTGACCTGTTAAATACATCAGAATTCATCTTTTTCTTGTCGAACCTGCCTGAATATTTTTTCCGTTTTTCGAAAATGTGCTTTCCAGAAAGTTTGATTTGTAGAAAAACAGTGAATAGACTGACCCAAAAATTATAGAATGAAATCTGGCGCGGAGCGCCGGAAAATTTTTGTTTCATTTTTTAAGAGCCTGTAAAACACCTACTTTAAATCTAAAATTGAATGAAAATAACTATTATTCGCTAAAATACAAATAAATATGTCAAAATTTGAGGAGCCAAAATGGCTCCTAGACCTAAAATTTTAGGAGCCATTCCCAAACTTTTAGGGGTTCGTGCCCCTAAAATGACTAAAAAAAGCCTGGTTCCAAATTATTTGCCGTGAAATTTTTGGATTTTCGAAAAATGGCCAAATTTTTTGGTATTTGTTTGAATGTGTTTGTTTACCGCAGAAGAACATCGTACTTTTCTCATAAAATTTCCCTAAAACCGTAGAATTTTATAATATTGTAACTAACGTGCGTCTAAATTCATGAAATTTAGTTAACCATTTTCCAAATTTGTGTCCCGGAACTTCCGGATTTTCGGACGATAGTTGAATTTTTTTGGAACTTTGAATGTGCGGGATTCTGCGCAATTTTCTCCGAACTCCCAGAGTTTTAAAATGTGTTAAGGAAACCCTATTTAAATGTATTGAATCTTGTTGAGCTTTCGGGAATTTTCGAACTTTTGAGAAATTTTCATAAATTGTCGGATGTCAGTTAAGGAGAATTTGAATTTCATCAAGGCTTCACAAAATTTCTCTGGGAACGTCAAATTCTCTCGAAATTTGCGACTCCCATCTAAATATTGGTAATTATCATCAAATTTTTAAAATTTTCGCAATTTCTCCTGGAAATTTATATCTTTTCGTTAGATTTCTACCGAAAAAAATTAAAATTTCCTCAAAATCGCTCGAGGCTCGTTATAAATTTGAATAAGCAAATCGGATATTTCCTCTATTTTGAAGGTCGAAAATAGTCAAAAAGCTATCTTGGTTCAAGCATATTTCGAAAAATTGCTTGAATCAATTTCCGTCGAATTTACCCGTTTCGAATCTGATTGTAAACCGAAATTCGTCCGTTTACAATTTTTATTGGACAAAATTCGACAATTTTACGCTCAGCGTCTTCTATGTGATGTGAATTCTGAATTTTTAAACGGAGAAGATTGTTTCAGGGCGGAGCAAACTTTAGCTCCGCCTACTAAATCGACAAACTATTTCGCGGCTTTAGAAGAAGACGATGCTAAATTTTTGTGCGCTCAAAGTTTAACACGTTGGTTGGCTTTATACGCCTACAGTCATAAAAAATTATCCGATTCTTTCAACGGGACGACAGATCAAGTTTTCGACGATGGAAAAATTTCCAAAATTGAACAAAATGCGAACAAATTTCCGCCAAATTTTCGCGAAATGCGCTCAATTTTATTGCAGGAAAAAAGAAATTTAGATTTTTTATTGTCAATTTTTCGTTTTTCTTTCTTAATTTCGCCTTTAAAATACGCCGGAACTTTGGGCCGAGCGTTTAAAGTTTTGCGCGAATGGTTGCAATTGGACTGCGATTTGCCGCGCGCTTTTTTCCCCGACGAAGAAAAATCGATGGGTTTACAAAATTGTTTAAAATGTACGACGGGCGTTTTAGCGTCGTTTTTCTTTAATAGACGAATTTTCGAAGATAAAGAACGATCGGGGCAGACGATTTTGATTTGTTCGCGGATTTTGTCGTTGTATAAATATTTGGGTAAGCGAAGAATTTAGTGTGAGGAAATTTTTGGCGGACTTTGTTGGAACATCGCAAAAATCCTCACTAATTTAAAATTCTACGTCAATTAAAACAAAAAAGTTGCAGGAATTTCGCAAGCGTATTGCAGAATTCGACTTAACAGGTTCTCGCAAAAATTTTTGACGAATTTTGAAATTGCCATCGATATTTTAAGGAATTCGTAAACTTTCTTTCAAATTTACCATCTTAAGAGTGCTTAGAAGCAATAGAATGTCTGAATTTTTGTAGTAAAGTTTCAAATTTCGCATGAATATAGCTAAATTTGAATAAAATTTTACAAAATTTGGTAATAATTTGCCGAATAATTTCTGCTTCCCCAAAAGTATTCACAATAGAAACGACTGAAACTTCTTGCATTTTGGAAAAAATTCAAATGTTGGATAAATATAGCTAAATTCGAGAATTTTAAAAAATTTCGTGACATATCTGGCGGAATTTTAAAATATCTTCGATGTTTCAAGAGTGTTCAAAAACGAGAGACTTGCTTGATTTTTGTGGAAAAGATTCAATTCTTCGAAAGATTTTGCTGAACACAAAAATTCGACAGGATTTCCGCAAAAATTTTGCCCGAAGCTGAAATGTCTATCAATTTTTAGAGAAATCCTTCAAGTCTTCCGAATTTATATGTATGAGGAGTGTTTAAAAACTAGTGAATGTTTTTTTATCCGCAAATTTCAAAAAAAATTTTTGAATTTTTTTCAAAATTTCAGAATTTAAATGATTTGCCCGATCCAGAATTTCAGTCACGAATTAATGGAAGCTTTAATTTTTTCGATCATTTTTTGTTTCTTTACTGTATTTTGTTTCTTTATTCAATTTTTTGTTTTCCTGTATTTTTTTAAACTGTAAACCATGCTTTTGCTCAGCCAATAACGCTTATTGCGAATTGAGTCTGGAAACTTGGACATTCTTATTGCGAATTTTACTCCGAATAGTCGAGAATTGCGTGCCGGTCGACGAAAAGACGAACGACAACTCCGCCGTCGCCGATTTACGTTGTCGTCTAAGTCCCCAATTATTTCAAACCTTGTTGGTCACTTGGGTTTTAGCCGGTTTGAACGCCCGTTTACCCGACGATTTGTGGTCCAAATTGCAAGAAACATTGATCGAACGCCGACGATTAAATTTTCAATTAATCAATGAATGGGGCAAAGTTATGGATAGTTTGACAAAAGCGTTAGCTTTACAATTGTATGAAATCGATTTAAACGATCTACCGTCGGAAAGATTATCCGAACAAAAGAGGAAGAAACTTTTGGCTCAAAGCCAATTTTCGGGTACTATTAGTGTGGCCTGTGGAAATAGAAAGAAAAAATTCATGAATTTTTTATGCCCTATCTTCGATTTTATCATTTAAAAAAATAAAAAATCGTAAAATATCTAAAATGTATTTCAAGAAAATTTATGCAGCCCAGAATATGTCACCTAATTCTATGGAAGATTTTTGAATATTTTGAATTTTTCCTTTAAAAGTTGCAAGAACCTGCTAGAATTCGCCAAATTTCAAATTTATTTACAAAAGTGGAATTTTTTCAAATCTCTGAAAAAAGCTTTATACGTTTTTTGAATGAATCCATAAATTTGATTATTCTTTCCAATTATACTTCCACCTTTTGAATTTATGCTTAAGATTTGCTCACCTTGTCGAAAAATGAAAATTTCATGAATTTTTCATGCGCTGTTATTTAATTTTCTTATTTTCTGAAATTCCTCGAATTTCTTTTGAATTGTAGAATATTTTGAGAACTCGGTTTAAAATATATCGCTTCGAATCAGGCTTTTTTTCGTCAAACATTCACAGGCCAAATGGCTCCTAGACCTAAATTTTTAGGAGCCAAACAGACATTTTTAGGAGCCATAAATAATCAATGCACACTTTTGATAAAAATTAATGCATTATATAATTCGTATAGTTTGATTGTATTTAATCCAAATTTATTTGTATCACAGATAGGGCAAATTTTTTGAATTTGCTTTTAATACGGAACTCATCAAAAAAGTTTATTTTAAATCAAAACATGACACGTTTATTCATTACGTTTCTTAGCAAAATCACCAGTTTTATATCGCGTTTCTTTAGCCCTTATTTTGTAAGCACTTTCGAAATCAAAATTATTACAATTGCTGTGGCATTTCTGCAAACGCATCAAGACGTCCAAATGTTCAGCCTGATTTGATGATCGATGAAAAATCTAATTTTGCTATTTGATTTTTTAATCGAGTAAGACCTTACTGTTGTTTGCGACCAAGTTTTCGTCTCTAATCTGTTCACCAGAGAAAAACCACGCTCAACGCCAGCGTTTGTTGCATTGAAACACAAAATTATCTCGGAAAAAACAGTTAAAAATAGTAGTAAATCGTTTATTGTTAAAGAGATCTTAAAAATAGAAACGCATTCATGTAAAGTTGCTTGATATATAATATAATTATAGCAAACAACTAAAATTCGGTTAAACTTCAGCTGAATTTTTCGGAGCCAAATTGGCTCCATGGAGTAAAATTTTAGGAGCCATTTTCGAACTTTTAGGAGCCCAGGCTCTTAAAATGACTAAAAAAAAGCCTAAAAAAAAGAAAGCGAATTGAACTTTGTCAGTCTGGCTGGCAAAATTCTATTTTCTCTGTTCAGCATAGAAAAGAGTATATTCGAAATTATATCCGAAGTCAGATTCTTCTACAAAATTCAGATTTATCTTCAACGTTTGATAATTAATTTTCTCAAATTTTTGTCAGGTCTACGGGGAAATTTGTCTATCCCTGAGATTTTTTAAGAAGAAATTTCTTTTTGAATGAAGTTCGATAAATTTTACACTAATCCATCCACAATTTTTTTTAATTCACAATGTTCCTCTAAAATTCTAGTCTTAAAATTTCTTGATAGTAAATTGAACTCGTACACTTTTCCTTTTTCGTATAGTTCAACCTCAGAACGTTGACGCCAATAATCGACACCAGCCGCTGAATTTAACGTTTCAATTTTCGTCTCCGTTTCCGCAAAATTCTTCCAACGATGAACAGAACAACGTCGGGGGCGGCGGCCAGAAAATATTATCTTCATCTATCGATTTAGAAAAAACGACGACGCCCCATAAATTGTTGAATCGAGCACCACCGCCGCCGTTGGCTAAAACACCGGAAGCGGGCGAAAACGTCGGCTTAGACAGCGGCGCCGGGCCGACGGCGGCCGTCGGAGAATGTGAGTGTGAGAAAGTCTAAAAATTGAGGATCGAAAATTTCTGTACATTGTAGGGGTAAAATTGATCGAAAATTCGTTTTAATGATCATTAAATTTTGTTGAATTTATGTCGAATTAGATTTTTTGAACTTTATGCATTCTAAATTTCTCAGATTGAAAATTGCGTTAGAGAAAATTTTTCTATAGTTTGAGCCTAAATTGACAAAATTACTCAACGTTTTATCATGAAGGGGAAAATTGTCTAAAATTCGTGAAATTGAACCATTTTTATATAACCAAAATTCTATGGTGTTTTATGAATTCTTAGCTCATAGAATTTCGAGAAATTTTTAGCATTTCTCAACATTTTGGTTCTCAACGATTGAAAATTTATTTGATTCCAATTTGAAGAGTTTTTGAAAATTAGCGAAAATGACTCCGTGTCCTCAATTTTATTTAATTCATGTCAAACTGGATTCTTCTCGTTATAAAATTGTCGAAATTAGATTTTTGAGAACTTTTGAAATTTGGCAGGTTTGTTTTTGAAATTATCCAGAATTCATCATATTTTGATCGTAATTTTCGACATTTTTTCGAAAAATTGAATGTTTTTGAAAATTTTTCAATTTCCCTGTAATCTCCCTTTAAATTCGATGAATTTTATTCAAAATTTCTATTTTCAAACTTTCCGAATTTTTGTCCGAAATTCTTCCTACAGATTCAATGGACCTTTTGAACGCCAACGGAGCCGTTCTCGCGCGCGAGAGTCAGGACGTAGACATTTTATCCAATTATGACGTTGACATTCAACCGACTTTATCATTATTTAGCGACGGCGGAAACGATAACATTCCGGCGTCGCCGCCGCCATTACTCGACGACGACGACGATGAAAGCGGAAAAAATCGTCGAAGACGATGTCGACGAATTTCGTTTGCCGCCTTTAACGCCTTCGTCGAAAAATGCAAAGAACGTCGAAGAAGCTTCGCAGAAAAATGGGAACGGTACGCAGTGCACGAATCAAAATACAGATTTGAACGGTCCGCATTTATTAGCCGTTATTTGGCGAAGAATTTTGGGTAAGAAAATCCGTGAAATTTTTGAATTTTTAGAATATATTCTTTTGGAAAATTGTCAAAAATTACGCAATTTTGAGATCGGAAATTTAAATTCTCGACATGCCAAGACAACTTTTAGACTGAAAGTTATGCCTAAATGCCGACACCGACAGCTTGAAATGGAAAATTTTAGTTTTAAGCATTGTTTGAAATTCTATTATAGTCTGTTCATTGAATTTTATGCTTAAATATGAGAGTTTAAAAAGTCTCCTCTGTGGTCCATCAAAATTTCCGGGAATTCTTTGTGCCAAAATTTCTCCCTAAATTTTATCAACTTACGAATATGACCAAAGTTTCAAAAATTATAAACCTTGAAATCGAAAATTATAATTTTTGAGACATTTACCAACAAGCAATTTTGAACTTTAAGAACGAAAGTTATAATTTGGATTCTCGATAAAATTTCTTCCTCTCAGGATGTCTTGGAAATATGAATTCGGTCGATAATCCCGATATTCATTATCAATATACGAATATTATCTGTCGATTGGTCGATACTTTATTGATTATTCGTCAAAATCACGATATAGTACAATCAACTTTGACTATCAAAAAAATGCCCATTTTGATACCACCTTATCCTTATTTTGTTCCATTTCTTATTTCAAACGTTAAAAATTTGGCGCCAAATTTTCGGAAAAGTAAATTACAGGCTTTGGACGCTTTATGTAAATGTATGACGAGCAAATTGGCCGATGTTCAATATACCGACTCGGCGAAAAATCAGTTTTTACAATTACTTGACGATATTTTGTGTAGGAAAGACACGAACGACGAATTTTGTGTTTTATTGAAGAATGCCAGTTTACTGTATAATTTTGGCTTTTTATCGCGTGATTTTTGTCGATATATATTGCGAGATATGGATTTGGAAAATACAAGCGATGATTCAAAATTATTGGCAATTAACGTTTTGAATATCTGTTTGCTGACTCATTATGATGAGGACGCCGAGCTCATAATCGATAAATTGACACATTTTACGAAAATTAGTTCGAATTTTTTGCAAATCTTACACGCGCTACGTGGTTTAACAATTTACGCTTGTATTTCTATGCTAAAAACCAATTACAATAAGCCTTGTTTACAAACTCTATTATCAAATTTGGAAAATTCTGATCCTAGGATTGCCAATTTTACTAGTCAGTGTCTAACAGTTTTGCTGGATTTTAACCCTGAAGATGATATTCGACGGAAGGTGATCGAAAAATATCTGTCAACTTTTAAAAATTACAGTAATCCTAATTTGATTCACAACTTTTTATTGGATTTTTGCCATTGGTGTTCGATAACGAGGAATTTGAAAAACGAAATTTTGCGCACTCTATTGGAATGGAAAGCGCCCCGAAATTCTAGTTTACAATACGTCTTACGATTATTGATTCATAATTTCGATCGCTTTACAATCTTTCCTTGTCAAATCAACGAATTTACAGATAAAAATTGGACAATTTTGAAATTTAACACCTTAAAATTCATATTCAGCGCTAAAGTTTCTGATGACGAAAATTTCCATATCATTTCTAGAAACGAGACGTCAAAAATTTTTTAAGCTTTACAAATTTACATAATGTAGATTGTAAAGCACTGAAATTGGATGTAAACCAATGGCTCAAAGTATCTTTTGATTCCAAAAATAAAATCGATGGCGTCAGCGAACATCCTAAGATGGAAAATTCGGCGCCGCCACAACTACCTCGTTCCGAAAACGCAGACTCTGCTTCATTGGAACGTTTATTGAATTTTCTACAGTATACCAGTCCGGAATGTTTCGAAAAGTTCCCGTCGCCGGTTACTGTAACAACTTGTGAACGAGAGGCAAAATTGGCCGCTGAAATAAGGAATTGGGATTTAAAACCGAGAGAGGCGGAGAGAAATAGCCCATCAAATTTTGAAGAAAAACACTCTTTCGAAAAAACGACTGATCGAAATTGTTTCCTACCGTTTTTCGATTGGGGATTGAATTTGATCGGTCAAAATCGAGGATCGGGTGACCAATGGGCAGTGGAGGCTTTGCACGATCGTAAGTGTTTCTTTTCTTGTAAAATTTGTTTGCATTTTTCGATTTCCTTGAATGATTTTTGGTTTATAGAACTGTGCCAAAGTTGACTTTAGTATCTTCTTTCTGTCTTTTATTTTCATTTGTGTGTTTTCTTTTTCTCTTTTAGTATTTTTTTCCTGTTTTATTGCTTGCTTCATTTCCTTTTTGTTTTTTACATTTTTAACTGATTTCTTTTTCGGTTTTTCCAGAGTGTTCTTTTACTATCTTGTTTTTTGATCGATTTCCTACTTTTTATAGTCAATAAGAATTTTGTTTCCATTTTAAAGTTTGTTGGTATGTTTACGATACTTGTTTGTTCATTTTCCTTTTTCTTTGCCAATTTTTCTGTATCATGTTTCTAAGATTATCTTTCTGATGTGCCATTAATTTTTGTTTTCTTTATTATGATTTAGTTGTTATTTCTTTTCTCCTTGATTTCTGTTATTTATTTCGTTTTTCAGTATTTAAACGGTCTTGTTCGGGATATGGAAAACGTTATGAGCGTTAAGCTGATAAATAAAGCTTATAGCATTTGGGGCGATGTACGGGGCATTGAAAATATGATAGAGGCTTCAACCACAACCTTACTTCCTATATCGAAGTGGACTTTTCACATTCGAGCATACTGTCCACTTGTAACGAGGGAATCTTTTCTACAATTCCTGAACGGTGGGTTTAACTACTTCTGACGTTAGACACTGTATTTTTTTGTCATTTCCGGTTTTTTTTGTCATTTTTCGTCTTTTGATTTTTACTTTTCGTTCCTATTCTTTTTTTGTGCTCTTACTTATTCTTTATTGTTCTCCCATTTTTTAACGGCGTTGTTTCATTGTGAACTCATTATTGCTTCGATTTTTTACTCGTTGAGTTTTATCTTTCTTCAAAAGTTTCGATATATATATATATATATATATATATATATATATATATATACAGGCCTGTAGGCAGGGGGTTGGGGGGCCATGGCCTCCCCCGAAAAGTACTCTGCGTTGATACCACTGCTT
>CAWUHX010000379.1:0-175218 GCA_963922205.1 Romanomermis culicivorax
ATACTGAAGATAAGAATTAGTTAATAAACCTACAAGCAGCTCAATGCTATGAGGGGTTTTGGATTTTCACATTGGAACTCAAAGATTGGATTGAAGAATATGCAGTGCCCAGATCGAATATCATCGACTCATTATGGCATTCATCAATTAACAAAAACATTGGTACTTCATGTTATCGGAAATTTAAGTATCAATGTGGATCTTCAGGAATGTTGTAATATAATACAGTAAAAGTAATTGAGCATATTGTGATAACAATTCAACATTCTTTATTTAATTTTTTGATCCATGAAATTAAGCTGAACATCATTTGCTGATTGCTGTAAAAACAGTTCTTCGCAAAAATTATGTCTTTGAAATTTGTAAATCAAGAATTTTGAACTGCAAAGCCATTAATTACCAGATTTTTAGCTTTTCAGTGCAAAATTTTAATACCAAAGGTTGAATTTTCCTCATCAATGTTCTCATAATTTTCAAACTTTGTATAAATGATGTGCCTTATCGATGTGGAATTAATTGTTTCGAAAAGAAAATGCAATCTTAAAACGGACTTTTGCTTAAAAGTGAACTAAAATTTTTGGAAAATAATTGAATTTTTTGTTAATTTTTGATGAAAAATTGAACGGCTGACTAATTTTTAACAAATAAATTGAATTTAAAACATATTTTTCAAAAAAAACTGAATTTCAGGTTGATTTCAGATGAAAACTTCGAGTATTGAATTGAATTTCTGAAATAAATTTGAATTTTAGGTGACTTTTTGATTTAAAATGTTGAGATTTTAATGGAAAATTTCAGAATTTGAACTAAATTTCTGAAAACTTCGAACTTTGAGTAATTTTTAACTAATGATGTTCAGATTTTTGTCGAAAAATATTGAATCTGAACTAAATTTTTGGAAATAATAGAATTTTTGGTGACTTTTGATTAAAAATATCAAGATTTTTATCAAAAAATACTGAATTTAAACAGAATTTTAGCATAATATTTGAATTTGTGGTTAATTTTTTATGGAAAACTAAAAGACTGAGTAGTTTGCAGCAGAGAAATCTGCATTTTATAACAAAGTATTCAGGAAAAAATTAAATTCTAAGTTGATTTTTGACAAAATTTTGAGTTTTGAACTGAATTTCTAAAAGAAAATTGAATTTTGAATGATTTTTCATTAAAAATGTTGAGAATTTTTGTTGAAAAATCTAGAATTTGAGTAATTTTTTGATGAATAATGTTTAAATTCTTGTCAAAAATATTGAATTTAAAGTAAATTTTTGGAAATAATTGAATTTTAGTTGCTATTTGATGAAAAACGTCAAAATTCTCATAAAAAATCCTGAATTTGAGCTGAATGTTTAAAAAATATTTGAATTTCTGGTTTATTGCTGACGGAAGACTAAGGGTTGAGTGATTTATAACATAGAAAATTGAATTTAAAACAAATTTTTCAAGAAAAAATAAATTTTCAGCTCTATGCATCGATGCTTTTTTGAATATCAATCAACAATCAAATTTCAATGAGTCATGAAGAGTCAACTCTCAGTATTAGCAGACTTTCTAAAGTTGCATTGTGATTAGCACATTATGAATCTTAAAATAGTTCTCTAGGACAAATTTATGAAACTGGAAGTAGACATTAGGCCACCTACATTTTTAGCAGCTTAGCAGATGTACCTTGGCCAAAAGCATCTTGATATTTTCTTAGCTGGCAAGGCTACCACACTTGCAACAGCAGGACTTGCTTCAGCTACCTCAGCAGCAATGATTAGCTGCAGCTACTTCAACAGCAACAACAGCTACCTCAGCTTTCCGTTTGTCTATGTGAGATTCATACATTAGCTACAACTTGAGAACTAGTTTACTGTGTACTAAGAAAAACAACTTAGGCATTTACCTTCTGCATGGTTAAAAAAGCTAGAATGTTGAGCTGAAAAGTAAACATCAAGTTTTTTGAGGAGTCTATTTTTAGAAACTGCATGAGTAGTTCAGTGATTGTATCAATATTCTATTACAAAGAACCAGTTGTCATGCTTGTTAGGAGAATTTTGAAAAGCAAATTGTCTATGTGAGCTAGAAATTTGGAATCAGCTCACTGTGCAGGCAGTAATCAAAACAAGTTACATATACACTTTGTTACAAAATGCTCGAATGCTGAGCTAAAAAGAACATTAAGTTTTCTGAGAAGTCTATTTCTAGAAAATGTGCAGGAAGAATCTATATTTCCTTGATATGTACATGCGCATAGATACTCCCATTTTCAATGTAAAAACTACTGTTAGAACCAGTTTCTATTGAGGAAGAACAGTTGGCCACATTTCATCGATTTGTCTATGTGAGACTCATATATTAGCTACAACTTGAGAATCAGTTTACTGTGTACCAAGAAAAACAAGCTACTCATTACCTCCAGCATAGTTTTCCAAGAAGTCTATGTTTAGAAACTGCTTGATTGACACCCTGAGGGGTGCTTCAGTGATTGCATCAATACTCTATTTCAAAGAACCAGTTATATATGTCAGATACCAGTTATATATGTCAGACTTTGGAAGGAGAAAAATTGAGTTGGTTGCATTTCATTGATTTCTCTATGCAAGATTCATATATTAGCTATAACTTGAGAATCAGTTTAGTGTGCATTAACAAAAACAAGCTAAGCATATATCTTCTGCATGTTTGAAAATGCCAGAATGCTGCACTGAATAGTAATTATCAAGTGTTGCAAGAAGTTTATTTTTAGAAACTGCTTGAGTGATGTCTTAAAGGGGAGCTACAGTAATTGCTTCAATACTCTATTTCAAAGAACATTTATCATGTACGTTAATAGTATTTGGAAACAGAAGATTCAGTTGATTATATTTCATTGATTTGTCTATGTGAGATTCATTTATTGGCTGTGAGTTGAGAACCAGTTTACTATGTATTAAGAAAAACAAGACAGGCGTGTACCTTCTGCATGGTTAAAAAGCATCAAAATGCTGAGCTGAAAGGTAAACATCAAGTTTTCTGAGAAGTAGAGTTTTGGAAAATGCAAGCAGTAGAAGCAATTTGACTACATTCCATCAATTTTTGCCCATATGAGATTTATATGCAAGAAATTGTTTACTGTGCACTAACAAGCTACACATTTATTTTGTTGCAAAATGCCAGAATATTGAGCTGAAAAATAGACATCAAGTTTTCTGAGAAGTCAACTTCTATAAAATGCAAGCGGTAGAAGCAATTTAGCTATTTTTCATCCATTTTGGTTTATGTATGAGAACCAGTTTACTTTGCACTAAGAAAAACAAGCTAGGAATGTACTTTGCTGAAAAACTCCAGAATGCTGAGCTGAAAATAAACGACAATTCCCAGAAGTCTATTTTTAGAAAATGTGTTATGTCAGTACAAGCTGCATTTCATTGATTTGTGCACATGCATTGATACTCTTATTTGCACTGCAACCAACTGTGAGAAATAGTTTCCAAAAAGAAAGAGTAGTTGGCCCTAATTCAGCAATTTATCTATGTGAGATTCATATATAAGCTAGGACTATCAGTTTACTGTGTAGCAAGAAAAACAAGCTAACATGTACTTCTGCATAGTTTTCTGC
Organism: Romanomermis culicivorax; assembly: GCA_963922205.1. Lineage (NCBI taxonomy): Eukaryota > Metazoa > Nematoda > Enoplea > Mermithida > Mermithidae > Romanomermis > Romanomermis culicivorax. Next base: position 3,584 of record CAWUHX010000379.1, read on the forward strand.
GAGTTCTATTTTTAGAACCAGCTTGATTAGTGCCCTAGATGGGCACTTCAGTGATTGCATCAATACTCTATTTTAAATAATCAGTTCTCATGCATGTTATGAGAGCTTTGAAAGAGAATAAGTGCGTTGACCATATTTAATCAATTTGTCTATGTGACATTCATATTTTAGCTATGACTTAAGAACCAGTTTATGCATATAAAGAAAAACAAGCTACACATATGCCCTGTTACAGAATGTCAGAATGCAAGCTGAAAAGTGCACATCAAATTTTCTAATAATTCTATTTTTTTGGAAAATTCAATAGGTAGAAGTGATAAGACTATAGTTCATCGACTTTTGTCTATGCGAGATTTATGTTGAAGAACTAGCTTACTGTGCACTAAGTAAAACAAGCTATGCAATGTAGTTTCCTAAAAAATGTCAGAACATTGAACTTAGAAGTAAAAATCAAGTTTTCTGAGAAGTTGATTAAGTTACATCATTGAAAACAACTTCTGTTTGTTATTTTATTCTATCAACTTGTCTATGTGCATCGATACTACCATTCACACTTTAAAAAGCTAGTTTTCATGCACACTGAGAAAGTTTCAAAAGAAGTACAAGGGACTTGACTATATTTCAAGAATTTGTTTATGTGAGGTTTATATACAAGAACCAGTTTACTTTGCACAAATGTACAAAACATCAGAATGTGGAGCTGAAAAGTAAATGTCTAATTTTCCAAGAAGGCTATTTTTGGAAAATGAAATAGGTAAAAGCAATGCGACTATATGTCATCCATTTTTGTCTATGTGAGATTATAAACAATAACCTATTTACTGTGGACTGGGAGGAACAGCTATGGATTTACTTTCTTACCCAACATCAGAACATTAAACTCACAAGTAAACATCAAGTTTTCTGAAAAGTGTGTTTTTTATTTGATTCTATCGACTTGTCCAAGTGGATTCAGCATCAGTTCTACCATTTCCACTGTAACAAGCTTGTTTTCATGCACACTGGAAAAGTTAGAAAAAGGTAAAAGTGATTTGGCTTTGTTTTGTAAGATTAACATATGAGAACCAGTTTACTGAGCACTAAGAAAAACATGCTAGGCATGTACAAAATGCCATAATGTCGAGCTGAAAAGTAAACATCAAGCTTTCTGAGAAGTCTATTTTTAGGCAGCACCAGAGATAGAGCTATATTTCATCAATTTGCCTACTTGAGTTTTGTATACAAGAACCAGTTTACGGTGCACTAAGAAAAAACAAGCAAAGCATGTACTTTGTTTGTTACACAATGTCAGAACATCAAGCTTACGAGTAAGCATCAAGTTTTTGGAGAAGTTGGTAAAGTTACAGGTTGGAAACCAGCATCTGTTTGTTATTTGATTCTATCGGCTTGTTTGTGTGCATTGATAATATCGTTTCTACTGTTAGAAGCTAGTTTTCATGCACACTACGAAAGTTTCGAAAGAAAGCACCTTGTCTATATTTTATCTACTGTCTATGTGAGATTTATACACGAGAACTAGTTTACAGTGCACTAAGAATCGGAGAAGTCTATTTTTAGAAAAGGCAAGAGGTAGAGGCTATACTTTATCAGTTTGTCCATGTGAGTTTTATATACAAGAACCACTTGTCTATGTGCATCAATACTATCACTAGCACTCTAACAAGCTAGTTTCCATGCACACTATGAAAGTTTCAAAAGCAAGCATCTTGTCTATATATCATGAACTGCCTATGTGAGATTTATAGACGAGAACTAGTTTACAGTGCACTAAGAAAAAACATACTACGCATGTACAAAACATTGAACTGAAAAGTAAATATAAAGTTTTCTGAGAAGTCGATTTTTAGAAAAGGCAAGAGGTAGCGGCTGTGCTTTATCAGTTTGTCTATGTGAGTTTTATGTACAAGAACTAGTTTACTGTGCACTAAGAGACACAAGTTAGGCATGTGAGCTGAAAAGTAAACATGAAGTTTGGAAGAAGCAAGTTGACTATATTTCATCAATTACCTATGTGAGATTTATATAGGAGAACTAGTTTACAGTGCATTAAGAAAAAACAAAGCACACATTGATGCGAGCTGAAAAGTAAATATGAAGTTTTCCGAGAAATCTATTTTTAGAACAGGCAAGAGGTAGAGGTTATACTTTATCAGTTTGTTCATGTGAATTTTATATACAAGAACCAGTTTGATATGCATTAAGAAACAAGGCACGCAAGCTGAAAAGTAAACATTCAGTTTTTAGAAAATGCGTTGGGTGGCGCCCTGAAGGGCCCCTAGGTACTACTATCACGAGACCTACAAGCTCTTAAGCTGGGTCTCTAAAATCTACAAAACTCAAAAACGCAATTAGTGATCCAAAAATTCAACTTAGCTTTCGAGGCATAATCAATGATGATAATGATGTGATCATCCCGACACAAATGTATGACCGCTCTAACGTGCTAAACAGGCTAAACTCACAGATAAATTTTCCGTCTATCCCACCTTCTCAGGTGCATAGATCTTTTACCAAGGATGAAACGAGAATTAAGACTATTTATGAAAAGATAGCACTGCAAAAGTTGGATAACTCGACCTGAAATCAACTAGTGTTGAAATTCTTCATCATGCTCGAAAACGAGTTTGGCCTTGATGTGTCTGAGTATGTGAAACTTGACACATTGCGTCCCTTGACTTGCGATGGTGCTCTGAACACCATACGAGATGTCTGATCATATGACAAAGCAAAACAGATTCTGATGTGTATGAATGCACCAGATTCCGACCAAGATAGGCTCCAATATGAGCTCCAGTCCATTGCTCTGTTAGAAACTGAAGATCTGGCAGCTTTCTTGAACCGAATCAGCACCTATGTACATTTACTGTACTACGACAGAGGCACTCAGTATCATCATAGAAAAGTTATCACAACTTTTCTTTGGAAAATGCTAGAAATTTACAGAGTCTCGATTGATGCAAGCACTCTAGAAATGATCACAGATTCAGCAATAGATGATGCAAAAGTTCAGAAAATTCAGCGAGGGAATAAACAAATGACTGTGAGAGTGGAACAACCTATATTGGTTAAAAAACTCAAAAATCCGTCCAAATAGCAACCATATGAGTCACGTTTCAGAGATGATTCCGAACCTGATTTCAGAGATAACTCTCACTCCCAAAATAGAGATGATTCTAGACAACAAAATACCATCAGATTTCAAGAAAATTCGACTATAATGAAGACCAAAGAGCTTGAGGAAGGCCTGAAACGAATCCTGGAAAAATTCAGAATCTGAGAAAATTCACAAAATGCTAATAATTTCAAAAATCCAAGGTTGCAATTCGATCGAGGAATGAGTCCCAATTTCCGGAATAGAGAAAACATTCCTATACAGGAATTCTCTCAAAATCGAAAGTTCCAATGAAATCTTTCTCGCAAAGGACCTGTGGAATACTGCACTTATCATGGTCAGTGTAATCATGACAGCTCCGAATGCTATCAGTTGAAACCACAGGCTGCACAGCCTCAACAACAGCAACTCAATCCACAATGGCAGAATAATCATAATCGGCATTCTCATTTTCAACAATATACATTTAACTACACGCTCAATCAAAACCAAAATTTTGACCCAAATAACCGATTTTACCATGGCGATAACGGAAACTATCAGAGAGATGTGGCAAACATCTCTCTGCGATTCTGAATCCAGACAAGAAAAGATAATTGTGAAGCATTACTACTACGGGATGAACAACTCACAGTCTGTACTGACTCAGCTAGCTACTTCACAACCGTTGCAGCAAGTTTTATCAGAAAAAAATGGTGTCAAACTCATCTAAACCTTTTGTTCCAATGAAGCTGATGATGAGCGCAGCAAACATGCTTGAAAGGACTGAAACGTCGAAAGCTAAAAATTTCTTTTTTGCTCCTGAGATCACCAATTTCACAATTGAAAAACCTACTGAACTGTGGATCACAAGATCAAGCGTATGTCAAATCGAAGAATGTTCACAAAAAGACATCAAAATTCTGAGCTTATACACTCCTACATGACCTTTTCATATCGATGCTGAGATCGAAAAAACTAAAACAAAAGCTTTAATTGATACTGGTGCCCAATGTTCAGTCATTTCCTTGTGTCTAGCTCAAGGCTCTTTGGGGATTGACTATGAAATGTTAGAAACATCTGCACAGATAAAAGTAGCCGACGGTGCTATCATTGATGCCTGAGGTCCGATAATCTTCAGAATCAACTCATCATTTGGAACGCATCTAGTATGATGCTGGATTCTACCTACTTCAGGAGAGCAATGCCTCCTCCGAACTGATTTCTTAGTGCATCCAAGCATTTGAGCCATAATAAGTTTTACCAAAAAGTTCATGAGAATTGGAGATGTTCAACAGGAATTTAATCTAGTTTTGAAACTGATTGGAAAAGGGCCCTATAGTGAAGTATTATCTAATACTTCCATGAGACAAAATCACACACAAATCGCAAAAATTGACAGATCACTACCGATTTTGAACATCTGTTCATGCTACATAGAACCGAATTGCCAAACATGGGTTAAGAGGAAAATCTTCCCTTTCACAAACAAAAGCTTCAAAAGTGTCATAGTTCAACCCGTGAACTTTCAAAAAGAAAACTGTGAATACCCGATTGAATTGGCGATAATCAACATAATCGAAGGCAAATGTTCACTATTATTTGTCAATAATAGTATGAATGGTATCCAACTGCAACCTAACTAGCTTATTGCTGAGGTAAAATTTAGACTGGAAGAATCGAAAATGACTGTTGCATCGCTAAGTGACCATGAAGATGATCATGAACCAGCCAAGTTGGTTAAAAGTTAGTCGACTAAGTTGGAGGAAGAAAAACTTTGACTCGCTCTTGAAAAACGACTGAAAAATCCAATATCAATAATGAAGATAGAAAGATCACTATCGAAGTCTTCAAGCAATATCACGATGTTTTCAGTCTCCCTGGGATCAGCCTACTCTCATTCATTAGTTAATGGACTCTATAGACTAAATTCACTAAATGGGTAAGTGCTGATGTGAAACCACTGGTGATGGGAAACCAGTCGCAAAACACTACTACCATGCACCAATCAAACAAAGACCAATGGTTCGCCAGAAAATTCAAGAAATGCTAGAAAAAGGTCTCATAGAACCTCCGCGATCACCGTGGGCTGTGCCTATGTTTGTAGTTACCAAAAAAGATGGAAGTTGGTGACCTATCACCAACTATGGAGGTATAAACGAAGTCACTCTGAGCGATAAATTTCTGATTTGGCGAATGGATAACTATCTAGATGCTTTGGGAATTGGGCAATTTTTCTCAACTCTAGATTTAAAAGCAGGGTACTGGCAAATCCCTCTACACATCACTTCAAGTGATAGAATGACCTTCTTAGTCAAGAAGGCTTATTCCAATTTAAAGTTCTACCGTTCCTTTTGAAAAACGCTCCTGCTGAATTTCAGACACTGATGGAATGGATCTTGCATCCATACATTTTCGCATCCATACATACACAAAGGTATAACAATCATCTAACACATATCCAACTGATCTGTGAAGCTCTTTGTGATGGGAACCTAATGTTGAGACTTGATAAATGCAATTTCGTACCAAAACAAGTAAAATTTCTTGGTCATTTGACAAGCGAAAATGGTATCTCACCAGATCCCGAAAAGGTCTCCACAATTGTAAACTATGAAATGCTAAAAGCCATAAAAGATCTTCAATATTTTTTGGGCCTTGTCCAGTGGTGTAGATGATTCATACCAAATCTTGCCACCCTTTTGGGACCCCTCTACCAACTACTACCAAAAAACCCGAAATATGAAATAAGCGAAGAACATCATACAGCCTTTAATGAGATTAAAACATCTCTAACCTCCACTCCTATTTTATATCAGGAAAACAATAATGATCAATGGATCATCACTTACAACTGTAGAGTTCTTTCCGATGTAGAAACTTGCTACAGTACGACTGAGCGTGAATGTCTTGCAATTGTAGAAGCGTTCTGATGGTACAGACACTATGTATACAGTCAAAAGGTAATGGTCAGAACTGACCATAAACCCTTGCAATGGATCAAAGGAGAAAAACATTGAAATTCGCAACTTCAGAACTTCACAATAAAAGTTCAAGATTACAACTATCATGTTGAATACGTAAAAGGAACAGAGAACGCTTGCGCTGACTTTCTGTCACAAAACGAGCCTCATTCTAAATTGAAGTCAATGTCTAATGAAGAAGCAACAGGTGAAATATTCAGACTGACAATTTGAGAACAGAAAAAAACTGTCCCAGCTTTTACAAGATTGATGATGCAAAAAGAAGAAAAAAGCAAACTTCTTTCTCAGGATAAAGTACCCACGTTTCCTACAGCCTGAAAAACAGCTGGTAACGTTAGAAACACCAGAAGAAATCCGAGAAGCTCAGAGAAAAGAAATTGTCAAAAATCCTTGAACAGAAGCAAATTTCTATGATTTCATCTGCCTTTCATACTGAAAAGGAAATAGTATACTGAACATCAAAACAAGCTAACACAGCTTTGGGGATAGTAGTTCCAACTACTTTGATTGAAAGTGTTTTGTATCAATTCCACTCCGCGAAAATTCTAAGCCATCATGGTCATACTGGCACTACTGCAATGATCCATCAACATTTTTGGTGGCCGAAAAAGGAAGAATCAATAATAAAATGGATCAAAATGTGTAAAACTTGTAAACAAACAACTTTACAGTTACCAAAACCACCTCTGTTGCTGCCGATACAGCCGAAATATCCATTTCAAATCATCGTGACCGACATAGTAAATATTTCTTCTCTCGGCGAGAAAAGATCATATGTAATTCTATTTCAAGACTATTTCATTAAATGGGTAAGCGCTTATTTGATCCCAGATCAAAAAGCAGCCACCATCATCAAAAGTTTCATAAACAACATAACTTTAGTTCACAGAAGCCCAAAACATCTATTATCAGATCAGGGTTCAGGGTTTACTTCAAACTTGATGAAAGACATTGCCAAACTTTTAAAAGTTTGGAAAATCAATGCTACCAGGTATCACCTGCAATGTAATTGGATAGCTGAAAGATTCAGTCAAACGTTGATTTTGCAACTCAAAAAATTCACTGCTGAAGACCCGGACAACTGGGAGTGATATTTGCCTTTCGCAACATTCCCCCATAATGCTGTTCCTCACACAGCTATTCACTTTTCTCCATTTCGACTTTTGCGAGGGTACAAACCCAGAATCACTATCGATTTTGATTGTGCAAAAAGCCTAATGTTACCACTAAACTACGATGGGTACCAGTATATCTTCACTCAAGCACAACTAGCGTTGTATAGTGAAGTTTTGGAAAATTTGAAAAATGCGTCAGAATCGCATAAACAATATTTCAATAGAAAAGAGAAAGAATAGAAACAACAAGAAATTGAACAAAATCCACAAAGATTATATTGAACCCTTCATAGTGGTCAAGAACTCTGAAATTTCGAAAAATGTGATAACGATCGATAGTTTAGATTGTCCTGGACAATCTCAGATGCTCTCACTTTCTCCCGTAAAGCCATACATGCCTCCCACAGCATTGGCAATCCTCCTCCGAGACTAGGAAATGAATCAAAAAATTTGTGAAAATTCGTCATATTTCCACTAATATTTATTTTAATTTTTGTTGATAAATTACTGTAATTATTCATACATATTTTAATCATAAACTACAATGATGAGCATAAAGTTTTAGTATCAAAAAACGTGCTAAACACCCTAATATTGATTTTGTGAGGAGCAAGTGAATGGAATGTGTGTGATACTGTCGTAAAGTGTTACAAATATTCTCAACCTTTTAAAGAAATTGACCTTCCCTGAGAAGCAATGCAAAATAAGACAACACATAGAAAGCCCAGGCTGTAGATATATCTTTCTCTAGTCCCACCTAATCTGAACTTTACATTTTCCATTATGTGCATGAAAATTTGAAATCATGGTTAACAACTTTCCACTTTACACCTTCCTTTTTATAGTGAGATTCGAAAGCTCAATTTTCATTTTCAAAAATTCAAAGTTTGATGAACAGTTGTATCGAAGATTGATCCTGATATTGACAAAAAATTAAATTTGAAAGGAAATCACAACAACCAATAGTGAGGCGACAATGTCACAGGCATCAACATTGGTGTCTTCGCTGGTAAATCTGCCCCCGATGTCCAAAAATTTTTCAACAATCAAGATCCGTACATAACATACCAGCGCAAACAATATTCCCAAGAGGATAGGTTTTTCTTTGCTGATGGTAAGTTCTGCACTACTGTAAGACTAAATTCTGAAAAATAGAAACTCGGCGTTTCTCTTCCCCTGGGAAGAATATAAAATATTTGGGTTGCAGTAAGAATGCCAGAAGATTTGCATGCCACAATTTGAAAGACTGACGTTTCCAAGCAAAACTAAGTCAATTGTTACTAATCCAAAATTTTATGATATTTTTTAGAATACATTATCAAGCAAATGATATGAATTACTGAATTCGAAAAATGGTTCGAAACAGTCTATGCCAGACCGTTGAACCTATTACGTGAACCAACCTACATAGAAAGTGGCGATTTACGAAGCATGTTAGCATTGTACACAAAACCAAATTTTCGAAGCCATCTACAATTTTGTATCAGCGCTGAAAATGATAGTTATTGGTTTCAATCAAGTCGATGACTGGAAATGTCTCAAGGACATGGGGGGTCCCAATTTTTATTCGCTGAATGCACGAAAAATGCACACCACAGTGCTAGCACCTAGTATTCTGGTCGACATCCAGATATTACTAGAGAATATCAAACAATCGGTGGAAAAATGAGAGAGAGCCCGACTCATCGGTATCTGCCCTGAAAACAAAAAATTGAAAGGAATTGTATCCAATATGTTCACACTCGTTGTCGAACGATTTACATTATATTTTCCACAAGCCAATGACTGAATCACCTTAGCTGGCAAACCCGACAATCAGGTCATAACTTACTCAATATTAGATGTGTATTATCTGATACTATTGTTCCTAGCGTATGGGCGCTATGGTTTTGTCAATAGCATCTATGACAATATTCAAATATTCCTGCACAATTTTTTGCCACCCGAGTATATCCAAACAGTAACGCAAAACCTATATGATAACGCCAGTATCAAATATGATGGCGACAAAAAAGGCGCATTTGGCATCATAGACCCGACATTGTCGAAAAGTCTCATTCATGCGATCATGTGAAATGAAATTTTGGCGATGAACCAAGTCATTTTCTACAACTATAAGGTTCCAAACATGCGTTTTTGTCTGTACAACCATGCCAACCTAGAACACTCTACTAAAGCATTGGGACGAAAAATGCATCCTGGGAAATTGCCAGCAATAAAAGGAGGCAAACAAAATTTGTCTTCAATGACCAACACAAAAAAAACCAAGCCATACAATAAGGTCGCCCTTTGTTTGGAAGTTATAGACATGAGCTTTATGCTCTAATAACATCATAAGTATTCATCCTAAAGTTGGCGCTCCGATGTCACTCTTGTTTTTGTCCAAAATAGACCAAAATATGGTTGTGAGCGATGTATTGAGACAAACAAACTTCAATCTCATTGTAAATGATCCGTTTACAACATGTGGCCCTCCCGAAATGTGGCCGATATACAATATAAAATCAGATCACCTTATATCTGAAACACCAGTCTTAGCACCATTATACTCAACACCGAACCACAATGAGTGGATGAATGCCCTTAGCAGAACGATGCCTTTAGCCATTCACATTGGTGCACCACATTCTGAGACAGAATTGTGCGCCATCATTCGTAACGAAATTCGGAAATTGCTCGTGAAAAGCAAAAATATTGAAATCGATCTGACATGTGAGCAAAATTGGATAAAACGTGATGAAACATTCAATCAAGAATTAATAGAATGGGCTAGTCGAATGCTTTTGACAGAAAAAATAGGAAACCACAACAAACGACCTGTCTACTCAAATTGCTATTTCATTCAACTAATCATGTTTAGAAACGATAGTTTTCCTATCTCTCACAAAACTAAATTGGTAACAAAAAAGAAATATAAGGAAAATCATTATTACTACTTTTTGTATAATTCACCCATTTTGGCTGCTTGAAAATGTGAACACTTGATTTGCTTTCCCCCAAATAATATCTTGATGATGAGCTCAGATCTTCCAGTTTTCCCAGAATCGATGCTGTTAGCCGTAAGTCCCACAAAAACGCCTAAACAGGCTACCACAGATTTGGAATTAGATAATGAAACCCCTATGGCTGTCGAGTCATTGATAAAAAACATTGCTAAAGAATCTTTCACCATAAAAACCGAAATCCTGAGCAAAATGGATATAATTCAAGTTGAAAGTGAAGAAGAAAGCGTATCTGAAACCGATACTACCACACAAACACCAACAACTAAAACAACAACTTCAGCTACTCCGTTATCTAAAAGTCTATCAAGTAGTCAATACCACATAGACTAGGATAAAGGAGAAGAAAATAGAGAAAAAGCCATTTTAACCAAAACAATCTGGATGAAAGATCTTTCGAAAACAGAAGATGATGATTCAAAAATGGTAACACCACAAATGATTCCGACAAGACACAAATTAACAACACCACAAGAGATGGAGATTACTACACCTGTCAGCACTGACAGTAGAACTCCGGTCTTAGAAGTAAAAGATGATCGATTGTGTGATGAACACCGCCAACCAATTTGCAATATTTGTGCATATCAGTTTTCATTATTCCGTAGAGGAAATGTGATTCACAAACAACTGTGAACCATTCAAGATTATCTTGAAATGCATCCAGAAGACCCAAATTACGTACCACCATTGAAAAAGAATCGCAACTGTAAAAAGCATCGTGACTCTTAGAGATGAAACAAAAAGTAAAGAAAGAAAGGAAATTGAACAAAAACATGAATATAGAAGTCGAGAACACTATCAAGAACGACTTTTGCAGTCTACTACACCTCGAGAAAACAAAGACTATGACAGTCAAAAACGCCCACGAAAGTATCACCACGAAGGGTACTTTACTAGAATGAACAGGAACGAACACAAATGATACGAACGTGAACATCTGAGCGATTCTAAAGACAAACAAAAGAAATTTGGATGGGCAAGCGCCCTCAGAAGTGATCAATTGAAAAAAGATAAAACTGACAAAAAAGTGAGTCAACAGCCTCCGATGGCTGACTGAAAGAATGATTGATGAACTGACTACGTCGCAACAAGCTGAAGCAGCTGAAAAGCAGAGACAAATAAAAAGAATCGTTTGCAAGTATAAAATACCGCATCGATGATTTGGACAACCACATACACCACCAGAAAAATGGTACCCTAGCGTACCTACTGTGCCTATTATGGCCCTAATTCGGCAAACAACTGATGAAATGATTATAATTAATTATTTCAGTTGTGCTCACTTGAATTTTGATCCCATGATTCTGCAACAAGCCACTGGGGCTTCGCAACAAATAGCCCAGGTTTTTCGGGACTATTTCTATCCTCGATATCTACGTCCCGATCCACATAGCACAGAAGAACTTACAGCAGTTCTTTTGAGTTGGATGTGCGATTATTATAAATACTACGGGGCCAAAAACGGGATTGTCATAACAGAGCTCACACTGTTTCTTTTCCACGCCCGACAAGCGTAGGACTATAACACCACGGATAATTCCTATTTGATGGCTCTACGCTATGGTTTGCAATGTTTGACTGATACAAGAGCTCCGAATTATCCAGCCACTGAAGAACGGAAGGCGATAATACGAGATATTCACTGAGAATATCAAATGGAAATAGACAAACAAGCTGAAATGAAAAAGAAGAAAAGTTCCACTACACTGACAAAAGCAGCTGTACACTACCAGGCGAAACTAACCGTCTACACCAGACGGGTCCGGGATGCGTTTTTGAACTGAAAATGAACTATGCTCGAAAAAATGATTAATGACACAGGCGTGAGTAGAAGTGCTCCTGAAAGATGGCTGCCATTGTGTGTGAGAAGTGAAACAATTGTTGCGTGCTGTGTCTTTTTCTGAGATTTATTATTATGTGAATATACTGTAGAACGACGAGAATTTGTGTGCTCAATAATAAAACATGTAAACAAAAACATTGAGGTGAATAAATTATACATTGTGGGACCACCTTCATTTTCTAATACAGCATATTCAGCATATCAAAGAAACTGTTATGACTTGTTTTCCATCCCAAACAAACGAAAAAAATGCTGACGTTTGGAGAACATGCCACAAAGCGATTGATGCTTTTCTATGAAAATTGCGGAATAAGAGTACTCAGTAAATTTTTTGTGCATAATGTACAGTAATCGTTTGTTTTTCATTCCATGTATAAATAATTCTCTTCATGAGAGAGAAATTGTATCGCACCAAAATAAAAATAGTAATTTGTGACAGAAAAAATGGTAAGACTGAAGAACTTGTAGTAATTTGGTCTTGAATTCATGTTCACATTCAGTACACTATGAGATATTCATTTGCAATCTCCTTGATGAATTATTTCTCGTTTAAATTCTTCCACACTTAGTGATGGTCACACTTGATCGCCACATTTTCATGATCCTATGACATCCGTAGCTAAATAAATAATTTTCAAATATTTCACCCCGACAGGGAGAAAATTGTGATCAATATTATTTCTATTATCATGATGCATGAATATAAATACAAATATAAATAATGTGCATTTACAGTATGCTTAGCCAAATCTTTGAAATAATAGATTTTCTATCCTTTGACTGAAAGAACACGCGCAAATATCTTTGCCGCACATATTAGAAAGAAAAAAATGACATATCCAGTATCTCTGTGCATTTGCCAAAAAAAATTCTGGATGCATCCTGGACGGGTCCTGGGCATGTCCAGGACGCGTCCAGGATGCAAATTTTTGAGGGTTAGTTTCGCCTCGTAGTGTACCTCCCAAATATCAAATGAAGCTGGCGCCAATGATTGCCCGGACTACTAGGATGCAAGCACTGGTCATCGGAATTTGAATGTCACTTAGATCAGCAGAATGAGCTCTCGCACCACAAGCACCGACCACAGCTCAAGTACCGCAAATGCCTATGCCCAGCATACTGAAAGTGAGCAAAGCACCAGTGAAAGTTTTGCCAAAAGATCGAGGCTTCCCGTCTAAACAGATTTGAACCGAATGCACAAGAGTGTTAAACAATGCTACATGCATTTTTCACTAGTTTACTCATGTCCATTAGAATCTTTTCTTATTTTGATCCCTAAAAACTTAAAAATTTCTTGATTCTAAAATACTAGTTTGCTTTATTGCTCATCGTTTTGTGCCTTAAAACTTGTGATATTGTTATCAATATTTTTTGTTTGTTTGTGTAGTTGGCTGCAGCATGAAAGAAACAAAGAGCACTGCCGTCGTGAGAAAGATAAAATTTCCTATATGAGCTAAAAGCTCTCATATGATCAAAACGTCAAAGTTCCCAACAACACCTTCAAATCACTTTAGGTGATTTATGTTGCAATGGGGAGGAGTGTTGTGGAGTGTTTTGGTATTTTTGTAGAGCATGTGTCAATTTTGAGGAAGATCGGCAAGTTCAATTGAGAGAGTTAGTGTCGAGACACCAAAAGGGGGCGTGGTTACAACATCAAAGGAAATTTTGAAAGAATTTTTATTGTTGTTGTTTTGTGTGGCAGATGTCCAGTTGTGTTGTAGTGTGAGAGTTATTTTAGTAGACTGAAGCGGCACATTTATAATTTAGTATATTTGTTGTATTTTGGTTTGGTTGGGGTGGAGATGGTGCCGCGTGAGCAGGATTGGGATTCCGAGGTTGCGTCCTTAATGTACCTGCTTCCCACGCCCACGTTTACCCGATTAACTAATTACTGGTACTTATACCCCAACACTAATTATCCCAACAATTAAAGAAAGATCTGCTTTCTTTAATTGTCTCCCTGATTGCGCAAGATTGAAAGGCGAGGGATTTTCTACCTTTTAATGTTACGCAATAAAGTACAAACTTACGTGAACAAAAACGGAGACGGACGAGATGAGAAATAAAAACACTAAATCAACTCCCACGCACGGGTGAGAGAAAGACGAAAAAGGCGTGGTGGGAGGCGGCGAGTATGGACTAGTGGTGGCCAACGGGGCGCACAACTAGTAAGTAAACATAAAAAATTATAACACTAAAGATAATCTAAAAAGAGAGACCAGCGCACGCGTACCGACGTGCGCTACAGTAAGATGGCTACTAGTGTTCCGCGTTGCTCTCTCCACTTGCCACCTACGGGCCTCTAACGCGCTTTGACAAAACGATAAAAAATCGGCGGAAAACACACTACAACACCCCTCCCCCCTTGCAGTAGATCGCCCTAAGCGATCGTCAAGAAATACCGAAAAAACATGCAAGGGGAAGGGCTCCGCTACTACAGGCCATCGCCGGGGTTGCCGAAGAATTCTTCGGCGTCACACAGCGGGGCCGGCGGAGTTGTTGGGGTAGTTTGAGCCGATTTTTGGGGCGGCGACAATAGCGCCTCCAGGGGCGAAGGTAAGGACAAAAACAGGGCAAGTGGGGGCGTGTAGCGGGCCACCGGCGGTCAACTTACTGTGTGGTTGCAGCGTCGGCTGCACGTGCGCTGGAAACACTAGTACAAAGATATAAAGCATGAACGAGATTAGAAATTAAACAACCGGTTTGAAATGAGGTTAAGAAAAACAAACAAAGACAAAGAGAACAAAATTACTGTACAAAAAGCTTCGTTTTAATGGCAGCGGCGGTGGCGAGTATCGGATGCAGATCGGTAGTTTCGAGGAGAATCGCGGCGGTCGCGGTCGTTTCGGCGATATCGATCGTTATGGTAGCCATGTGGATCGCGAGGGTCGTCGTGGCCATCAAAACGAATATTACAGGAGTAGCGGGATCGACTGTAATCGGCGGTATCGCGGCGGCGCGAAGACGAGGTATACGTTTGAGGTTGAAGCGGCGAGAGCGGGTTCACGCCTCGGGCTGGCAGTTGAGTGGCGATTAGTGACGGGCGATCGGAGGGCAACCCTGTTGGCGGCAATGGTCGCAGTGGCAATAGATTCCACTGGGCAGAAAAGTCGTGCCAACGCAGCAGGGGTGCGGGGCGATCCATCTCGCTGTGATACTGCAGATAGATTTGTTGAATGTCCGCGATTTCCGGCGGTTGTGGAAACGGGGCGTAGCGCAGATAAGCCATCCAACTGTCTATGAGTCCGACAGCGGTGTTATAGGCTTGTAGCAGACATGAAGGGTTATCCAAACCGCGGGCTTCGTATAAGAAAAGGGTCAAGTGGGCGGTGTGTACGGCGTCAACGACGCTGAGCTCCTCAGCCCAAAGGCCCGCGACCAATATCAGAGTGGCCACGTCGTGCGAGATTGGCGGTTGTTGTTCTTTATATGCGGGGTGGTAATGATCTCGAAAATATTGGTACAACGCGAGCGAAGCGTTCGTAGCACGGATGTGCACGGGCATGATGATGCGAATGCCGAGGCGGCTGAAGAAGTTGATCAATACCATTTTGTGTAGCATGTGCGGTGAGAAAAACTTGACGGCGGGATCGATATTCGGGGGGTAGCCAGGTGTTACTAGCATGATGCAATGGGGCGTATCGGTGGTTCGGAAAGGCGTATAATTCAGTAATTGCGTGGCTTCACTAGGCAACCGAGGTTTGACAGTTGGTGCGGGACTTGGTGGCGGAGGAGCTCCAAGAACCGGCCAAGTGGCGATGATCACGGGCGGCTGTTTGAATGTAGCAACCGGAGCAGACGTCGGGGCCGTAGGCGGCAGCGACGTGGTGTGGGTTACCGTAGTCGTAGCGGCAGTTGTCTGAACTGTAGTCAGTTGCGATGTAACCGTTGGCGGAATCGTGGTGGCAGTCGACGTTGCGGCATCCACGTCCATAGGAGGCGGTGGAAGCGGGACTTTGAACTCATCTTTGGGCGGGTTTTTCAAGGCTTCCAGACGACGTTGGATCTCAGGGTCCCTATGCAACGGGCTAATAAAGTCCATCAATTTGGGCGGTGACCGGCGGAACTGGTGGTGATGTGCCTCTTCGTAGAAACCGGTCCAATGTACCTTGTGTGTTTGTTCGCTCTGTGTGTGGTGCGGCGGTACATCATCGCGGCGTTCGTGTTGACGACTGTCCCGGCTGGTTGGTGGAGTTCGTGTTGACGACTGTCCCGGCTGGTTGGTTTTGTTTCTCTATGGTGGCGATCATCACGAGAGTGTGACTCGTGACGTGAACGGTGGCTGTCGGGTTGATGAGCAGGCGGCGGTTTGGTTGCCGGCGCTGCTGATTTGGAGGACGTGACTTTGGGTTTCGGCGTTGACGTGGCGTGCGAAGAGCATTCAGCTTCTTCGCAGGCTCTCTGTTTATCGCGTTGTTCGCGGCCTCGAGTTGTACATTCGCTGGGCGTTCTGCCGCGCTCAGCACATGAAGTGCTGGGTGGCGGCGTACGCCGTGTGCTCGGTTCATCCGTTGTTCGTATTTTGTGGGATTTGCGGTACGCCGATTCTTCCTGAAGATGTTGTTTTCGCTTTGTTGAGTGTTCATACGGGCCGGGTCTTCGGATAGGATTACCGTAGCGATCTCGAGCCAGCACGGACGTGCTGGGTGTCTGTGGGGTTTGAACATCCACAGGTGCCGTCGGCGACACTAGAGTCGCGGGTTGCGGCAGTTGCGGAATCGGTTGCGGTTGCGATGTGGCCAGCGGTGGTAAAGGAGCAGGTGCTTGCACGACGGGTTGGGCTATCACCGGAGCCATTTGAGCGACTTGCGGGGCCGGGGCGATCAACGTCGGAGGAGGCAGCAAAATTCGTTGTATCTCGTCCTTTAGCACTGCTGGGAAATCTTTCCACTGATGTTCAGGGAACAACATACCAGGCGGCGGTGGGGGAAAATGGTATGCGGCGAGTGCTGCGGCCAAGGCGTCCCATTGAGTAGCTGAAATAATCTGTTGCAAAAAACGTACGGGGGCACTATACCTGGCTGCGGCAACGGTAGCAATTATCGGAGGTCCCGGCAAAACTGCTGGTGTCGCCAAATATATACGTGGGTCCACGGCGGGTGCCGTGGTCGGTATCGTAGCGGCTGGTTCTATGAGGGCGACGTCCATAGACCTGGATTGATCCACCGTGCTTTCTTCGGGTATATCGGTCAACATTTGTTCTGACGTCATCGTTTCGGAATCAATTGCGGCGGGTTGGATGGGAGTAGATTCGTCCATCGGAGCCGGGGCAATATTGGAAATTTCGTCGAGCGTGAGTTTCAAGAAATCGGAGATCTGCGTAGCAGTTGCCCTGATGTCAGTTGGTGCAGCGGACATAGGAAGGGCCAATGCGTCTGTTGAGGGCGGCAGCTTCGCTATGTTAAGGTCGAAAATTGGCATATCGAGTAGTTCGTCATCGGCGGGTTCAACTTCAACATTGATGGGGCGTTCGAGCAGTTCCTCGGCGGTGAGCGTTTGCACCGAGGCCGTAGTCGGCATGGGGTACGCGTACACCGGCGCGGGGAACAAGAAATGGTTTTGAAAGTCGATGAGCGCAATAAAAGATGAGTAAAAATGGAAACGGCTGTGCGGGATGGCCGTATAGTCGTGTTCGTCGATTTCGATTTCTTCGACGGACGTTTCCATGTGGAAGTCTTCGTTGAACACAATCGGGCGTAACGCAAACCGATTGCAAATGTACGTGCCAGGATCGCTGGAGAAACTCGGTTCTCGTTCCGGGATGCGGTTCATCCAATTCGTATGGAGCGAGTTGGGATTGCCGTCGCTGCGATACCACATGCACTCGTAGAATGCGGTGCGTATTTCTGGTTTCATCGATTGAGCGTGGCGAAGAAGTACATCGTTGATGGAGGCATATTCTGCGGCGGAACACGGCGACGCGAGAAGCGCGGCCAACGGCATGAAAGAAGTTAGCTTTCGGAACCAGTCTCCATCCACCTGTAAAAAATTAAGAATGGTGGAGGGGTGATAATGATAATGAGTACCGTAATAGGTGCGCTCGAGTAGAGGTTGATCGGCGGCAACGCGTTCTGTCCAGAGATCTTCAACCTCGTGAGGAAGCGGCGGTAAATTGGGGTCGTTGTATGGCATACCATCGCGGATGGCCAACTTGTATATCGGCGAAAGCGGAAAGTTGAGTAGCTCGATGATCCGATTGGTGAGATTGCTCTTCATGGCCGAGGTGACGGCTGCTTGAAGGCGTTTGGGATCGTCAAACACAGATCGTGGTTTGAGAGCCAGATCTTTGTCATCCGAAACGTCCGGTGATTTGTTCCATTCGTCTTTTTGTTTCTTTTTCTTTTTCTTTGGTGCCTTCGGAACAGGAAGAAGTTTCGGGTGAGTTGTGCGCGTCAAAGCTTTGACGTCCCGGAAGCCGTTGGTTACCGTTCCTAAACAAAAAGACCAACCGTGGTAGGATGCTGTGCAATCATACATAAAAAATTTGTAAGCCGAAAGAACTTCGTCCCGCATAATTGCAGGTAAGGCGACTTGGGATGTTGTCGGGTATATTCGGTTGGCGTAGTCGGGGGGCAAGGCATCCGACAACGGGACGTTGTGAAAGGTGGCGATAACGTATTCGGGGAGGTGGTCAATTTCGGCGGCATCCAGCGAGTCGTGGGGAAACAATGCAGGGGCGTTGTAAACCTCGGGAATGAAGCCGTAGCGACCAAAAGCCAAGAACAATAGCAACGGATAATGAGGGTGGAGGGCCACGTAGGCAAGGACATCGGATTGCAGGAACGACGTCTTCGGGTTGTTGAAGAAACGCAGGGCTGCCGGGAAGCGTAGCGTGAGCTTTGAAACGTCCAGTGCCCACATGGCGGAAACGGTTGCTTTTAGTGTACGTTTTTCGGGAAGGAAGCCAATTCGTCGCGCCAGCCCGTACAGTGGCGGGGATATGTCGATGTTTCGAATAACGCGGTACGCGTCGAAATGAATGGCTTTTACGACGGGATCTTTGTTTTTCTTTTGCCGATCGGTCCGGAATTGAGTACCCAGAAGAGCATATATTCCCGCCCAGTCATCGGCTCCATCGAAGGAAACTATGATGGTGTGTTCGCCGTCGACTAGGGAGAATAGCGCGGTCCAGTCTTCCGGGGTAGCGGTGAACGTTTCGAAGACAAACATCGTGCCGTTCGGGAATGCGAGTTGAACATACCGGTGGTAGCTAGAGGCCGTGGGGTTGGCTGGCATGGGCACGGTGAACTGGAAATGTTTTATATCGGCGGCCATGATCGATTCGGTGTCAAAGCCGACCAGCGTATAGCCATGGAAGTTCGGTGTGGGTTGGGCGGCCAAGGCCTGCCCCAAACTTCCGGATGAAAGAAATATCGGTGGCCGCAGCACATTTGGGGGTCGTGCGTACATGGATATGTACCACAATTCCAAATCGGCGACGCGAGTCAGGCGTTTGACGTTGTTTTCTAAACAAGAGCGGGCGCAATAATCATCATTGACACATGGGGCACCAAGTCGAAAGAGCGAAATGGGGATTAAAGGATGATTTAAACGTGAACCAGGAGGGAGGCATGGTGTTGCTTTCGATTCGTTAGGAGGACACATGCTCTGAGGAGGCGTTGGCTTGGGCGGTGATGTCACCTTGATGGGCGCATTTGGACAACTGGATCGGGCTACGATAGCGAGATAACGAGAGTTGTCGTATGCAGAAATCAAAGCAGCGGCCGGTTGTGGACTGAGGAGGCCACAACTTGACAATGGCGGGGATCGCGGCGGCTGACCATGGATCTCAGGTGCAAAACTACAGAGTGGGGGAGTTACCCATGGGGTCCAAAGCAAAAGAGCATGCAAGAATAAGCAGCAAAAGCATAAAAGTGAGAAAAATACCGTCACAGGCGAAGCTTAGATCGTTTTGGTGGGGCTGCTGCTCGGCCCAACGTACGTATCATTCGTTGACGTTTATCGATTCAGGATACAGCGGAGGCTCGTCGGCCGTGGAGGTGGATCCAGTTGATGGCGTCGTCATTTTGAAAAATAGATTCTAAGGAGCGGCTGGAAAATGCGACTATTGCAGATGGAAGCGAAAAGTGGAAATGAAATAGTAAAAGAATAAGCCGCTGAAAGGTGAAGAAAGTGTTAAGTAGGAAAATGCAAACACTACCGTTACGAAAAGCAACACAAACACCACTATGTTAATGGGGAGTAAAATCAACCTTTCCCAATTAGTCTTATGAGAGTGATAGCGGCCAGGGTCGGGTGGAAATAAACCGAATGGCCTGGCGCTGAACAGAACCTAACATTAAAGAAGAAACCCCCTCCTATCATAATATGTGGGGACCGGGGCAGGATGTAAAGTGATGTCTTAAAGTGGGCCGAGTGCTTGTAAAAGATGGGTCGAAACTGCGGTGCATCCTTGCTCATCAACGAGGTCGCCATGATCTAAATTAAACAAACGTAAAGATTATTTACAATGTGGCGTGATGAGCACCGTATCACAAAGGAAAAATTTCAAAGCAAACTATTGCCGGCGAGAAGTGTGGGGCATACGTGGTCCACCTTCTTCGTTTTCGAACGCGTCCTTCGCCTGTCGTGGGACAAACGGTTTTAGACGTGTTATGGAGATGGTCTGCGGGCGGCCGGGCGCATCGAGTGAGTCGATTGTGACAACGTTTTCGGCTGCGCGAGAGGCGTCCGTGATGAGAAAAGGGCCGATGAAGTCGGGTTGAATTTTGTTGGCCTTGCGGGTATTGGTTAAAAGAACTAAGTCGTTGATGACGAAGTCGCATTTTCGTGCTTTGCGATCAAAGTATTCTTTGCTGGGGGCGGCTGCGGCATCGAGGTTTGCTTTAATTTTTTCGTGCATTTTGAGTTGTGCTTGCATAAGGATATGCTGATAGGCATCGTAATTCAGCGACAAAGTGAGTCGGCAGGTGCAGTCGTAGTCGAAAGTGATGCGCGGCTCATATCCTCGTAGTAAACTGAATGGCGAATGGCGTGTAGCTGTATGCGGCATGGCGTTGTAGGCGAACACGGCCTAGGGCAGGTAGCACTCCCAGTTGTCTGGATCGTCGGCGGTATACTTTTTTAGTTGGGTGATCAATGTTTGATTGAAACGTTCGACCATTCCGTTGCACTGGGGGTGGTACGCCGTTGTTTTAACCTTCCGAACTTTGAGAAGCTCGCACATATCTTGCATAAGCTTTGACATAAAGCATCCACCTTGATCGGAAAGGAGTACGAGTGGGCTACCGTGCGTGAGGATGACGTTGTTGATAAAACATTCCACTATGGTTGAGGCTTTCTGATCCGGTATGGGGTGCGCGGAGACGAATTTCGTAAAATAATCCTGAAAAACAATAACGTAGGGACGCTTCTCACCTACTGGCGAAATATTGACGATGTCGCTTGCCACAATTTCAAATGGGTGTTTGGGTTGGATCGGCAGCAGTGGCGGAGGCGGTGATGTGCACGGCGTTGTTAGTTGGCAAATTTTGCAAGTTTTAATCCAATCTCGAACGTTTTCTTCCATGCGGGGCCACCAAAAGTGAGCTTTAATTGCTGCTAGCGTGCGGTTTGTTCCTTGATGATTCAAAATTTTCGCACCATGGAATTGGTGAAGAGTTTGGTCGACCATGGAGGCGGGTATGACTAATTGCTTTACCTCTTTGAGTTGACGGTACAAAATTTGATCTTCGAGGAAGAAAATCGGTGGGTGTTTGGCGGCGTTGTCTGTTCTGAGGGTGGCAATAATTTTTGTTATGGCTGGGTCTGCGGCTTGAGCTTTTAAAACTTCCTCGTGGGCGGCGATCGTAATGGCTTCGGCCGGGGGCAGTTCGTGGTCGATAGTTACTGGTATTGAATTAGAGAGTGTGGGTTGACTGATGGTCTTTTGCGTCATTGCACAGGTGATGGCGTTGATTTCAGCGTCGACTTCCGTGGGTGGTGAAGCCCCTGCTGGGCGTATTTCCGGTACCGTTAAGTCGGTTTCTGTAGTTGCGCCAGCAGGGTGAAAATTCTCACGGACAATCGTGGCGGTCAAATTTTCACGGACAATTGTGGCGGTCAAATTTTCAGCGGTCTGGATTGGAGATTTGTCGCGGTCGTCCTTCCTGGATAGGAAATCAGCACAAGCGTTGTCTTTTCCTTTAACGTATTCAACTTTATAATCGTAATCCTGGAGGCTGATCGCGAAACGTTGGAGGCCTGAGTTTCGATGTTTCTCGTCTTTGAGCCATTCGAGCGGCTTGTTATTGGTGCAGACAATAACTTTTTGGCCGTACACATAGTGGCGGTACATCCGGAAGCCGTAGACAATGGGGAGGCATTCACGCTCAGTTGTACTGTAGCGGGTTTCCGCATCGGTGAGTACCCGGCTATTGTAGGCGATGACCCATTGATCATTTTCGTTCTCTTGATACAAAATTGCTCCGATGGCGGTCGTACTGGCGTCGGTCTGAATAACGAACTGAGCTTTGCCATCGTAGACTGGGTAGCAGAGGAAAGGCGATGTCGTGAGGGCTGCTTTGATGCCTTCAAACGCGGCGTGATGTTCGTCCGTGGCAATATATTGGGTGTCTTTTCGTAGGAGTCCGTACAAAGGACTGGACAAGGTTGCCAAATTCGGGATAAATCGTTTGCACCATTGGACTAGACCTAAAAAACTTTGCATACCTTTTTTGGTCTTCGGAAATTCATATTCGGCCATCGCTTTGACTTTCTCCAGATCGGCAGCGATTCCGCGGGCGCTAAGAAGATGTCCCAAAAATTTGACTTGCGGCGGCAGGAATTTGCATTTGTCTGGCAGAAGCATGAGATTAGCTGCGCGGAGGGCGTCAAAAATGATTTGTAAATGTTCCAAATGTTCTTCAAACGAATTCGAGAAAATAATAATATCGTCGATATACACGAGACAAATCTTCCAAATATACGGGCGGAGAATTCTTTCCATTAGGCGTTGAAATTCGGCAGGCGTGTTTTTCAGGCCGAACGGTAAAACTTTGAATCGAAACAAGCCTTCTTGGCAAATGAAGGTTGTTTTATCGCGCGACTCGGCGTCGAGGAGTACCTGCCAGTAACCGGCTTTGAGGTCGAGCGTGGTGAATAATTTCGCGTGTCCCATTGCATCCAAATAATCGTCAATGCCCGGAATTGGGAATTTGTCGCTTGGCATGACGTCGTTTATTCCGTGGTAGTCGACAACGGGTCTCCAAGAGCCATCTTTCTTTTTTACCAAGAACAGCGGTGCGGCCCAGGGCGAGCAGGATGGTTCGATGAAATCTTTGTCGAGCATTTCTTGGATATGGCGACGTACAATCAGTCTTTGTTCCATTGCGGCGCGGTAATA
This sequence comes from Romanomermis culicivorax, assembly GCA_963922205.1. Lineage (NCBI taxonomy): Eukaryota > Metazoa > Nematoda > Enoplea > Mermithida > Mermithidae > Romanomermis > Romanomermis culicivorax. The sequence goes on from CAWUHX010000379.1 coordinate 26,966, forward strand.
ATGACGGGATACTGGCCTCGCGGTGCCAGTGTCGATACTGATGGTCAGCTCGCTGGTGATAGTTGGTTTATCTCCGGGGAGGCTGAAAACATCGCAGTGTTGTCGAAGCATCTTGAGGGCTTTTACTTTTTGCGCAGCACAAACATAAGTTTTTTCGGTCATTTTGTTTAGGGCGTACTCCAGCTTTTGTTGTGCAGTGTGGCCAGGGAACGATTTATCTAGTGCGGCCGGCTCGTGGTCAGTTAAATCGCGGTCAGCAGCAGCCGTTGCTATCTGACAGTTGGCGTGGGTTTCGGAATACTCAAGCGTGTGCTTTGCCATCGCGATGAGCTGATTTGGTCGGAGTTTGATACTGTTTGGCGTATTGTTAATGAAGAGGAGCGGACAATGACCGTTGGTGATGTTGACCACTGCAGTTTCAACTGGGAGTTCTGCGGCTAGGTTATCGGTGGCGAGAGGTTGTATAATCACGTTGGGAACGGTCGCCGATGTTGTGGGAAAAATGCTACTTTTGACCCATTCCTGGCAGTGTGGCGAAATTGAGACGGAAACTTGGGCGACGAGAAAGATCGTTTCGGCGAGCTCGGTAACCTCCAGCTGCCGTGGGGGCGGTTGGTGTGGACTAGGTTGAGCCTGCCGTATCGGTTGTTCAACTTCGATTTCTTTGGGTTGGCTAAAAATATCGGATTTATCATCATAGAAACTTACTCGTTCGTCCTCTGGTATTTCCTCTAAGACATTGTCGTTGGCGGCGTTTAGAAACAATTCCATTCGCGGGCGGACCCAGGCGATTACCTTGAGCGTCAGTTTAAGGTCTTGAATTTCTATGTAATTGTCTTTAAAATTCAAAATGGCGTGGATATCTGGGTGCGCGAGGAAATCAGTCCCGATGATACATTGTTCATTTCCATCGTCGTCGAGGATTACGCATTTGATCATGTGCTCTCCGAACGCGGATTCCATCGTAATGACTACCGGGGCATGAGCGTTGACAATGACGCCATCGGCTACTTTGATTTTTCCACAAATTGGGAGTTGGAGCGATTGCTTGTCGAAAGCGCGTTTGACTAAACCTGATGATAAGACGGAGCATTGGGCACCTGTGTCGATGAGCGCGTGTGCTTTAACGGCTCCAATTTTGATTGGAATTTGAAAGGCTCTCGTAGAAGCGTACTTGTGGACAAACGATTTGGAAGACGGCGTAAGGTTATCAATTTGACAAACGGATGAGCAGATGTGGCAGGGGTCTTGAAAAGCACGGCCCATTGCGTTCCAACAGACTATGCCGGGGCTAACGATGGGCGCGGCGGAAGCGATTTCTTTGGATGGGATAACCATATTGGCCATTGACGTCGATTGATTGTTAACGCGTGTTTCGAGTGCGGGTATTGACGGGGTATTGGGTGCCGGAAGTGCGGGTAGGGTTATTTGTAACTCTGAAGATTGAGAACTAGCGCGCAATGAATCTGTCGGCGTCGTGACGTATGGGGCCAGTACAGCATTGTAATGGATATGTTGTTCCCACAGTGCTGGAAATTGATGGTTCGGGTAAACGGCGTAGGTATTCTGAACAAAATCATGTGGGCGCTGTATGGAGTTACCTTCATAAAAATGGTTTCGCGCGCCGCGGTCCTAGTTTGTGCCTCGTTGGGGCGGTCCTCCGCGGCGGGGTCGCCAATCGCGCTGTCCACGGACGTCGTTCCAATTGTTTCGGAAATCAACTTGCCGTGGGTGGGTGGCGTAATTTGGGCGGTTTGATTCAAGTCGGGTTGATTGTTGAGCGTTTTACTGCTTGAGCCAGATGCAATCTTCGGTGTTGTGGGTGCGGGATTTGTGGGCGTCGCACCAAAAACCTGTAGGCTGCGTCGTGCGTGCGCGGTCTCTGCTGGCAGATCGGTCAAAGCGATTGGCGTACGGCTCTCTGCTTTGAGATTGATGGCGCGGACTTTGTTGCCTGTTGTTGGGTATTGTTTCATCAGGGCGTTGTCGGGATTTTCGTTCTTCATAGTCGCGGTCGTATCGTTGAATTAATTGTTCCAATAGCATTTCCATGTGCGGCCACTGCGGCGGCGGTGGTTCAATCGCTTGTGGTTGAAAGGAGACGAATTTAGTGGGTTGTGGTGTCAAATTTTGTGGCCTGCGGTCCGTAGATGGAGAGCGCTCACGATAGCGGTGTTGGGGGCGATCCATACTGCCGCGGCGTTCGAAACGGCGGTCAAATGGTTGCGGCGACTTCTGTGGTGGTGCATCCTGATCGGCTTGATTTACAAGGATGGGTCATTCCGCGGTTCCGATTTCGGCTTTAGTTGCATTGAGGACACTACGGGCTTTAGCTATGGCGTCGGCCAATTGTTGGACATTTGTGAAGCCTTTTGCTTGTTCGCCGATTGTTAGTTGATAGAAAACAGGAATTTTGGTCAAAAAGGTGTCAATTACTTGTTTGTGCCGAAAAGTTTGATCTTCATGTTGATACAATAATTGTACATAAGTCATTACCTTACTCAGAAACGCGGCGGGTTCTTCTCTAACTTTTGGGGTGATTGACGCGAGTTCGCGTTTGAGAGTCATCGGGTTGCAATCGGGAGCCAGTTGGAACATGAGTAAGTGTTTGGCGTCTTCCTACCGCATCATATCTTGGATCATATGGCTCAGCGTATCACGGGTGAGTCGTCGTAGGGCACTCATCTTTACGTGGTTGGAGGCGTCGTAGCCAAACTCATTTTCCAGGCGGATGAAGAAATGTAACAGGCGTTTATTTGTTGCGGCGCCGTCGATAATCAACGGGTGCATGTTGTCGATGATCGTCCTCACGATGAGACGTGCGCGGCATGTCGTACTGAGGATGAGGATGTTCATAATAATCCTCAGGTGGGTAATCTGAGAAACCGAACTGGTTTGTCGCGGGCGGTGGGCATCTTTGGAGCGGGAAACAGTGTAAGTCTTCATCAGCGCCCGTAGTGCGGGCGAATTCGTTATTATACAGGGTATCCATCGACAGTGCCTTGGGTTTAACTTGATTTGGTAGCCTGCCAAAGACTGGGGCCGGTTCAGTTTCACAGAGAGTTTCGTTTGGGATATAAATATCTCTTGTTTCCTCGCCGTGAAACCGTGAGGGCACCGGCAGCGGTCTTGGCGTAGGCGGATTACGCGCATTAGTTGCGGCGGCGGTTGTAGAAATCAATTGTTGCATTTGCTCGGCGAGTGCGGCGAAACGCGCGTTAGTGGCCTTGGTTTGTTCCTGGATTTCGCGTTGGACGCGTAATTGTTGGGCTTGGAATTGGTCGGAGATGGCGCCAATAATTTGATCGATAGTTTGTACCGTAGGAACATTGTTGGTTATGCGCGCGGCGGCGGTGTTGAGTTGGTCCAGCACATCACGTGCTTCAATTCGAAAATTTTGAACTTCGTTGGCGTTTGCGATGGCTAGGCTGCTGCCGTGATTGTTTACTGGAGCACGGGTGGCGGCTGGGGCTTGCGGTGGTTCGATATTGACAAAGGATTCGGAGGAATTGGTTCTGGCGACGGCTTGGTCATTGTTACTTCTGGTCGGGGCGCTTGGCTTCGGCATTTGCGATGCGAGCGGCGCATTAAGGCAATTTTCGGCGGCGGTAAGGAGGTTTTGATTTATCGCCCGCGGGGGTTGAGAATTGATCGTCGCCGCTGTTGTGGGAATGAGTGGTACTTGCGGTTGTGCCGTCCCGTCCAATGCCGGAGTACTGAAATTAGACAAGGGCGGATTATGGGGCGGGAGGCTTACCGTAGGTACCGCTGTCGATTGCGTAATATTTGACGGTCGCGGCAACAGCATTTGGTCAAAACTTAGGGCGCGGCGTGCGGCTGTGGCCGCGTTTGGAGAACTGGATCGCGACGGAAAGCGGGTGAAGTCCGGCGGTGTGTGGCTTACCGTTGGCATCTTTTTTCGCAGGGTATAATAACCTCTTTTGTACCCTTTGGCGCAGCTACGGCGGGGTCGAATTTTGGACTCTTTGGGTTTTTTCGGATGCAACGCAACGGCCGGGAGAGGCAGCGTACAATCCAAGCGGTCACCAGTGTTGTATTTTGGTTTGGTCGGGGCGGAGATGGTGTGGCGTGAGCAGGATTGGGATTCCGAGGTTGCATCCTTAATGTACGTGCTTCCCATGCCCACGTTTACCAGATTAACTAATTACTGGTACTTATACCCCAACACTAATTATCCCAACAATTAAAGAAAGATCTGCTTTCTTTAATTGTCTCCCTGATTGCGCAAGATTGAAAGGCGAGGGATTTTCTACCTTTTAATGTTACACAATAAAGTACAAACTTACGTGAACAAAAACGGAGACGGACGAGAGGAGAAATAAAAACACTAAATCAACTCCCACGCATGGGCCAGAGAAAGACGAAAAAGGCGTGGTGGGAGGCGGCAAGTATGGACTAGTGGTGGCCAACGGGGCACACAACTAGTAAGTAAACTTAAAAAATTATAACACTAAAGATAATCTAAAAAGAGAGACCAGCGCACGTGTACCGACGTGCGCTACAGTAAGATGGCTACTAGTGTTCCGCGTTGCTCTCTCCACTTGCCACCTGCGGGCCTCCAACGCGCTTTGACAAAACGATAAAAAATCGGCGGAAAACACACTACAACATATTGAAATTCAAATGTGTGTTCTAGGTTGAGTCAAACTATTTGGAAAATTGTTTGAGTATTTGGGTTTCAACTCCTAGAAGGGCAAGTCAGCACAGTCCAAGTTTTGGCTCCAAAAACCTTAAATGACTTGAGCGAAGTTCCTTGGATAAATTGACATAGCCCATCAATCTCCTGCCTATGATTATTGTTGGGTGAAATTCATCAAACACTCCGAGTGTTCCATTCACAGCATTCTGCATGCTTATCTGTGTTCCGTACGTCTCTTATTAAAACACGCGGGATTAACTCCTATATGACATATTTTCGACAGTTTTTGACAGACACTCAGTGATGTCAGATGCGGCTATTTCCCCCCATTTTCGTGGTTTCCAGACCCCTCTGGCGGTTTTTGTCGTGGTTTTTGGGTTTTTGCCCCGGTTTTGGCGGTTTTCAAGTTTTTGCTTACCACAATAAGGCAAGATCAGGGTTAGCTGCAGCGTATTTTTTGTGCACGGACATTTTTGCCAATTGGCACATGAGGCCAAAAAATTTGTGTCGATGGCACAATGCTTGGAATTTTTCCAACATTTTTGACATGAACTTTTGGGTTTATTGAAAATGGAAATTGAAGACATCATTCTAGACTGTGATTTCAGAACTTCTAATCATGAATTCACGAATATCCATTGTAGAGATTTATTTTCCAGCATTTTAGAACACAGAAACTGAAAATTTTTTCCAGTGCCTCGCGTTGTGTCACGTTAAACGGGGGAGCTGGGGAGGTTTGGGTATCGCATCAGGTAGAACCTTGTTTTACCAGTCAAATTGATGGTGAACCATATCCGATTGATCCTATTACATTGAGTAATAGGCTGTGACTCCTGATGGATACTGGCGATTTCCTCAGACTCCCTGGTTTATTTGGGGGCCTAACCTGGCGAGTGGTGGCCATAGGGAGGCCTATGACTTTCTCTGGTGTTGTCCTGGGGTCTTGCTGTAGGGTAATGGACAACGCCGCCAGGTTAGGTGTGACAATCCCCGAGTCCTGCTCAGTGAGAGTGGGGACAAGGTCACCCGTAAAATGACCTAATTTGTGGGACCTGATTATGAACCAGACAGTCCCTTTTTAGTCCAAACCCGAGAGGTGAGAGCCCTACTTATCTGGGGAAACCTGGGAAACCAACTTAAGAAGGGTTCACCAAAAATACCCCACAATGACAATAATCCCCTGAGAAGACTAACCTTGTCCTGTTCTTCCAAAAGATTCGACGAAACGGGCGGCAGGTCCCTGGGAACTTTCGGTTTTCGGACCAGAGACGGGGATGCGATCCACACGGTTCTTGGGCAACGGGGGTTGGGGATTGGGAGGCGACTCTCGATTATTTTCTGGTAACCGGGGCGGTCGGAAACCTGGCATGGATGGGCGATGGGTACTGTAAGTTGAATAGGCGGCAAATGCAGTGAAGAAGAAGGATATTCAAATTTATTCAAATTAGGCAAAAGGCGGCGGATGCTGACAACAATTCGGAAGCAGGGGTAAAACCCAGAATGAGCGAAAAATTAAAGAGACATGTCCTTAGAAGGACATGTTTGGCTACAGCTGCAGCTTGGGCGGAGTTTCTCAGCGTCCAAGCTAACTTCTGCAGCTAGACACGATGCAGAAGATGCCTATGTGCACATAGACATTTTTTCGCTCACATGCATTTAGCATTGAGGCCGACTGCAGTGCCTATGCTAAGCATATGAGCGTCTTTAGCTAAAACTTCTTAGCTAGTCATTTTTGCGTAACAAAAACGACGCTAATTTTTGTGATAAGAGGTGCATGGAATGCACCAAAAATAGCCATGTGCTCGTGGAGCACGGTTGGCGGAAGTTTATATAGCTAAAGGGCCTACTGTAGCCCGCATGCATGAATAATTAAAATACAACGAAAACGAAACATAGAAATTCATAAAAATATAAAGACAAATGCAAAATGCATGTGTAGAAATAAAATAAACGAAAATGAATGAATACTAAACAAAACATGGAGAAAAACAAAATGTTGACATGTTTTGGATCACGTGACGTTGGAGAAATTGAGCGGCATGTGACACGGCGGTCCTTCGAAAAAGGGCGTCCTCATCCTTGCTGTGGTTAGTGGTGAGGGTTGTGTGGCGTGTCTGTGGTTGTTGGTAATTCCGAGGTGTGACGGCGAGTGGTCGAATAGGTCTGTTGGGTTGTTGGCGGATGAAGCCTTCTTTGATCGTGGTTTGTTCGACAGTATGGTAACCGGAAATCATTGATGCTTGAAGCTGCAGGCATTGAGTATCCTGTGGGAAGGTCTAGAACAAAGAAAAGAAAAATTTTCAGGGCGAGATGTAGGCTATCGCAGAGGATGCGCCCAGTGAGGTGTAGGCTATCGGGCTATCGCAGGGGATGCGCCCAGTGAGGTGTAGGCTATCGCAGGGATGCGCCTATGATGTGATGCTCTGGTTGCTGCACATTCTCTTCTATCCACTAAGATCCAGCATGGATAAGAATGGATACTTCGTGAGGGGCACGGCGGTCTTTCGAAAAAGGACGTCCTCATCCGTAAGCGGGGACAATGAAGAGAAGAGCATCTTGAATTAGTGATCGGGGACCTCTGCATCAAGATGTGGGTCAATCAAATTCGGTGTAAAGTCCCGACTCGTTGAAGGAAACAACAAGGGTGCCGAATCCGCTGCCTGTGAAGTGGGAGGTGTATCCTCTGCTTCACTCGGTGGGTCAGGGGACACGTAAAGTCGAAGCTGGTTGACACGTACAGTGTCGTACTGATCCGTCTGGAGACGAAGTGTGACATTGGGATATGCCACACTTGTTACAAGATAGGGCCCATCGTAGATGGGCAGCAATTTAGGGGTGAGCCCACATTTGCTGGACATGTGCAGTTTGAGCACCTGATCCCCTACTTTGTACGAGACATCTTGTGCTCTCCCGTTGTAGGACCGTGCATAGGGCTCCTGTGCTTTCTCAATCCGACTCTGGATTAAGGTCAATGCATTTGTGAAATGACGTTTGACCTCCATATCATATGAGGAAACATTAATGATATGGGCCGGAGGGTTGAATGAGAGCGCGGCGTCAACAGGGAGCATGGGTGTGCGACCGTGCATGAGTTCAAAGGGGGAGTACCCTGTTGACTCATTCATGCTGATATTGACGGCAAACACAGCATACGGTAGGTGTTCATCCCAATCCGTATGTCCGTGATGAACATACATACATAGCCGTGTGGCTAGTGTCTGATTAGCTCTTTCCACCTCGCCATTGGTCATACGATGATAGGCCGTAGAGTGGATCTTCTTCGTTGAACAGATCGCAGTGATCTCAGTCATCAGTTTTGATGTGAAATCAGTGCCATGATCGGACTGAAGAATCTGCAGTGCCCCGTGCCGGCAGACAATTTGCGTTACAAACAGTCGGGCTATGGTGTGCGCAGTGAAATCCGGAGTAGCAAAAGCCTCGACCCATTTCATGAAGTAGTTGATGAAGACTACGATGAAACGGTTTCCAGCTTCGCTAGTGGTCATTGGTCCCATACAGTCGACACCTACCCGATGAAACGGTCCCGTCATGGTGATGGGTTTCAGGGTCGCAGTGGTTTTCTGTCGAGCGGGCTTATTCCGTTGGCAAAGATCACACCGCTTACAGAAGGACTTTACATCCGGACTGAGGGAAGGCCAGTGGTATCTGGGAGCAATGAGCTGCGCAGTATGTTTAGCACCAAAGTGTCCAGCTAAGATGTCATCATGATGAGCCCGGATAAGGGTAGTAACCATGGATCTGGGTATGACAATCTTGTTGGACTCGCCTGTCCATTTCTGAAGAACGTTATCCAACAGATGGTAGCCTGGCACATCATTCTGGTTGCCCAGGGGCTTAAGAGAGCGAATGATGTCGGCTAATTCCGGATCCTCCAGCTGAGCAGCGAGAAGGTCGGGGTGCTGTGCACCAACAGATATGTCCGCATAATTCTCGGATCGTACTGGGCGCTCCGCGCCAGCAGTGATCGGTGCTGAAATACTTGATCGCGCTAGGTGCTGCACACCATCGGTCATAGTTCTTGATCTCGCCAGGTGCTGCACACCATCAGTGATCATCATAATATGTCCCTCAGGTCTGTAAAGAGGAGTATCATCAATACTCTGACCGGTGAGGGAGGAAGGATCCGGCAGGGGTGATAATGCGTCAGCATTACCGTTAGACTGACCTTTTCGCGGCCGAATTGTCAGTTTGAATTCAGCGAGCGCGAGTCCCCATTGAGCGATCCGAGCAGAGGGGTTAGGCTTCTCCAACACTGCTTTGACCGCTGTATGGTCAGTCTGAACAACCACCTTGTGCTGGAAGAGGTATGGCCGAAAGTGCTTGACGAAATGGACAACAGCCAGAGTTCCCAGTTCTGTAATGGAATAGTTTTTCTCGGCTGCTGTTAACCCTCAGCTGGCGTACGCGACAGGATGGTCGTATCCAAATTCGTCTAACTGGCTTAGAACTGCTCCTATCCCTGAAATACTTGCATCTGTCTGGAGGATAAAGGATTTCGAGAAGTCCGGGTGGCGCAGGATAGGAGGGTTGGTCAGCAATCAGCGGAATTCGTCGAACGCCTCCTGCTGAGGTTTTGACCACTGGAAAGTGATTTCCTTCTGTAAGAGCTTGGTTAGTGGCTTGCTGAGTGGGGCACAACCAGGGATGAAACGCCTGTAGTAAGACACGAGGCCGAGGAAGGACTTGATGTCTTTGGTGTTTTGTGGAATGGGTAGATTTTGGACGGCGGCCAGCTTGACTTTGTCCAGTTCTAGGCTGCTCTGTGAGATGCGATAGCCTAGGTACTCTACCTCCCAGTGCAAGAATTTGCACTTGCTCAGTCTGAGCTTCATTCCACCCTGGCGAAGACCAGCCAACTTGTCTGCCAGGCGCTCAAGCATTTGGGTGTGAGAGTTCCCGAACACCAAAATGTCATCGAGATAGGTCAGGACTGTGGGCCATTGGATTCCTGTAAGGAGAAGGTCCATGAGGCGTTGGAATGTCCCTGGTGCGTTGCACAGACCGAAAGGCAAGTAATTGAACTCGTAAAGTCCAATGGGCCTGTTGAATGCCATCTTTTCTTTATCTGCCTCGGCAATCGGGATTGACCAATAGGCCTTAGCCTGATCAAGGGTAGTGAAGTACTTCATGCCCTTGAGTGTGTCAAGGATGTCATCTATCTGTGGGAGAGGGTAGACATCCTTTTTCGTGACATCGTTAAGACCACGAAAATCAACACACATATGGTGAGAACCGTTTTTCTTGCGCACCAGGACAGTATTAGTAGCCCAGGGTGACGTGCTCCGCCGGATAATACTAATACCTTTCTCCTGGAGTGCCTTGACCTCCTGCATGATGAGATCCTTTTCCTTAGGTGAGGACCAGTAAGGGAAACAGCGGACTGGGCGGGCATCGCCCGTGCTGATTTCGTGCTGGACGAGATCAGTGGAACCTGTGTCCTTTTCATCAAGAGCATAAAGGTCGGTGTATGCAACCAGTAGGTTGAGGAAGGCTGCCCGGTCCCAAGGGGAGATATCCAGTGAAATTACAGCATTGGCCTCGACCCATTGACGATCGAGGACGGTGTCTGAGTCGACCGGTGATCCCGGTGAGGGCTCACTATGCATCTGCACATGACCGATGGTCATGTGTGGGTAGAGAACCACAGAATGAGTATTCGGGTTAACTACTTGAAGTGGTATGCGACCGTCGGTCACGCTACTCACACTCCCAGCAAAATATACGTTTCCGTGAGATCCCGTGAGGTGCTTTGGGAAGAAGGCCACCTCAGGTACTTTCGTATAGATTGGCGGTACAGGTACAGTGAATCATTTCAGCGAGCGAGGCTCCAGAACCACGAAGTCCTCCAGGGGCAAGGCGCCGCGAGTAGAAGGTGGGCTGTGGATGAGACTGTCACAGGGGATTTTACTCTCCTTGAACTGGAGAAATGATTTCTCCCAGTTCAAGCTAGTGTGTTAAGTCTTACTGGACCCCTTTGGAATCGGCAGTCCCGTACGACGTAGCATATCCGACGGAGAGATCTGGGTCATTTAGAAGGGTTGACTCATCCTGTACTGTGAGTACATGATCTGAGTGGTCCCGTGGGCTCTGAGTAGCTCCTGGTGATTCAATCTCGGTGTCTGATAGTGTTGGCATGTTCAGCATGGGGGATGCCGGGGCATCTGAATCACTTGGCTCACGGAATCGGCCTTTCTCTAGCATAACTGGAGAGTTTCCAGGCGGAGGTCCAGGGCAACCTGACCCTTGCAAGGTCGATGAATGACGACTTGCACACCTGGAGGAAGTCCGGTATCCCCTGGTTGACCCACGTGATGAGGCAACTGAGGAGGCCCGTGAGTGTGGCCGAGAGATAGACGAAGCCCTGGACCGGGATCGTGATGCCGACCTGTGTGAGTTTCTTGATAGTGAACGTGTGTTCTCCCACCAGGGGTCGATCTGGTCAATCTCTGGCGTGGTCAGGAGGAGGGGCAATTCTACCGCGTCCAGCCGACAAACATTACGTTGGTAGTCAAACATAATGTTCTTGAACTGTTCTAAGAAGTCCAGTCCGAGTATAAGGTCAACAGGTGCCCAGAAGGGAGACGTAGTCTTGCACACATGGAGATGTATATCAATCCGTGTGTTCAGCTGGCGGTTTCCGGGCAACATGATTTCATATGGTCCCGAAAGGATGGTATGAACGGCTTTACCATTGATGCTCATCAATGGGTTAAAGTCATGATGTTGCTGGAACGCCATGACCGCCTTCAGACTTTCTTTAGCCAAGGCCTTGTGAAAACGTTGGCTAATGATAGTGCGGGGGCAACCCGTATCAAGGAAAGCAGGAGTTTCCTTGGTATCCAACAGCACTACAAAACACGGTGTGATTTGATCGAGCTGGGACGGCATGTCCTTTTGCACGTAGTGAAAACCAATCCAGCGTTGGACTTTGCAGTAAAGACCCAATGGGGAGAAAGGGCTAACAAACTGGACCTGTTTGTTCCGCAGATGGTAGCTGAGATATTGAGATACACCAAGGTAGGCTAGGTATCCGACACCGACCAGCACTGTCAGGGTAATTAGGGTGTTAAAGATCAACTGAACCGGCCCGCTCAGGACAGCATGCAAGCCCTGAACGAGGCTGTGTTGTTGACCAGTAATCACATGGTTTGCTGCCAAACGGACACCTTCCAGGGAGGCCTTGATGTCGGTTCCTACCCCTGCAAAAGCCTGGTAGATGGCGTCCGGTTGCAGGGATAGACCAGCGGTAAAGTTTACCAGCCGATTTAGCACCGCTTCAATTTGCTCAGTCTTGTAAACGTACTGTTTAAAGAAGGCAAAGTTTGAAGGGGTCATCGCCAACTGGTCATGGAAGAGCACTGGTGCATCAAAGTGAGTGATGTTGAAGCGCTGCTTCCAGAAGAGTTCCAGTGGGATGTGGCTCACATGGACCGTGCCAGATTCAGTAAACCAGCCCGAGTGATTTCGGAAAATCCCTGTAAAGTGGTGGTGACACAGCACAATTGGGCTAGATTTAATGAGATCTGGACCACAGGGGGTGGTGAAATAGATGGTGCCGCCGACCTGTACAGGTAAGTACTTGTAGCAGACGTTTCCCAGCCGGTATGAGTGGTAGACGTAGGGGGCATTGACCTTCTGACATGGCCATATTGTCACTGCATCGCCTGTGAATTCCACCATCAGGTCATTCCTCTGGAGGAAGGCCCGGGCACCCAATGTAGGGTCGAAGCGGAGCAACTGCCAAGTCAGATCAAAGTAGCATTGAGCGTTAGAGCAGAGCTCAAGCCACGTGAACCGGAAACAGTTAATTTCCGACTCCTTGATCTGCTGAGCCAGATAGTTCAGTTTTGCATTGACAGGATCGGGAAGTGTGTCCTTTGCCAGCCTGAACAAGTTTTGGGTCAAATTGTATCTCCCGTGGATGCGTGGGAGAAGATCCTGATCCATCCGGACTGTGGTGGAACGTAGTTCTGGGCACAGTTGGAAGATGCAGGAGTTTCCTGGGATCTTGAGGGCAACCTGTAGATCATCGATGATGACATGGTTCCCTGACATGGACGCAGTGTAATTTCCCTTGGGGTGATAATGACACCGTGCCGTGAAGTATTGTGCAGGCCAGAGAATGACCCCATCTAGGGTAGTGCACTGACCTGCAGTGGGACTGCATCCACCTACATCGCCTAAGGTGCTTAGGGCTGTAGTGCCATCCCACGAAGGGATTTCTCCCTCCTCGATGAAGAGGTTAGTCACTGTCTTGCAGATGTCACTGCAGCACCATTCGTACATTACTTCCAATGTTTGGTTTGTGCTATAAAAGCCAGGGCGGATACCGACAAGCTTTTGTGTGCCAAACATTTTAGTGCGATGTGCTAGCCTGCAGGCCGCAGGCGCTAGGTGCTGAGTGGTAATGACGTCTGCAGTGATGCCCCTAGAGCCGAAGAAACCAGTGTTGGTGCAGACTTTGCGGCTGCGCAATGTGCATTTCCACGCTGTGGTTGTAATCGGGTCTGAGCTAGGGACATACACCGTAACATTCATGCATCGTGGACTCCATGAAGATTGCGGTGGTTTACACTCTACACGTTGGGGTAACTCAAGTGGATGTCCGCTTCTTGAGAGACCACAAAATTGATACTGAGCTGCAGGTGCTGCCAAACTCACCCCTAGAAACAGTGATGTGACTATGGTCAATTTTATTAGCAAAGACAACTGTACAAACGTGGTTTGTAAGTGTTCACACATTTTCACGAAATCTGGTGGCGCCGAAGACGTCGCATTGGTGGCTGGAGCTGGCTCAGCAGTCGTAGTTTTTGGGATGCAATAAAATGACCAACAAACTGCGGTGTCGTCGAGGGGTCAATGGTGACCAGCATTGCATACCTTGGTGGTGGCAGGGGTATGTCCGATACATGTATCGGTACTGGTACATGGGCTGCTTGGACTACTGAAAATTCAATACTGATTACGCAGACAGGATAACACTGTTGTGAAGGATCTGCCAGGTGTTCAGCAAGTGCCTCGTCATCCAGATCAAGAGGATCTGGGTGAGGAGGGCCATTGGTAGCCCCAACAGTGTCGTTGTGGCATATGGGCTGCGGATATTGGTTCCCCATCCCGTTAGGAGGGTGATAAGCATTTCTCCGATGATACACATTTGACCCCTGGGAAGAATAACCAGTATATTGGTAGTCATTCTCACCCGTGTTTGCCGTATTGCGCTGCGGACAGGCAGTTGATCGGTACATTCGCAGTTGATGACAATAAGGGCATGGCCTATCACATCCGTCCGTGGGGTGGGCACGCCTACGACAAAAATAACAGCGACCACCATTAGCGGTGTTGTTACCGGGAGCCGCACCGGTGGGACGCTGGGCCCCACAGTCGGCGTCACTATGTGTACACAGTCCGTGGAAGGAGCACGTTTGAAGGTGTGCTCCTGACGAGCGTCGCCCGACAGACTGATTTGGTGTCGACAGCTGTGAAGGCGGCGTCTACTGGATTGGCGCTGGTGCACGTTGCTGGGCCGTAAGCTTCGCTACGTGGCCCGTTAGCCTGGCCATTTTCTGTTTTAAGCGGCGGACCTCATCTGCGGAGGATGACGATGTTTGAGTGTTGCTCTGACGACCGTTAGCGCTTTTGTTAGGCATGTCGGGATTATATCCCGCAGGTTTAGGTTCTGAAGAGAAAACGGCATTAGATGGTGCGGTGTACAAAATCTCATCCTGGAAGATTTGGGATTCTCTGTAACAGGCTGCCTTGAGAGTCTCTTCGAGAGTTGTAAACTCCCTAAACTTGATACTATCTTGGAGGACCAGTTTCAATCCACACAGAAAGATAGGTTTGATGATAGAATCTCTGACATCCATCACGAGATCTGGATACGCTACCCTGGACAATCTCTTGAGGTACTCAAGGTAGACTATCGCAGACTCAGTCGGCTTCTGCAGGGGATCTTGGATCAGCTGCTGATGCAGATCAGAGTCCTGCCCTACCGGAAAATCTTTCCGTAGAAAAGCCGTAAACTCTTCGTAGCGGGTAGGTTGTGGAGTGCCGCTGCTAAAGTCCCGGTAGGAGGCAAGAGCAGGACCCATAAGGCATGACTCCAAAAAGGCGATTTTATACGCATGATCCATTTTGCTTACACCCTGAAGTGTAAAGAAAGGAGTAAGATGCGACATAAAATCAGTGATGGACTCACCAAAAGCACCCGAGAAGGTTGGAGGGGCCATAAAGCTGGACACAGGAGGGTGCCTCGGACCATTCATGGCCTCTAACTTTTGGTTGAGTGGTCCAAGAGCATTCTCAAATGCTGCCTGGACCTTGTTCTCGATCTGTGAAGGGAGATCAGTTTCTGACTTCATATCTGAGGATTTGTCCTCATGTAAGGTGGTTAGAACAGACGTTCTTGCCCGTGAAGCAATTAAGTCAAATTGAATAGAGAGTGGCTCACTGGTCTGTACAGGCTGGGTACTTAGACGGCAGGAATGACGAGGTGTCTCTATTGTGTAAAGTGAAAGTGAGAACTACTTTTCGGAATTCGCAGCGAAAAAGCGCGTGAATTCGAAAGACGCGTGCGCCACGGCATTTGTGATGTGAACTTGGTTTAGTTTAAGACTAGCGACCTCGAAATGGAGCTAGAATGGGAACAAGATTGTAGGATGCAGGATCAGAGTACACCAGGGTGACACAGAAGGGAATTTATCTGGTCGCCCGTGATGGGTATAGGCATGGCCTGAAACATGGGGGAATTGATCCCAACCGAAAGGATGTAGAGTTGGGGCCTGGACCTGGCAATTGGAATAGCCAAAAAGAGAGAAGAGAGATAAGAAAGAGCCAAAAGGCGGTTTTCCTGCCGAGAAATGAGGAGACAGATAAACCCACTCAGGAGGGATTTTTCCTGGAGGTTCGACCGTTTGTACTAGATTACAAACCTTGGGGCGAGGCGGACTCATGGCCGACAAGATCCTACTCACCAGGAGTAGCGCATAAAGTGGCATAAAGTGAAAAGGATGTGGACAACTGAAAGTGAACTTAAAAGGGAGCAATAAATAGGGACAAAACTAATTTACAAACCCAGTTACGCAAAGGGGTAGCGCAGTTACACAATGGGCCTCACTTGCCAGGAGCGATTGCGATCTCTGTACAGTGTGATGGACTATACAGGAGGTTCCGTGCGGGATGACATTCGCAAATAACTTACAGCCATGTTCGAAATGGGAGCCCACATTGCGAACAGAACAGACACTCTCCAGGAGTATTATATACAGCTGGTGGCTGAGTTGCCGATCACTGAGATGCAATGAGGCTCGCAGGTCACACAGTGGAAGAGAGAGAGCACAGGTACCAAGGGTGCTATTCTGACACACTCAGTCAGTTAAGATGAATTTACTCTGGATGTTTTGAGGGTGCACCTGAAAACATCTAAGGGAACACGGGTACAAGGTGTCCCTGGGTGAATTATTGAGTGTAAATAACTGAGGCGAACCCAGTTATGCAGGGAGGCGTACTCAATACCTTCGCTGAGGCGGACTCAACGGTGCCTATTATATTACATGACTAACAGGGGTGGACCCCGGAGGCGGACTCTGGGCCAGTGGCGACTCTAGCCCGGACATCGTTAAGCTAGTTAACGAAGGCATTCAAGTGAATGAAACATGACAGGGGGTCCTATACACTCTAGGCCCAACCGGAGGCTGTGCGGCGGTCCCTCGGGAACCACTACTGGGGGGGACACTAAAGAAGATCTATGTATGACAGCTCGATGAGATGAAAGAGAATGAGTGAATTTAGATAAGAAATTTACAAGAAGGCTGCTGAACCCTTGCAGACGTCAAACACAGGCAGTACTGACTGCGAATGCCCACCGTCTCCACGAGTCAAGCAACCAACCCAGCTGAGGCCGAGTGTAACTCGTTCAAACCTGCAGTTAAAGCTTAAAGGCAGCCACATGCTGATCAATAGTGCCGCTACCCGGGCGGACAACCTGATCAGTATCACGGACTAGAGAGCATCTCAGGTGGTGTATGTGTGTTGACTGATGTTTCCCAGGCATCAGTCCCAGACACACACCAACCCTTTGGCAAGAGCAGCAGGTGATAGGGCCATGCACCAACAACCACCTACGACTCAAGTGGACTACTCAAAGGACCGACAGTAACCTGGTGCTGATGTCAAAAGGTAGGGGGTATGAACCAACACATGACCTTGGTGCTGACTGCAGGTGCCTGGGATAAGAGTACCCAAGTATCATGTCGCAGTTGCAGATGCCAGGGGTAAGTGCCTAAGGACAGCAGACCCCTGCAGGAACACATAATGTTGCCGTTGCAGACGTCAGAAATAGGATCGTGTAACCTCAATTCCTGCTGCGGGAACATGATACATTGTCATTGCCGACATCAGCAATAGGGCCCTGAAGCCAACTATCTGTATACAGTAAAACTTGGTGTTGCCGTTGCTGATGTCAAAAGGTGGAACCGAGGGTCCGATACCTTAGATCAATGACATGAGATGCGGTTGTTGCAGACGTCAGGTGTGGGATCCGTAAGACCTGCACATCTTTGAATAATGACACATTGCGTCACTATTGCTGACGTCACAGATGGGGTGCAGGAGACCAGCCAATCCTGCTGCAACAAGTTGAGCTTCAGCTATTCCAGATGTCAGGAGTCAGTACTGCAGAAGTATCAACCCAAAACAACAGCACGTAGTGTTGTCATTGCTGACGTCAGGAGTAGAACCCGGAGGGCTACCCACCCCTTAAAGCAACAGCAAGTGAAGTGGCTGTTGCAGATGTCAGTGGTTGCGTCCGTGAGGCTGAACCACCTAACAACAACACGTGACGTTGTTGTTGCTGACGTTAAAGAGCATGACCCGTAAAGTCCATGGTCCAGATGCAACAACCCGAAAATAGAAGAGAATAGAGTTTACAGTAAGTTAAGATGAAAAAAGAGAAAGACTTACGTAAGGGTGTCATACTGTAGCGGTGGCGTAAGAAAACAGAAATTTTTTTTTTTTTTTTTTTTTTTTTGTTTTTTTTTTTTTATTACTCGGATGACAGTGGAAGAAAAAATAAACGAAAAATAACAAAAAGGTGCAAAGACGAGATTGGTACATAGGCGTGTTAAAGGTGTAAACAGTAGGTGTAAAATTTTTGGGGCTGGAGAAGTGAGCAACTCCGACAGTTTCCGGCGAAATACAAAAATACTGTACACAATTAACAGATCGCAGCCACGTATGACGTCCAGAATCATAGGTGGAGGGTGTACTGTATCATGGGGTCATGGACCACCAACAGTCAGGAGAGGCCGTAAACCCCTAGAGCTGTGATACCAGTACCCGCGTATGGGTATACTGTAGTTACAGTACGGGAATGGTCACAGGCGTACTGTAACGGCACCCACCCGGAGGGGTACAGTATACCACCCAATAGGAGAGAGAGGCAAAAGGAAAGAAAAGAGAAAAAAAATGAGGGAATTTACAACACAGACTAAATATGTAGGAGATACAAGATTACTCAGAGGAGGAATACAGAATACTCGATATATAACTCGACTCTGGGGGCTCGACTCTGAGGGAAATTTGACTCTATGGGACAAATAACGCCACTCTGAGGGCAGATAACTCGACTCTGAGGATATTTAACTCGACTCTGAGGACATATAACTCAGCTCTGGGGACAAATAACTCGACTCTGGGGGATTTATTACTCATAGGGGCGATACACACGCATGAGATAATTATGTACACATATAGATCACATTTAGATCACTCGTAAGGGCGATTTCCGTCTTACAGTAATTACACTCGATTTCAAGAGAAAAATTTCCAACTCACAGTAATAACATTCGATTTTAAGGGAAAAATTTCCGACTTACAGTAACAACACTCGATTCCAAGGGAAAATTTCCGATCTACAGTGGCGATAATCTGAAATAAGGGACATCCCGACCCAATAGGCAGTATACCCGAATTTGGGGGGGTCTCTGACTTATTGGATGGCTAGTACCCGATTTTAAGGGGTCTTGTCTGACTTAAAATGGGAATTGACCCCACCTGGGGGTGGTTCCGACCCAAGGGTGAAGGTTTTTGCACTTAAGGGCGAGTGCCAGACTTAAGGTCGATTTTCCAGCCTCGCCATGTCACGTTAAACGGGGGAGCTGGGGAGGTTTGGGTATCGCATCAGGTAGAACCTTGTTTTACCAGTCACATTGATGGTGAACCATATCAGATTGATCCTATTACAGTGAGTAATAGGCTGTGACTCCTGATGGATACTGGCGATTGCCCCAGACTCCCTGGTTTATTTGGGGGCCTAACCTGGCGACTGGTGGCCATAGGGAGGCCTATGACTTTCTCTGGTGTTGTCCTGGGGTCTTGCTGTAAGGTAATGGACAACGCCGCCAGGTTAGGTGTGACAATCCCCGAGTCCTGCTCAGTGAGAGTGGGGACAAGGTCATCCGTAAAATGACCTAATTTGTGGGACCTGATTATGAACCAAACAGTCCCTTTTTAGCCCAAACCGGAGAGGTGAGAGCCCTACTTATCTGGGGAAACCTGGGAAACCAACTTAAGAAGGGTTCCCCAAAAATACCCCACAATGACAATAATCCCCTGAGAAGACTCACCTTGTCCTGTTCTTCCAAAGGATTCGACGAAAGGGGCGGCAGGTCCCTGGGAACTTTCGGTTTTTGGACCAGAGATGGGGATGCGATCCACACGGTTCTTGGGCAACAGGCGTTGGCGATCGGGAGGCGACTCTCGATTATTTTCTGGTGACCGGGGCGGTTGGAAACCTGGCACGGATGGGTGACGGGTACTGTAAGTAGAATAGGCGGCGAATGCAGTGAAGAAGAAGGATATTCAAATTTATTCAAATTAGGCGAAAGGCGGCGGATGCTGACAACAATTCGGAAGCAGGGGTAAAACCCAGAATGAGCAAAAAATTAAAGAAACATGTCCTTAAAAGGACATGTTTGGCTACAGCTGCAGCTTGGGCGGAGTTTTTTGGCGTCCCAGCTAACTTCTGCAGCTAGACGCAATGCAGAAGATGCCTATGTGCACATAGACATTTTTTTGCTCACATGCATTTAGCATTGAGGCCGACTGCAGTGCCTATGCTAAGCATATGAGCGTCTTTAGCTAAAACTTCTTAGCTAGTCATTTTTGCGTAACAAAAACGAGGCTAATTTTTGTGATAAGAGGGGCATGGAATGCACCAAAAATAGCCATGTGCTCGTGGAGCACGGTTGGCGGAAGTTTATATAGCTAAAGGGCCTACTGTAGCCCGCGTGCATGAATAATTAAAATACAACGAAAACGAAACATAGAAATTCATAAAAATATAAAGACAAACGCAAAATGCATGTGTAGAAATAAAATAAACGAAAAGGAATGAATACTAAACAAAACATGGAGAAAAACAAAATGTTGACATGTTTTGGATCACGTGACGTTGGAGAAATTGAGCGGCATGTGACACGGCGGTCCTTCGAAAAAGGGCGTCCTCATCCTTGCTGTGGTTAGTGGTGAGGGTTGTGCGGCGTGTCTGTGGTTGTTGGTAATTCGGAGGTGTGACGGCGAGTGGTCGAATAGGTCCGTTGGGTTGTTGGCGGATGAAGCCTTCTTTGATCGTGGTTTGTTCGACAGTATGGTAACCGGAAATCATTATACTTGAAGCTGCAGGCATTGAGTATCCTGTGCGAAGGTCTAGAACAAAGAAAAGAAAAATTTTCAGGGCGAGATGTAGGCTATCACAGAGGATGCGCCCAGTGAGGTGTAGGCTATCGGGCTATCACAGGGGATGCGCCCAGTGAGGTGTAGGCTATCGCAGGGATGCGCCTATGATGTGATGCTCTGGTTGCTGCACATTCTCTTCTATCCACTAAGATCCAGCATGGATAAGAATGGATACTTCGTGAGGGGCACGGCGGTCTTTCAAAAAAGGACGTCCTCATCCGTAAGCGGGGACAATGAAGAGAAGAGCATCTTGAATTAGTGATCGGGGACCTCTGCATCAAGATGTGGGTCAATCAAATTCGGTGTAAAGTCCCGACTCGTTGAAGGAAACAACAAGGGTGCCGAATCCGCTGCCTGTGAAGTGGGAGGTGTATCCTCTGCTTCACTCGGTGGGTCAGGGGACACGTAAAGTCGAAGCTGGTTGACACGTACAGTGTCGTACTGATCCGTCTGGAGACGAAGTGTGACATTGGGATATGCCACACTTGTTACAAGATAGGGCCCATCGTAGATGGGCAGCAATTTAGGGGTGAGCCCACATTTGCTGGACATGTGCAGTTTGAGCACCTGATCCCCTACTTTGTACGAGACATCTTGTGCTCTCCCGTTGTAGGACCGTGCATAGGGCTCCTGTGCTTTCTCAATCTGACTCTGGATTAAGGTCAATGCATTTGTGAAATGACGTTTGACCTCCATATCATATGAGGAAACATTAATGATATGGGCCGGAGGGTTGAATGAGAGCGCGGCGTCAACAGGGAGCATGGGTGTGCGACCGTGCATGAGTTCAAAGGGGGAGTACCCTGTTGACTCATTCATGCTGATATTGACGGCAAACACAGCATACGGTAGGTGTTCATCCCAATCCGTATGTCCGTGATGAACATACATACGTAGCCGTGTGGCTAGTGTCTGATTAGCTCTTTCCACCTCGCCATTGGTCATACGATGATAGGCCGTAGAGTGGATCTTCTTCGTTGAACAGATCGCAGTGATCTCAGTCATCAGTTTTGATGTGAAATCAGTGCCACGATCCGACTGAAGAATCTGCAGTGCCCCGTGCCGGCAGACAATTTGCGTTACAAACAGTCAGGCTATGGTGTGCGCAGTGTGACTCCTGATGGATACTGGCGATTTCCCCAGACTCCCTGGTTTATTTGGGGGCCTAACCCAGCAAGTGGTGGCTATAGGGAGACCTATAGCTTTCTCTGGTGATGTCCTGGGGTCTTGCTGTAGGGTAATGTACAATGCCACCAGGTTAGGTGTGACAATCCCCGAGTCCTGCTCAGTGAGAGTGGGGACAAGGTCACCCATAAAATGACCTAATTTGTGGGACCCGATTATGAACCAGACAGTCCCTTTTTAGCCCAAACCCGAGAGTTGAGAGCCCTACTTCTCTGGGGAGACCTGGGAAGCCAACTTAAGAAGGGTTCCCCAAAAATACCCCACAATGACAATAATCCCCTGAGAAGACTCACCTAGTCCTGTTCTTCCAAAGGATTCGACGAAACGGGTGGCAGGTCCCTGGGAACTTTCCGTTTTCGGACAAGAGACGGGATGTGATCCACACGGTTCTTGGGGAATGGGGGTTGGCGATCGGGAGGCGACTCTCGATTATTTTCTGGTAACCGGGGCGGTCAGAAACCTGGCACGGATGGGCGACGGGTACTGTAAGTAGGATAGGCGGCGAACGCAGTGAAGAAGAAGGATATTCAAATTTATTCAAATTAGGCGAAAGGCGGCAGATGCTGACAACAATTCCGATGCAGGGGTAAAACCCAGAATGAGCGAAAAATTAAAGAAACATGTCCTTTTGAGGACATGTTTGGCTACAGCTGCAGCTTGGGCGGAGTTTCTCGGCGTCCAAGCTAACTTCTGCAGCTAGACGCGATGCAGAAGATGCCTATGTGCACATAGACATTTTTTCGCTCACATGCGTTTAGCATTGAGGCCGACTGCAGTGCCTATGCTAAGTATATGAGCGTCTTTATCTAAAACTTCTTAGCTAGTCGTTTTTGCGTAACAAAAACGACGCTAATTTTTGTGATAAGAGGTGCATGGAATGCACCAAAAATAGCCATGTGCTCGTGGAGCACGGTTGGCAGAAGTTTTTATAGCTAAAGGGCCTACTGTAGCCCGCGTGCATGAAGAATTAAAATACAACGAAAACGAAACATAGAAATGCATAAAAATATAAAGACAAACGCAAAATGCATGTGTAGAAATAAAATAAACGAAAATGAATGAATACTAAACAAAACATGGAGAAAAACAAAATGTTGACATGTTTTGGATCACATGACGTTGGAGAAATTGAGCGGCACGTGACAGTTGGAATGGGAAACAAATTATACTTCATCAGTCGGATTTTAATTTATTTCTCAACGTTGTGAAGGTTCAATTTCCAGCATATTAGGAAGCGAAAATCCAAAAAATTTTCCGACGCTGCATGTCGTGACTAAAATAAAATAAAATTGGATAATCCTAATTAGAACCACAGAAATATTAATAAAGGATAAATTCATGACAACTCTGTCGTTAAAATGCTTTCTCTGCTCTGAACACCTATATATTCTTCATCAGCTCATTTTGACTAATATAACCAGAATTTTCTCAATTTTTTCCTAAATTTTGCAGGTTTCTGAATCCAAAAGCATCAAAATGCTTGAGTTATGCTCCCAAAATGCATAAAAAAGCATCCATAGGCACATTATAAACGTTTTTAAAAATGTCGAAAATTTTTGGAAAATGAGGACAAAAATTTTGGGTCCGGTTCTCATGTGGAAAAATTCTCGGAGGAAAAAAACGGTGAATCAAACACAGAAAAAGTAAGAATTTCAGTTTCAAATCCGAATCTGACAGGATTAACAGAGAATATTCAAACTTTCTTTTTATTCATCCGTCATTGACAGTTTATAAAGTTTGCTGCAACGATACTAATACACTGCTCGAAGAGAAGTCGTTCGCGTTCGGGTCAAACACATTTGCGAATAGGAAATATTATATTCATTGATTCGGCGCAGAGCGCCAAAAAATTTTTACATTTTGAGCCCCTAAAATGTTTAAAAATCAAGGAAATTTAATGTTTGACCAGTCAAAATTTTTTTGTGCCAATCGGCACAAACGCTCAGAATTTTTTTGCGTCGTTCCAATTGTTTTGTGAAAAAGCCATGTTTTGCCACAAAAAAACACTGGTTGGCGGTCATTAGGTTTTTGGGTTGAGTAGTTTTTTTGGGTTGAAAAATCGGACATTTTTGGGTGTTTTAACTAAAAAAATCATTTTTCCATTTTGTTCTCAAAAATACACGTTTCTTACTGATTTAACAATCAAATTGAGGGTTGAGCCAACTTAAGTAACTGCAATGCAGTCCTTTCTGACACTTCTTGATCGGCGGTTTTCACATTTCTTGTTGCGGTTTTTTGCGGTTTTTTTCAGGTCATTTTGCGGTTTTTCACTAAAACCATCTGGCAACACTGCGGACACTGTTGTACTAGCTCAGGCGATGCAGGGCTGTGCATTTGGTGGTGGTGCCAGAGCTACCACCCGCTGCTTGATCTGTTACATTGTAAATTTTTAACACTTGACATTGGCTTTAATGTATCGCATGCTCAACGCAAAAGATGCAGTCTGCATAGCCGCTTGACTTACATATACTTGGCTCGTTTCAACCGATACATGCCTCAACAATGTACATCTTCAGCGAGGTAACGTGATATCGATTTTTCTTGCGCTCCAGGAAGACAGTTCATTCTGTCCTATAGACGGTTTCTAATTTATTTTTCTGGAAAAAGATAATTGCACGATTCACTGTGTAGTGGCTTTATTTTCCTATGAGCAATTTTTCTTTTGGTGTTCACGACATTTTACGAGACGAATACGATGATGTCTGGATTTGCATATTTTCCAAGTACATCTCGATTTTAGACCGGGTTCGGGTCGAGAAAGTATGCTCGAAATGGCGGCGGATGAGCAAAAAAGCTTGGAGTCAAGTTCGGAGTTTGAGTTTGCAGGATTTGTACGGCACGGATAACGATTTTGTAACTATTCGAGACACCATCAAAGCTCTGCTTTTCGTTTTGGAACGGTCAGGATGGTTTCTAAATCGTTTGGATCTTTCGATGACTGGAGGTAATGAAACATAGTAAATTGGACATATATGTATGAAAATGGAAGAATAGGAATACCGACAGGAAAGCAAGATAGAGGATACGTCAGGAAAACGTACTATAACTAAATGTCAAAAACAGCAGAAAAATTGAGATGAGGACATCAGGAAATCAATTCGTGAAAACAAAATATACCGTCATGAAGAAAAAAGTCTCAATGTATTACTAAACAGATGTCAGCCATCAAAAATGCACGAAGACGTGTAAAACCCAATGCAAGACCAGACTGTCTTTCTCTGTTTTTTGTAAAATGCTTACCCGGAGAATGGAAAAAATTAGCATTGTCCATGCAACTGTCTACATGAAACTTTAACGTATGAATTTTTCTCAAGAAGTCGTCAAGGTTGGTTGAATATGGCCCCTTAACGGTTTACGTATTAGTTCAGCAGTAAGTCATAAAAATATACTTGCATTCCGCTCTGTTATTATTTACAAGCATTTTCAAGAAAATAGGTTATGAATCTGGATGGGGTCATATAAAGTTTTGGCCAAACTTTGACAACTGGTAACTTCTTCAAAAATGAAGGCACAATATTTTACATTGGGTGAGTTTCTTGAAGATACCGTCAAACTGAGTTGTAACTCAGTTTGATAAAATTCAGTTTTATTAAGGTCTTAAGCATACATGCACAGCATAGAAATTCTGCTGGGGGTCAGCCAGGATAGGGGGTGGAATATAAATTTTTTAAAATTCTTAATGATGAAAAGAAAAGTCTCAGAAAGTCTTTTAACATACAAGCAGCTTATTCTTCAAGCCATATTAGTCAGATAATATGTGAAATTATTCCCTTAGACATCACTTTTTAAAGTTTTCATGTTACTTTTTTTGAATCAAGTATGATTTGTTTAAAAAAATTGTCAAACTACAGCATCATTTCCATTTTTATGACGACTTTCTCTTCTCTCTTGCTCATTTTCCTTCGTCATCTTCTCAATCATTGCAGGAAAAGTCAAATCTGCTGGGGGTCAGCAAGAATATGCTGGGGGTCAAACCCCCCCAAACCCCCCTCCCACGTGCATGTATGGTCTTAAATCTGTTTCCCCAAGAAAGTTTTGTAAACTCAGTTTGAAAGTTGTTCGCCCCACAGAAAGAAACTTTTCTGGCGAAAAAGCATATGTCACATAATAAAAATTACAGTACTTTGCGTACTTTGCCGATTCCCTCTTCTTTTTCACACCATCTCATGTTTCAAAGAAAAAAGAGCATAGGAAATCGAATATTCAGCGGGAAATTAAAAAAATCTACGTGGTATTTATACACTCTCAAACCAAACGAAGATTCAAAATTGCATGCAATGTGAAAACTCAATTTAATTAGATCGAGTCAAGCCCGTCGTTAAACTGAGTTTGGCGACAAACCGTCTTCGAGAAACTCACTCATTATGTTTTTGAATATGTATATCAGCCATATCTATCGATTTATGGCAAATTTTATGCGTATTATGAACAAAAATGACTGGTGCTTCAAAAAGCTCATCTGTGGTATTAAGGTCAACAAAAGCAGGGGGTAAGCACAATGAGAGTAATTCTACTCGTATTTACTTTTCGAGCATTTCAAGGGTATGCCATCACTGTTGGCCCTGAAATCAACGGGAAAGAACCAACCGGGTACAAATATAAACGTTGCATAAAGACAGTAAATTCTTGTGAAGCTGCTACTCATCAGAGGAAATGGAAATATTTCAGAAGCAGGGTGAAATTTCGATAGTAAAGAGAAAAGAAATACTTTAATCGCAACCACGATAAATTAAAACTGGAATAAACGTCATGTGGAAACAATCATATTTGACGTAAAAAATCACATCAGATTTGGTATATGAAACCATTGCAGAAGACTATTCAACCATGTGACCATGACCAGAAGATCAAATTCAAGTGTTGACTTATTCAATGGATCAATTTTCGAATTTTACCATTATCCATAAATTTTTGGATAAAAAAAATTTTATGCTGCATTAGTATTTTATTAGCTAAAAACAGGGTCTGTTAAATAATCAACAATTTTCATTTTATCCCCAATGATGTAAGAAAAACAAGTCTAAATCATATGAATTGTGGAATATGAGAGAGGGTATAGCGATGAATTTTGTATACAGAAAATCATTGATTCAATTTAAATAACTGACGATGAATCCATGTTCAAATTGAAGGCCAACAAGTAGGTACGCGTTATTTTGGCTACTCTAGATATCCTGTGTGCATACAACATCGAAAAAGTACGAAAATCAATAACCAAAATTTAAGACAAAATTGAAAAAAATATTCAGAGATCAAATACAGCGGAAAATAAACAGAAGGATATGAAGACGCAAGTATAGTTTGTTTTTTATAAAATGCTTCTAAATTGAAAAAAGACAAAAATCAACTATGCTATCAAAATCGCGTTCACAAAGCTTTCACAGTAAGATTTTTCACTCTAAAAATTGTTAAAAGTTTATTGAATAAGCTCACAAATTTTTAATCTCACGTGATGAATGGTTTAGCTGAAAATTTTAAAACGCTAAAGTAGTGCTCGCTTTTCACTTTTATAATTTAGAAGCATTTCAAGAAAAACATACTATACTACAGTGTGTTCTTATGAACTGCGTAATGACATAAATTAGGACATGTTGGGGGATCAATCAGTGTTCGATAGAGGACAAATGCCGAACAAGCACAAGTACAATGATTGAAAAAATATTTGAAAAATAAATGCATGAGGACGATTGGTTCTTCACGATAAATTTTTTCAGGCATTGGATGCGACCAGGTCAAATTTGATTCGAAAATTCTCAGAACAATTGGTCGATTATGTCCTAATTTGTATGCTTTGAACTTGTCTCAACTGCACTTGACCAACGAACATCTGACGACGTTATCGGACTATTTGAATACAAAACTGAACAGTTTGATCTTGATCCGCTGTTTCGATTATGAACGAAATACCGATTCAGTCCTTTCGCAATTACTTGGAAACTTGCCACATTTGCATAGTTTAGATTTATCCGAAAATGACACGTTGACCGGTCGATGTTTCTTTGATGTTTTGGACCAACATAAACGATCTACCACGAACTTGTGTTATAACACAATGAACAACCTGTCTTTGAATAAGTGTCAAAATCTAAAAACGAAATATTTAAATTGTTTGGGTATTTGTTATCCAAATTTGGAACACTTTGAATGTTCGAATCAAACCAAACCGTTGAACGAATGTTTGATCAGATTGAATCAATTGATCAAATTAAATTTGAGCTTTTACAAGTGCGACAGTTCTTTTTTGGACGATACATGCTGGAAAAATCTACCAAATTTGAAATACATAGATTTGGGTCATAGTTCTCAAATCAACGATCAAACTTTGGAATCGTTGTTTAGAAATTTTTGCTCCAAGAATTTGGAATATTTGAACATTTCCGGCAGAAACGAGCGTTTGAACGTGAGAATTTTAGAAAATTTGGCCAACTGCCAAAATTTAACGGAATTGGATTTGAGTTGGTCGGAAATCAACGATCAATTGATGATCAAAAGCTTAACAAGAATGAGAAAATTGCAAAAATTGCACTTACATGCTTGTTCATTTTTAAGTCCTGATTCTTTGCTCAGAATAGTCAAGGCGAACAAAAATTTGAAATTTGTGGACGTCACATGTTGCCACTTGATAAATGGCGCATTTTTGAAATGTTTAAACTGTTACACCAGGGTAAAGAGACGAAAAATTGAAATTTGCATTGATTTTAGTCAAATGAATGGTTACAGATTATGTGATCTTTCCTGTGAATATTTTAAAATTGATATTATCCGATGAAATAAAAAATTCTTGGGTGAGGAAACCTGACAGCTTTTCAGCATGAGCTCAGCCATGAGCACAATGTGTCCGACTCAGAAAAAATTTGCTCTATAGGCATATTATGGAGATCATTTGATGCATCATAGAAATTAAATGTTAATGAATAGTAACATACCAGTCGCGCCTGAAAATCCATCAATATACATATCAGAGGCCCGTTTCAAGTCTTGAGCATGTGTAATGTACATGCTAACGCAGTACTGTAAATACATATTGTACACTATGTGATATTCATTTAATAAATATAAATTCATTTCTTAATCTATCATCTCAAGGGTGTCTGGGATTCACACCCAAACATTCCTGTAAATTCATGTGGAGTACTTTATTTTGATCATCCCCACACATCAGTAGCCGTTATTGACCCAATTAAGATGCTCTAATTAATTTGCACAACGGCAGCTGGTTCCCTAGAATCTACACTAAAGCACACATTCCATGGCTACATTAATTTCCCACAAAAATTGTAAACAACACCTGCACACAGTAAAAAGTAAAAGCCCCGCCAGACACCAGTCTCATGTGGAACGGTAGTGATGGTTCCTACAAAACATGTATAGGCAGAGGAAATAGATACAGAAGCATATGGAAGCACAGAGGCAAGGTCAAGTCCACTGTAGGAAGCAAGCATAAGAGAAGCATAAGAAGCGTACAGTACCAAAGCAAGCAGTGGAAGGTGTGACCAAACTAGCGAAGCGAATGAAGCAAGAAGCAGCGATTGGTGGAAGAAGATTGTCGGAAACAAGACCTTCCATGAGCCAAGGGAGTGGCCACAGAAGCAGTATTTAAAGAGAAGCAAAGCATGATTCCGTCAGATTTTGCCATTCTTAGTGTTTTTATTTGCAAGCGTTTTTGTTGTAAAAGTGAGACTTCCCAAGCAATTAAGCGATTCGTTTTATTTGCAAGCTATTGTTGTGTGTTATTTTTGTCGATGAGCAAGCGATTGTCGATTCAGCGTATTAATTGTCATTTTCCTACCATATCCCGTGCCATTGTACGTCTTCCCCATCTGTTTGTTAGGATCAAGTAAAGTATCATTAAAAACTAGTCGTTACACATGCTGTACTGTTCAGAAATGGGTCTCTACATTAGATAGCCTGGCAAGAGTTTTCAAGGGGTCCTCGGGCTTTCCATTGAGGAGGGGTTAGGGCTGGAAAAAAACAAGAAGAGCTCCATTATCATAGGTGGCATGACAGCATCAACCTATAATATACTTGGCCCCCAAATTTCATGCCCCCCCTAGAGCCAAAATGGTGAGAGCTAGAACCTTTGGGTTTTTTGCATAATATCAGGCACAGGGGCAAACTATGGGGTGCCTTTTGTCATTTCATCTCTATCTGCAAGTGGTGCTCAGTGGGGCCCCAAAAACAGGTAAAAAACGCACTTTTTAAGGCCCCCCAGTTCCACCATGCCCAGCAATGGGTGTGCCATATCCAACCTCCATACTTCAGCCTAAGCATCTTGGGGGTGTAATCTCAAATGCGAATTTTTTTCCAAAATATGGCCTCAATTCAATCATATGGTTGTCCAAAGTCCTGGAAAACGCCAAATTCCCCAATTTTGTTATATAATACTTATGAGTTCAAAAAAATAATTTTTTGCAGCATAATGCACTAGTGATTTTTTTGCAGTTTAAATTTGTTAAGGTTCTCGCACACTGGGTGGTAGTTTCTCTACCACTGACTGCACAGCCCTGCATCGCCTATTGCGACTGCAGCAGTGCCCGTCACAAAAATCCAGGTCTGGGCCCATGACTGGGTTGAGCACCATCAAGTCTATGGACTCAGAGGGAAATGCAGGATGGCATCTAATGTGCATCGTCACATTCTCCTCCTAGGGAAGTGTAACGCCCTCATCCCTCCCCCTGCTGAGGCAGGCAAGGGGCCCCCTGGTAATGGTCACCATGTAACGGTTCTCGCACACTGGGTGATAACTTCTCTACCACCGACTGCACAGCCCTGCATTGCCTTTTGCAACTGCAGCAGTGCCCGTCACAAAAATGCAGGTCTGGGCCCATGACTTGGATGAGGAACATCAAGTCTATGGGTTCAGAGGGAAATGCATGATGGCACCTTCTGGCACCATCACGAATTTAACCTGTAGCCTTATTGGGATTTTTGGGCTGCTAGGGTTTTGGACCATTGGGAATTTGATGGACACTGTCACTTTACACAAAAAGTTATCCCGGGTGTAAACAAGCGTATTTCCATGATTTTTCAGTGGAGGAAGTTTTCGACCATGGGGATTCAATAGATGTGGTCACTTTACACAAAAAATTATTCAATGTGTAAACAAGCCTATTTTCATGATTTTTTGCTGGAAGAGGTTTTCGACTACGAGGAAATCAACAAATATGATCACTTTACACAAAAAATTATCTCGTGAGTAAACAAGCGTATTTTCGTGATTTTTCAGTGGAAGGCAATTTCGACCATTTTGCGTCCGGGACATGCCCAGGATGCATCCAGATTTTTTTTCGGCAAATGTACAAAGGTAATGGATATGTCATTTTTTTCTAGTATGTGCGGCAAAGATATTTGCGCCTGTTCTTTCAGTCACAGGATGGAAAGTCTATTATTCCAAACATTTGGCTAAGCATACTGTATATGCACATTATTTATATTTGTATTTACATTCATGCATCATGATAATAGAAATAATATTGATCACGATTTTCTCCCTGTCGGGCTGAAATATCTGAAAATTATTTATTTAGCTACGGAAGTCATAGGATCATGAAAGTGTGGTGAACAAGTGTGACCATCACTAAGCGTGGAAAAATGAATATTTCATAGTGTACTGAATGTGAACATGAATTCAAGACCAAATTACTACAAGTTTTTCAGTCTTACTATTTTTCTCTGTCACAAATTACTATTTTTATTTTGGTGGGTTTTTTTGGTTTTTTTGGTTCTTTTCAACTATTCACTTCTTATAGCCACAATAGGCAAAATGTACAATATTCTTTTGTCAAGGTTCATGTTTGGGCTGGAATCAGCTCATTTGGCACCACAAAAATTTGTATTTTTGACAGACGGGACTGGATGGATAGTGCAATTTTTTGCAATATTTTGACGAATTTCTATTTACCTTTTGTCAAAAAATTTCTGGCAGCCATTTTGCAAATGGACAATGCACCAATGCAACACGAGCCGTTTTTCTTCGAGTTTTATGGAAGCAAACCACGTTCGGCGCTTATGTTTTTGGCCGCCAGAATCGCCTGATCTCAATCCCATTGAGAAAGTTTGGCATCAACTCAAAGAACGCGAGGGCACATAAAACCACATAATTTAAGTGAACTTATCGCAGGCATTATGAATTTTTAGTGCACTCAAATGACAAAACAACAATGTATGACATACATCAAAGGCATACCACGGATCACTAGAGCTGTATTAAAAAATGAAGGTGGTCCCACAATGTTTTAATTTTTTACCTCAATGTTTTTGTTTACATGTTTTATTATTGAGCACGCAAATTTTCGTCGTTCTACAGTATATTCACATAATAATAAACCTCAGTAAAAGACACAGCACGCGACCATTGTTTCACTTCTCACACACAATGGCGGCCATCTTTCAGGAGCACTTCTACTCGCGTCTGTGTCATTAATCATTTTTTCGTTCATTTTCAGTTAAAGACCCGTACGAGACGCGTTCAGGACGCATCCAGACGCGTCCCGGACGCGCCTGGCGTAGACGGTTAGTTTCGCCTGGTAGTGTACATAAAAGAACTATCCTGGGTGTAAACAAGCGTATTTTTGTGATTTTCTATGGAACGGGTTATCGACTGCGGAGAATTCAATGGATGCGTCATTTTACACAAAAAGAATTATTTTGGATTTAACCAAGCCTATCTTCGTGATTTTTTTTGTGGGAGGGGTTTTCGATCACTGAGAATTCGATGAATGTGATCACTTTACACACTAATTCATATCGAGTGTAAACAAATGTATTTCTGCGATTTTTTGGGTTGAAGGATTCTAGACCATGAGGAATTCAATAGGTATCACCTTTCAGTCTGTTTACAATGTTTTTTAAGTGCTGTGCAGTTTACACATCTTTTATTTTTGCCGGAAGTGAGAATTCGTAGCTTGAAGATGGTTTTTTATTGTTTTTTTGACGTGGAGATGACCAAATTTGAAACTTCAATGTGCTTCTATGAAGGTTTTCGTGTATGGTTGAGGCTCACTAAATAGAGGTAAACTAGTTTATTAGAAAATGCCCCAGTGGGACAGAAAAAAGGAGAATATACTTGCTTCAACAGTTGCCATGCTAGAAAAAGAAGTGGACTAGATTTTTGAGAACTTGGGTCAAAGTTGGAAAAATTCACTTTCATTATATTGGATTTTCATTCTTTCTCAAAAAAATTTTCTATGTCTGTGAAAAAGTATATTCTGCAGCTGAGTGCATCAACACACTTTCCAACCAAGCATGTGCATCTCTGAAATTTTTAGGAGGGTACAGGCGTGGACCTTGGTGTTTTGGCATTTTGTGAGACAAAAAATTCACAAAAAAATGACCAAAAAATTTTTCGCACAACAAATTTTCCTGTTTCAAAATCTTTGTGGAAGTTTACACCCCATGTCCCCTATCACACATGTTTGCTTCCAACTGTGTTAAACATTTTTACTGAATTTAGTGTCAACAAAAGGAATCAACTGAGGGAAAGTGGCACATAAAATCCCATTCAGCTTTTTTAGAAAAAAGAGCTACAGCACAAAGTCTTCTAAGAACTAAAGTGCAAGATACATTTCATTCACTCATTTTATATAACATATCATATAGAATTCACTCCATAAGTTCTACTGATTCCAGGCTACAAACAAATTTATTCTCTTCTATTTAACTATTGAACAAAATAGCATCATTCACAGTTTCTGGATTTAAACTGAAATTTGCAGGAAGAGCGCTTTTTGCAGGATTGCAAATGGGAAGCAATTTCACCCATCTTTGTCGCTCCGATCTTGCTTTCAAAAAAGTCGTACTGTTGCTGTGGGAGTGCGAGTAAAGTCGAGGAGGACTGGGTTCGGGATTTCCCGCACACTCCTAATATAGGCAGGCCAAAATCAGGTGCATTTTGTATGCTTTACCCTGTTCTCCCATTTGCAGATTGGTGCCCAATCACTGTAACCAAATCCCAGTTGCACTAAAGGGGTCTGAGCTCGAGCTCAAGGTAATCTCGAACAAAAAGGCCACTCGGTTTGATCTCAAGTTCGGTATAATTTGAATGTCGTCCGGATCATAATGAGCTCAATGTCGGGATTATCCCCAGCTCGAGTTGTCGGGTTGCACTAAAATTTTCGCATAATTTTCTTATCTCTAAAGCAAATAAATATAAAAATTTCTGCAATTCCCAAACTCGAACTTAAACCTCAGTTTTAGTTAATCCTGAAGTGAGTATGGTTTGTGCATTGGAAGAAAATAATTTGGACATTGTGAATAGCACTCAGGATCATCAATTTAATCCCGATCCTCATGTTGGGTGAGCGCAACGAACCTCAGGTTCCTTAGTTCTGAAAATGACTATAATATGCCTCCCTCACTATTTTTCAGCTAGTGTGAAAGGCAGGAGTTTTGAATTGGTCGCGAGTTAGAAAAAGTTCACTGACGTGTTTGACGATCTTTTCGGGCCAGGGGGTTTTCCAGGGTCTCAGGTAGGATTTTTTACTTTCCTACCCCTTATGGCCATGTATGCTATGTATACATTTGATTCATGATAGCCTAGAAAAACTAGCCGTCCAACAAGTTCATTACCCAGTTGTTTTTCAAAGCCTTATCTTCTGTAATTTCGCGGTATTTACATAACAATAGTGAACAACTGCATTTTTGTGTAGGTATTGGCTGTAAAACCAAACAAGCATCAAGTGACTAAAACGGTAAACCTCTCATTTCTTAGCTATTACGTAATTAGTAGCAAAATTTACTTGAATGGAATATTAGAACGCAATTATGTACTTTTTCAAGTTTGTTTTTCGCTAATCATCAAACGTCATGTGAAATAAAAAATTTGCGAAACCTCATAGGTAACTCATTAAAAAACTTGTGAGCAAAAAATTCTGCGGTACAAGTATGCATAAGCAATTTTGAAGACACTCTTTAGTAACGGTAATATAAAAGCGGCTGGATCATACCTGGGGTTGCAGTTGTGCAGTTGCTGCATATAGAAATACAGTATACGACCAAAAAGATAACCGCAACTTGTGACACTTCAGATATACCAAAGAGACGAACTTCAGACATTTCAAAGAGACGATAAACAATTTTAACAGTTTCAAATCAAAGACCGCGTGAGTAGTACAGATCTAAAAATGAAAAACATTAATAAAAACTAGATCACTAAAAAAATGTTAGCAATTTTGAATTTTTTAACTATTGACCGGTGATTTGGATTCGACGCTCGATGTTTTGGCACCCGGATCCTCTTGTCGTAAACTATGACGGTCGCTTTTCAGTGAAGTCGTCAATTTTTTGATCAGTATACCGCGAAGGATCAAATCGCCGAAACCTTGTTGATGAGCAAACGCGTAGCCGGAACGGACGGCCGTACTCCTGTAACGACCCGAAACGCTATGCAGCGATTTCAAAGGCAACGAAGCTCTTAGACGGGCGCGGACACGCAATTGATCACTCAATTTTGGCGATCGGAAACGAGCAATCAATTTAAAGGATAGCTGGAAATGGAATGAAAGATTATATAGCAAATAATTACATATATTTGAACTCCTAGAACGATTGTGCTGAAATCTAACTGATCTGTAAGTTTTATCTAAATTTTTTCTTAACAGCAATATAACCAGTACAGTTCCGTTTTTCTTGAAATGATTGTGAGTAATAACGAGTGGAAGGCAAGTATTGTTCCATATTTTTATGTTTTTTGCTGAACGATTTGTCACATACCACTGAAAATATTTCTTTACACTCAGCAAAACTGTAACAATTTTTTTGGATAAAAACTCTAAAAGATTAGTTTGTGTAATTTTTTTATTGTTGGTACCGAATGAGAATAATTTACTGAAATTTCACTCTGCCAGTAATACATCACAAAATGTTTCATTAATTATAAAGACTTTTCCTACAGTAAATGCCTAATATCAGTGGAATTGATTATCTATTCATTTGCTCACAGTGAAGCAAAAATCATTAACTGGTGTACAGTTTAACAGTTACTGTTAAAACACCCCTGGACATTTTACGCCCTCAATTTCGATTCCGAAAATTTTTGCCACAGAAAACGAATAGGAATGTTCTCTCGCCTTTCCTAAACAAAATTTTCTAATTTCCTTTCCCAAAATCAATCTATAAGTTTTGAGGCTAGTTTCTAAACTGTCTTTGCCTTTTCTTACTGTAGTGAATAGCGATATAAAGTTTTCTGATAATTGAAACACAAAAAACTGATTAAAGTGCAGCTACAGTACAACCTGAGTCATCGGGAAAAGCTTTGCGGTTTTTTCTTACCAAATTCTTATTTTTACAAGACTCTATTTGATGTATTTCTAGAAGATATTCAGATAGCCAAGTTTACATTGTTCGATTTTTTCTGTTCACAGTGAAAGAAAGCACATCGCCATGGCTCGGTGTGTTTGTATGATATGAACTACTGTAGTCCATGAAATTTTGAGCTTTGCAGTTGAATTGAAAGAAGTATATTACATAGACACAATGGTCGTTTTTGGACAGTGCCCGCTTACCGAACCCAAATTTAACGTAGTCGCAACCAATATTATGCACAGCCAATATCTGGGCAAAACAATCGCAGCGCTTGCCGTCCCGTAGGCGCTCCCGCGCAATTTTCCGTTGGCGAAAATCTCGAAATAGGCGGCCGCTATCGAAGAATAAAGGATCACCGATCCCCAAACGACCAAATGATTCCAAAATGTCCAAAATGTCGTTTCCAAGGCTATTTGCACCGTTGCTGTCGCTATTAGCGAAGAAAATACCGTAAACGCCAATAAATGCCAATCGTCGGCGGCGCGCCCATTTTCGTTGATTGATTCGACGAGCGAAAAATGCGACACAAAATAAATAGTGAAAGTCGCAACCAAACCCTGACCGACCGAACACAGAAAAATTCCGAAGTTGAAATACTTGTTATTTT
Organism: Romanomermis culicivorax; assembly: GCA_963922205.1. Taxonomy (NCBI): domain Eukaryota; kingdom Metazoa; phylum Nematoda; class Enoplea; order Mermithida; family Mermithidae; genus Romanomermis; species Romanomermis culicivorax. The sequence goes on from CAWUHX010000379.1 coordinate 63,475, forward strand.
GGCCGGGGGCGTATAGATTGGGATGTCTGCAGAAAAATATTTATGTAAAAAGATTTTCCGCAATTTAGATTGGCAAACTAAGTTTATTGGTGAGCAAGATACAGATCAATAGGTCTGTAAACCCCAAATTTGTGCCATAAGACGAGTTCGATATGACCAAGTCGTCTAGGAGAAGACTGAGTTATCATGCAATATATTCATTGGTAATCCCGATTCATATTATGTGAAGATCTCGTTCAGCTACATCATAAGCAGTCATTGCAGCATAGAAAATAATTTGAATATGATTTTTTATACAAAATACATTTTAAACTTTCCGATGAAAAATCAAACTTTGTCGTAAAAATAGAGAATTTGAATATTTGACGCCGACTGCTCAGAATGAAACTAGATTTAAATGCGTTCTTGAAGTTTCCACAAACCAGTCATTTTACCAATATCTATTTTTTATATTTTGCAGATAAAATTTCTAAATATTTTTCTTATAAAAATCAACCATTTTGATCCAGTTTGCTACGTTCTTGATACCGAAATTCCTAATGCTCAAAAAAACTTTGTGGTGTAAAAAAAGTAAAAAACCAAATTTTTCACGCATAACTCCAGCTTTCTTATGCATGTTCTACCTCAAGCTTGTTTCGTCGTCCACATCTTGATCGAATATCGCCAGCACCAAAACAGGTAACGAAGTGAAAAATAAATTGTAGAATGCGATGAATATCGGTTCGTAGATGGTCTAAGATAATTATGGAAAATTGACATAAGTTGAAATGCATTTTGTTTCAACTTTCAAAAGATAAAGACCGAAGCATTGGCTGGTACTGATAGACGACCAAAGAGGCTGCCGAAACTGTTTAAAGCTTACAAAGTGAAATATTGCGGTTCAATTTTCAAAATGTCATACTTCAAATGTTAAACTATTCATGCAGAATACAAGAACAAATTTTCCATAACACAAAAATTTCTAACACATAAAATTTTGTGGTTCATTGATCCCAACCTACAAATTTGAAAGCCTTGCATAACGCCGCCGTTCCTCCAGCCTTTTTTGAATAAGATCAACTGGGCGCCACTAATTACCGCGACGAAAGACAGAAAACCATGTGAACACACATGAAAATCTCTAAGAATGAATTCGTAAATTCCCAAAAATAAGAATGGTATGAGAGGGCAACGTAAATAGAGAAAACAGTCTCGTTCTAAAGTCATTAAATCGACTTGTTTTATTTTCGGGCCGACAAATGAAAATATTTGCACGTTGTTCTGTTTCGACCATCTTCTAAGAGCTGTATTCACAAAGACGTGTTAGCACTAACACGGTGTTAAAATCATCTTAACTCGTGCTAAATATTAACTTGGCATTCACAAAGGCGTGTTAGGCTAACTCGAGCTAAATCTTAGCTCGAGATCTTAATAGGTCATTTATACTTGCCTTTTTCGACGGAACGGAACGCCAACAGCTTGAAACGTTCTACCCGAAAATCCACTTTCGGTCGGAAAGGACAACTGCAATTTTGTGGAAAGCGACCGACGGTAACCTCCAACCGAACGGAACGAAAATTTCCCTTCCGTTCGGTTACGTTGTGCCGATTACATGCCATTCGGTTCCGTCGGAAAAGGCAAGTATAAATGATCCTTAACTCTGCCAAGAGTAGGTTTAAAAGCTGTTTTCGAATCGGTTATTTTTTTTGTCCTTTATTGAAAAATTGCATGGATTTGTTGGAAGTTTTCGTTAATATCGATGATTTGGAATATGCGAATGAGCATTGAAGTGATCCACAAAGTATTCGAGAGATCAGAGTCAGAATTAATCTATTTCATGCTTATGATGAATAATGATGAAGCATTGCTACTGCGGAATAAATCAAGGAAACATAGTGCTCAGGACCTAATTAACATGTTATAAGGTAATTTGGAGAGAGTAACGCATCGAAACAATCCCATGCCTCCTTACTTGCCGGCAGCATTGATATTCAACTTTGTTCATTGAAAATTCAAACACATGTCCAACACCAAATCAATTCAATCGAAAATAATCGGGAAAGTTAAAGGGGTCATGAAAAATAGAGGCACTACTATTGTCAGCAGAAGGCTCAGTAGAAGGTTCAGCAGAGGCAGAAAAGCTTGCACGAACTATCTGCATTTTCACTTCGTAGGCAGCTATTTTGCTTCTGCAGCTTCTAACCTTTTTCTCAAACGATTCATTTTGGCTTCATATTCTTGCTACATAATTTCTTTTTACATACTGAGCTAGCCCTTGTGGAAAACTCCTCTTGCTTCTCCACAGTGGCTGTTAAGTCGCCAATTTTTGGCACTTTTCTATGTGGTTATTCAGTTGTACTGCTTCCAACTGAACTTATTCCAAACGATCGTTTCTCCAATTATTCGCTCACGTACACATTCGATTAAAAAATATAATTCTTTCTGATCAAAATTTGGATCAGCAGATTCTGCACGACCCGCAATTTTAAATTTTGGCACAAACATACAATATGCTTGGATATCACTCAAAAATTCAGGAAGCAACACCTCTTTATACCAGCTAATACAAATTTTCTTGTCGAGATCAAGCACTTTTTTTCTTTTTTTAAGACCGTGTTAAGAAAAATAGCTCGTGCCAACTAACATAGCACTAACACGCCTTTGTGAATATCGATTTATATTTAGCCCGAGTTAGCGTTAAACCGTGCTAAAGTCTGTGTCAGTTAATTAGTGCTAAGCTCTTAACACGAGTTAACGTAACACGTCTTTGTAAATATGGCCCTAAAAGGACACTCTATTACCACATACATTTAATGATAATTGGGTTTTCACTGACAGCGGGATACTTATCTGGGAAATTTATTTCAGTAACAACGGAATTGGAGATTTCCAAGTACGAAGTAAATTGAATTGGTGCCCGTTTCAGAAATTAGAATCACCGCCAAATTGACCAGAATTGATTTTTCAGAATTTTTATCGCACCCGATTTTCAGATTCGTCAGGCTTCAAAAATATAACGTGTCAAGGTCTGATTATAATTGTGAGCCAGCAGTTCTCTCACCTTTTCTTAAGGGTCTCACCTTAGCCGAGAAAGCGCAGTAAAACGAAAACCAAAAGTGCATGATGGCGAATGCAAAATTTTTGTAGAAAAAATAGCGCAAAAATTTGCACATCCTGTAATAGGACCAACGGCCGTGCACCAAAAGCAAGCGTTCCAAAAACCGAAATTGCGCTATACTGTAATCTGATGCCAGAACAGCTTGCATGCCTTCCTGGCCGGAAATGCCAACACCGAGATGGGCGGTTTTGATCATGGAGACGTCGTTGGCCCCGTCGCCGATGGCCAAAGTGACCACTCGCTCATTTCGTTTCACTATTTCGACCACCATGGCTTTTTGAATGGGCGTGACGCGGCAACACACAACAGATTTACACAAAGGGGCGCAAGTGATGTCCAAGAAGGCTTTTTCTAGTTGTGGAGTCATTGCGTGGGTCAAACTTTGGCCGGCGATGACGACGGCGTAGCCGCTTTCGGAATCAAGATTCTCGATTTTCGGGGCCAAGTGGGATCTATTTTCGCGATTGTTGGGCTTAAAAATTAAAAATTAAAGTCCTCAACCACAACAATGGTAATTCAAATTTCGCATATTTTCTACGGCAGAGCAGAAGGTTGCTAAATCTCAAGGCATGAAAAAGCAAAGAGTTCTAGACAAAGAACATTTCTAATTATCTCATTTTCCGAAACCTTTGTGAAGTAGTTCATCTGTAGTGATCCGTCGTATAGTTTTGTTTGGGAAGACTGACATGTACAAAATACTTGTCCATTTTTCTATTTTTTTCTTTTATCCAATTTCTTTGTAATTTGACAATCACAAATCAAGTCGAAGTAGTAAAGAAGGTAGTAATTGACAAATTAGGAAAAGTGAAATTTTACTAGTTTATTGGAAAATGCCTCAATGGGACAGAAAAAGGAGACTATACTTGGTTGGATAGTATATGCTCTTTTTCGAGAAAAAGGGGTGGACTAGGTTTTGGGAACTTAGGTGAGAGTTTAAAAAATCCAGTTTTGTAATATTGGATTTTCATTCTCTCTCATTAAAAAAAATTTCGTCTGTGAAAAAGTATATTTTGCCGCTTCGTGCATTTTGTCTCCAGAACTGTGTCAACTACAGTAAAATTTTTTCCGGATGAAAATTATATGCAATCATGCTGATGATGGCTGACTACACTCAAATGTATAGAAATGGTAAACCAATAGCATTTTAGCTCCTGACTGATTCGAAACTGTCCCTCTCCCTCTAGCTGAAAAATAGTGAGGGATGGACAAATTATAGTCATTTTGTTTTTTACAACTTATGCCTGTGATTAAAGACCGTCCTTAAACACTACAAAAACATGAGATTGGTTGCACTAACCTGAGGATAATCTCAACGTCGGGATTAAATTGATGATCCTCATTTTCAACTGATCCCAATGTCGAGATTACTTTCCTGCAGTTGTACAAACAATTCTCACTTCAGGTTTAACTAATACTGAGGTTTAGGCTTTCGGGATTGCAGACATTTTAAAATTTATTTACTTTATACATAAAAAAAATTATGAGAAAATGTTAGTGTAACCCGACAGCTCGAGCTGGCGATAATCTCGAAATCGAGCGTAGGATAATCCTGACGACGTTGATTTAATACCAGACTTGAGATTATCGACATATTAATGCAATCGCTGAAACTGAGGTGATCGTTCTTTTGTTCAACATTATCTTGAGCTCGAGCAGACCTCACTAGAGATTTAGTTCTGTTTACAGTAAATTTGACACCATCTGCAAATGGGCCTTATACTTTTTCACGCAAAATTTTTATACTTTTTCACGCAAAATTTTTTAATGAGAAAGAATGAAAATCCATTATTTCAAAACTGAATTTTTTTAACTCTCACCCTAATTTCCAAAACCCTAGTCCACCCCTTTATCTGTCTTAGCAACTATCCAAGCAAGTATATTCTCCTTTTTCTGCCCCATCGGGCATTTCTAAAAATAGTCCACCCCTTTTTAGCGGGCCTGCATGAAAACTTTCATTGAAGCACATTGACGTTTTAAATTTGGCCATCTTCACATCAAAGAAACAAAAAAAAATCTTAAAGCTAGGAATTCTCACTTTCCCTAAAAGTAAAAGATGTGTAAACTGCATAGTACTCAAAACACGTTATAAACATAATGCAAAGTGACCACATTCATTGAATTCTCCATGGTCAAAAACCCTTCAACCCAAAAAATATCAGAAATACCTTCCTTTACACCCAAGACAATTTTTTTGGGTAAAGTGACTGTGTCCTTTGACTTCCCCATAGTCAAAAATTTCTTCCCCCGAAAAATCATGGAAATACATTTATTTACACTTGGATAATTTTTGTGTAAAGTAATGGCGTCCATTGAATTCTCTGTGGTCAAAAACCCCTTCCACCAAAAAGTCACGAAAATATGCTTGTTTGCACTCGGAATCATTTCTTTGTGTAAAGCGACCGTGTCCATTGAATTCCCAATGTCGAAGTTCATTTAAGACTGCAAAAAATTCTGGCTGGTAGTGCATTATACTGGAAAAAATCATATTTTTGAAGCCAACAAGATATAATAAAATTGTAGAATTCTGTTGGTTTTCGCGACTTTGAGCCATGGTATAATTGGATTTAGGCCATATTTTCAGAAAAGAAAAAATTCTTATCTGAGGGACACCGGGTAGACGCATGGGGCGAAGTATCGAGCTCGATAATGCCGAATGTACCGAATGAAGGGGCATGCTGGAACTAAAAGCCCCAAAAGAGGCCGTTTTCGCATGTTTTTGGGGCACCACCGAGCACCACTTACAGATAGAGGTCAAACGACCACATGCACCCCATAGTTTGTCCCTAAGCTCGAAATTATGAAAAAAATCTAAGGTTCTACCTCTTACTATTTGACTCTTGAGGGGGCGCGAACTTGGGGGTCCAATACATTTGTTATCATAGGTTGTTGCTACCGCGTCACCTATGGTAACAACAAAACGCAGAATCACAAGGCACAAAAAGGCCAAAACTATGGTAACATTTGGAACATTACAGGTTCCATATTATTTTCATTCTAGTTACAACATTCTAATTCCGGTTAAGAAATTTCGATGAGAGGCACGAACGCAGATTTCAACGCATTTCGGTCGTTTAAAAACACGACAAAACTCAAACTCAAAAGAAACATTCAAAATGCCTATCAATCATACATGTAACGGAGTTCCGAGGTCTGGGGAGGGTGTTGGTGCACTTTTTTCGGGCCGGGGGTCAGTAATTCCCAAAATTTTGGGGGGAGGGGTCCCTGAAGGAAAAAAATTCTATTTTTTTAATGAAAAATGTCCGAAAAAACGGTTTAAAAAGTAGTAATTTTTGTCTAAAAATGATAAAATATGTACTTATGGCGCGAAGCGCCGACAAAATTGACGTTTTTGACCATTTTTGTTCAAAAATTGACATTTTTCATGAAAAAAATGACATTTTTCAGTATTTTTCCGACTAAAACTATGGGGGTCCCTAGGGCTACCATATGGCTAGCCATTGGATTGGAAAATCCTGGGGGGGGGGGTCGCCCAATGGCTAGCCATATAGTCGACGATTTCTGGGGGGGGGGAGGGTTCCCATAGCACTTCCTCCCAATTACATGTATGCTATCAATAAAAACTGAATTGTACCAATTTCCATCATGATGAGAATACGATTCTGGTAAACATTTTGTATAATAAACCTGCAAACAATATGTTCGACAATACGAACGTTTATAACTGTCTTTTGAGTAAAGGACATGAAATCCAATTGATTGACAATAGTTTGATTCGATAAAAATTGTTTTGATTGACAGTCTATTTGGGTGCATTTCTGATCAATTTGTAGTAACAGACATAATTATATGCCAAATTATCAACATGAACTCCCTTTGGATCCAGAGGGATGTAAAGCTCATACTCATCTTCATATCACTCATGATCGAATTTCTTACTGTAGCTTTTTCATCGTGATGTTTAGGAGCACGTCTGTGGACGATATTATCAATTTGACGATTTACGTCGTAAAATGTGCATCCGTCGACCACAAAAACATTCATATCTTCACGAAGTAACTGGCAAGAATATCCAACGTTGACGGCAGTTTCTAGTTTGACAGAGAAATCAAAATTGTTTAAAAAAACGAAAAATAGGGGCGAATACATAAAGTTGAAATGCAAGAGGCGCCGAAGCCATTGATCAATTTTACCTTGTTTATCACCCGTTAGCACCCAAATTTTGATACCGGCATCGGACAGTTTGGCTATAGTTTCGGGCACACCGTCTTGTAATTTGTCCTCGATGGCCGTGGCGCCCAGTAACGTCAAATCACGTTCAATTTTTTCGTAAACAACGTCTAATTTTTCTTGCCTATTTTGCATGGCCGTAGCGGCTTCGTCTCTCTCTTTCACCCATTGTTCGTAAAATTCAGCGCTTATTTGCCTGTACGCTATGCACAGTGTGCGTAGACCTTCGCTGGCCAGTTTGTCGAGGTAGCCCTGAAATTTTTGGAAGCGCGTCCAGGATTATCTATCAGGCTTATTTTTGACTGACCTAAAATAACCTTGTTGGAAAAAGCGTGGTGTAAATAAGAATGTGCAGGCGATTTTGCAACCCCTATGAGTAGTGCGAACTACAACGTAAACTGTAAAATGGAATTTTTCGAGGAAGTCAAGAATTCAAAACTAACGTTGTACGAAAATAGCTCGATTTTTTCGAAGCTTCGCGCCATAAGTACGAATTTCCTGAAGTTTTTTGGTTGAACTACTTTAGAGCCATTCTTTTCCGATTGCCTAAATTTTTGATGACCTATGACTTCACCAATGGAACTCCAATAACCACAACAGACTTTCGAGCATCGTTACATCTATGGTTTATAGTAGAGAACCCCTATAATTTAGGTAAGGAGTAGAATGTGAATTCGGTCATATAACCTCTTGTGGCCACGACCTAAACTAGATAATTACATGCGGCCATGTATGAATTACTTTGTGAAAGTTACTAGCAAATACATAGTACCAATTTGTCAAATCTGGTACTTTAGAATGCGAATTGTGATGGTGAGCCAAATCAGAGAAATAAATTGTTGTACAGTCCTGGCATACATTTGCTCTAGTTCCTTTCGTTCTTGGTTATTTATTGTATAGATTTTATTGATAAATATGATTCATCACAATGGGCTACAATAACTACAGGGCTGTAGATTGCCGAAGACAAAAATTCTTACTTGGGTAATAGCTTTCTTCTCGCGATTAAAACTTCTTTCCAGTCGTTCGAAGATTACAGTATCCGCTCCTTTAGTGTATAGCGTAATAACACCGTTTTTTCGAACCAGAACTGACATTCGCTTCCTGACGTTGTTGAAATCTAAGATGCACAACAAATCGTATTGCTCCTCGCGACCATGCACTTCGATATTTATACAATTTTGTGTTCGACTTTTAAAGACGAAGCCCAAACAACGGGCCGCGGCCGACAAAGCTCCTTCATCGGGACTTTGAGCTTGATAGACAAGTAATCGACCGTCGTCTTTCCATTCGGGCATAATAGTGTGACACAGGGCCATCAGGCGCCAAAAATGTTGAATTTTACTATAATCGCCGCGAGCGTTTAGCGGGCCATTATTTTTCAAATCGTCAACGATATCGTCGATCAAACACTGATCAGTCCATTTGAATTTTCCATCATACCATTTATTCCACGTAAAATCGACTTGTTTTGTGGCCTAGACGAAGAATGACAGGGCTAAAATTTAAGCAGTGTCCGGCGGAGAAGAGGTCTATCTAGAAACTTTGTATTATCGTAGTAACCGTAAGTTTATAACGTTTCCCTTTTTCCACTCAAGGCTCGTTTATACTTGCCTCTTCCGACCGAACCGAACGGAACGGAAGCAGCTTTTCCTACCGATGGACAAGCATATCGTTTTTGCCGGTCGTACAGATGACCGAAAGTAAAACAGTAGTCAACCGAAATCTACGTAAAAAATTTCAATTCTGTCCTTCAAAAAGAGGTCGTCAGTCGATTTTTCAATTCTGACAGAAAAATTGAATTTTCATTTTTAAAGGCCCATCCACACAATTACGTGAAACCTTGCGATTGCTTGCATCTGGTTGCAATCGTCTCAACACGTCTACAACCTGCAATCTGGTTGCACTTGATTTCAGAGACTGCTTGAACCTCGAATGAGCAATGTTCATTTTTAGCAGTCAACCGACACAGTTTTTGCTTCCCTACATATTAAATTGGGCTGTACTTTGTGCACACTTTTGATTTGAAATTCGTCTGTGGGATCTTCGAGTTTCAATTCAGTGATCAAATTGTGAAAAAAATCTTTTCTCCTTTCGATTCAAAATGTAAGGCTTGGCCTAAATTCTGTTCTTCTTTGAAGCATCTTCATTTTCAAAATACTCACTGTAGCCCCAAAGCAAAATCGCTGCTTTGATTAACAGACTCATCATAAAATAAACTGAAATTTTTTCCAGGTTGCGCTGCTAAGTTACACCTACATTTGCAACAAAATCAGCGCTGCAACCTGCAACCTACAACCTGCACTTGTGTGCATGGACGATTTGAGCGAATTCCGCATGTTTTTTGATGCAGTAAAATTTCTTTTAGAAAATTTAAAGAGCTGAAGCTAATTTCTATCAATTTTTCTTTCCGTCGGAATCATTGCTTTTCCCGCCCTCCTTTTCCACAAATGAAAAAATGGTTCAAAATGCCTCCCCATTTTTCCCAAATCGTTTTTGCATAAAAATATTCATATACGCTTTTATTCAAGTGTTTTTGAGCTTTTTCAAACACTCTGATATCTTTGGAGCCGTTAATTCACTAAGATTGAAAAAAATTGAAAATTTTCGAGTTGAAATCTAATTTACAAGCATTGTGGGACAAACTTTCCAGCAAACTATTCAATAGCATAATGACTTTGAATGATACGGGAAATCGACCGTTAAGACCTCTACGATGACAGATGAAAGCCTAAAAAAGATGTCAATTTTCTGGGTATTAAATGGTGAGTAAAGGTAGAGATGCTAAAAGCCGTGCTTGACCTAGGTAATAAATAATAATGATTATCTAAGATTTTGACATTCTAAAATGGACCAAAATGCATCTTTTCTATACTCAATTTCCAAAAATGTTTCCGAAGTTTTTTCCCTTTTCGGAATTTTTTCCCCCCAAAAAGCACTATTTGGGGAAAAACAGGTCGGAATTCAAAACGGAAAATCGATTTTCGGTCGGAAAGAATAAGTATTTGATGAAAAACGGAAAGTATCTTGACGTATCTCCAAGTATCTCCAAGATCATTTGACACTCTGAAAATATTTTTCGGATGTTGTTGAATCAGTGAAGGCCAAACATGACCCTTAGGTTCTGAACACACTGATAAACAATAAGAATTCAGGAAGGACCATTCCCCTACACAATTAGGAAATTCGATTTAAAAAAAAAAGTTCCATTCATAAACTAATCTAAAATTAACAAGTCCAAACATGAGTATATCTTTCGCATTGAGTGCACTGTACCAAAGATGTAGGGTACCCTGACAGGAGCATTACAAGTAAACAAACCCTGACTTAAGAATCAGTAGGATTTATGCAAATTAAAAAAAAACGTAAAAATAGGAAAACACCGCCCCCCCGGATCTCAAAAACTTTTGGGCCCAAAATCTTGACAATTAATATGTGTGCAAGATTCATCAAAATTCATCAGTAAATTTATGAGGAAATTTGAATCAGGTTACTCTGTGTGAGACAATATTAACCCAAAACTTGACTGAAAAGTTCCCTCTGTACCCCACTGATGATTAGTGTCGTGTCTTGAATAATGACTGGACTAAGTTGCAAATAAATTAGCCTTAGGACAATTGGTAAATATCCAACTGGAATAATAGCTGGTAAATAGCTAAGTTTAATAAGGCTAAAGGCGGATTCATACTTCATCCAGCGTCCGGCCGGCGAAAAAAGTCTATTTTTTGATTTTTTCGTCCGGCAAAATGACGTCATTTTTTCCTTTTCCCACGCTGCCGTCTCATTTTTTTGCCGGAAGACTGGAATTTTGCCGGAATTTTGCCGGATGGGAAGAGTAGAAACAGTTTGTACTTTTCCAGATGCCGGAAAGCATATTTTGTATGTAATTTCAATTGAAGCACGTGTTTAATTGGTTTTTTGCATATACAATGTATGCGAGAGATATCGATTTTTTTAGTTGAGGCAAAATTTTGTGTTTTTAATCATGGCCTTCGTTTAATTTTTGATTTCTGAGTATTTTGTATGTTTTTTTCGTTCTTGAAAGCATATATATGTGCAGGGTAGTCATATAAAGACTTTTTTCTAGGCGTAATTATAGTTTAGTCATATATTAATATATGCCTATGGAAGACTGACAAATTTGACAAATTTCTCTTCAATAAACAGTACAAAATTGCTAGATCAAGTATGTTTTCTCCATCTGACATCGTAATAATTACAAGTAGACCTGGAAAATAATATTATATATTTTCCATACGCATTTTCTCCTGAAACAAAATATTGGTCAGATTTCAAAGTATTTTAACATAGTAAAAGCAAGAATAAATTGTCATCCGGCATTTCCAGCCCTGGAAGAAGTATGAATTGCCATCCGATCCGGCAACTTGCCGGAAGCCAATTTGCCGGATGCCAGAAACCAAATTGCCGGATGCGGGACACTGAATGCCAGAAGCTAAAAATAGCTTGCTGGATACCGGATGCCAGATGAAGTATGAATCCGCCTTAACTAACACAACATGAATATATCTAAGTATTAAATAATACTGAAGTACTAAATAGTACAATAAATAAAACGAATGAATTTACAAAATAACACACCTTATATAGTATCACAGAAGATCACCGAATGTTCTAGAACCTTGTAGAATATAAAAGAATATTCTAGAATATTATGGAAGGTTCTAGAACTTTCCAGTACAATGCAGAACATGAACTGTACCTGCACATCATGTCATGTAATTATACTATAAGGTATGCATCACATCGTACTTGCACATCATGTCATGTGATCATACTGTAAGGTATGCATCACATCATACTTGCACATCATATTAAGTGATCATACTGTAAGATATGTATCAATCAGCTCAATTTGAAGATACAAATGCTGTTCGCCATGAGAGCTAGCCATATGCTAACAATGTAATGCAGAACTACTGGACCCTCAAACAGACAAATAAATTTCTTCCACTCGAGTTCCACAGCTCAGGTTTTTCGAACCATATGTCATGCATCTAATAACTCGATGCTTCAAATTTTTACAGTAACATCAATATTTTATTGGTGAAATCATGTATAGTCTCATGTTAATGTGGAGAGAGTGGTTGCAAAATCATGAGGCAAAGGTTTGATGCATTGCCCTCTACAATGCGGTGAGTGGTATCTCATATCACTGAAAATTTAATGAAATTCGCCCCATGCACACCCCTAAAAGATCTAGATTTTGGGCACGAACGTTTTTGAAATTGCAGGTGTTGTTGCCTATTTTTACATGTTTTTTCAAATTTGCAGAAACTTTGTTGATTTTAAGGCCCTGGTCTGTGTACTTATATCGCTCCATTCACTGTTCCCTACATCTTTGATACAGTGCACTTTGCTGTAAGATCATAATTAATTTTTGGACACCCCTACGTGCTTGTATGACCACAACACACATCTTGACTCTTTCCTCTCCTAATGCAACCATAGTAATCATGCATTTGAACACAAGATATGACAATCGTCAATGCTTTGTGAAAACTGAGTTTGGAAACATTTAAAACAATTGTTTGGGTGCAATCCGATAGCTATGTGGTAAGAAAAAATAGACACCATAAGTACTAATGAATCCAAAGATCTGCTGGATCCAACAATTGTAAGATACTAAAGTGATGACTTATGTTCATTCTATTGAAGTGTTAAAACTCATGGCTAGAAAATTTCAAGCTACAAATGACAAATGAACAATTGACAATGTCTGACATGTCAGTCCCCCCTAAAGAAGAGAAATCTTTACCCTGTCGTCTTGATAGGCTTCGCCATACAACCGAGCATCGATGACACATTTATTGAATGTCATTATATTTTGGGTCAAAGTGCCGGTCTTATCACTGAAAATGTATTTGATTTGGCCCAATTCATCATTCAAAGCTGACGTTCGAGCCCTGGCGGGTGTATCGGTTTTTTCGTAGTACATTTGTCTATCCCAGTTTATAAAATAAGAATGGAAAAAACGAATTATTTCCATGCTGTAAAGAAATAGAATTACCGTGTTAATGTTGAAATAGGCAAGATCTTAACAAAGCACTAAAGGTATGATGAGTGGTCCTTGATGACCGAAACAGCTTAAGTATCAAGATTTATATTAGTTTATCACTAACACTCATGATCTCGAATTCAATCTACAATAAAACACCATATATGGGAAAAGTAGTAGAAAGTTATTCTGTATTTGTTTGAAACATGATCAACATAAAAAGGCATGCAAAATGACAGATTTGTGGAAAGATTCTGAATTGTACATTTCAGTTCAGAAGTGGTGAGAGCTGATGGATTTTTCAGATCATAGTCGATTGCATTTATAGCTGCTCACAGTACAGGGGATAGATAATACTTGCCAAACTTTAGTCCTGATGGCCATCATCCCATGAAGGTATTTTTGCTGGGCTATTCTCATGTGAGCGATTCTCACATGAGTGATTCCCAAGTGAGCGAATTTCCAAGTACACGAATTCCTATAGTCTGTTTTTTCCAAATGATTATAACGCAAAAATGCCGAAAGTAAGTAGGAATGCAGAATTTCGTGCTGAGATGATATCATTGTTGACTGTATATTAGGAATCAATTGACCAGCAGCTGTAAACAGAATAAATCCTGTCCGATGTGAGAAATGTTTCAAAAAAAATTTGCACAGCTAAAAAAATGTTTGCTCTGCGAGGAAAGGCAAAGAAAATAAAAAGCACTGTGGCTGATGCAGCGTATTTTGAGATTTCAACTTTCCAAAGCACTCCAATTGTATCACAATCTTAAATCCCACATTTTTTTACTAAATGAGAACAATGAGCAAAATTATTTTCCCATCTCCAACCAACTATTTTCCTAACATATAGCCTTCAATTCTGTCAATAACTTCAATTAACACGTTTTTCATGTAATACAGTATATGTTGGGCGCCCTGTTGCTGGCAAGTAGTGATGGGAAATCAACATGCAAATCAAAGAATTGGAGGACCAGCCGTGCAAACATCTGCATAGAAGTGGAGCACCACAGAAAGACAGAAGTGATGATGATAAATCATTGTCAGTTTTTTACTATATTTTCGATTAAATAGTGCTGGTGTCCAATAAACCTTTCACCAGCAAATTAGTGTTTAATTTACATAAATTATTAGTGGTGTACCCACATTCTTTTAAATATTCATCATATTTTTATTGATATATTATTCATTATTTAATTTGGATAATTCATCTGGAGCGAAAGGCCAGAGGCCCAGGCGCCTCCCTTGCTGAGGCCAAGGGCAGGATGACCTTAACAGGGATCCTGCAAGTAACTCCATTCCTGCGGAGGAAACTTTCTCTCCTATGAGATTGCATGGGTCTGTTGTGACGCCCCTCAATTAAAGGTAAGTTAATAATTGTTGTTGCCAGGTCTGGGGAACTGGACTGTTGTGTGATCTCTGAGGTCTAGCTAAGGAATTAGCTCTAACAGGTCAATTCAGACCAGAATCAATCTTTTCCTGAAGCCCATAAGAAAAGACTTGCACAACATATAGTGTGCACATGTGCGGTAATTAAACAAGCAATATATACTTCATTTCATTTTTTTGGTTACAAGCATTTGAAATAAAACAGACTATAATTGAGCAATTACCAAGTGAGTGATTCAAAAGTGACCACACTCTCAAATGAGTGAATTCCTGATTCTCAAAGGAGCGATCGAGATTGAAATAATGCTTTCTTCATATTTTACATCTCTATCTTATATTTTTCTTTGCGTGTAATTCTTTTTTCTTTTGTTTTCTGTGTGTTGTGCTTTTGTTTTTGTTTACAGGGTGTTTGGAAATTTCAGTAAGGGAGTACAGAGAAACCAGTTTAGATTTCGATAACATGTAATACATCACTTGGAAGAACATTTGATTGTGTATGGAAAAGTTCAGTAAAAATCTGTGTGGCCACTATTAGCTTTGTGAACAACAAAAAAACTTGAAGACAATGAGGAGGGCATAAAATCATAAATGATGTTCTTTGATTCTTGAAAAATCTCTAGTGGACACCCAGAAGCTAAACCATGTGATGCAGCGGGTTGACCTTCTGAAGCTTGTGGCAATCCAAGATCAATGGGCTGTGCCACTGCTGGTTGCATTTGCAGCAGCACCACAACTACCACTGCAGCGGCTTGTGTAGCTCTGGCAACCAATGCTGGTTGCTGCGTTTTGCCCCTCGGCAATTGCCCTTGCTGCTGTGTCTTGACCTGTCCTGACCCTCCAGCTTGCACTGTCTGGGATATCGAAGGACGATTTAATGGCACCTTTGAGAAAACTCACCAGCTGGGATATACATTAGTGTATACCCAGGCATATCTGAGGCCAATGTTCTCACACGGAAGCTGTTGCTGACAAACTCGGGTCTGATTTCGAGCGGGTTGCACAGTGTGTATGCCATAGGGTAATCCATCGGATCTGCATCTTCCCTCATGGGATACTGCAATTCTGGTGTCAAAGTCTCGAAACCTATATAATAAAAGATTACATAATAGTAAGGGTTTACTTTATAGGCTTTGTCCTTTAATATCCATTTATTGTCCCCAATTTGGAGTGCTTCCTCGCTTGTCAAAATCGCAATAGGACAAATCCAAATCGATTTTACCATGTGTATACCCCTGTTTTCAATGCATCTCGGGGTTCTGATGGCAGCAAGGTCGCTGCTAACTCTAACTAGTAGGCCTCCCACAACATGCGTTTTATCACTTCCTGGCCATCTCTGCTGTAAGTATTCAGAAAGCCATAATTTAACAGCAGCACTGTTTTGAAATCACATTCGGCTTTGGAATGAGGCCATGCCAAAGGATAGGCCAAAGGCATAAAATTACAGACTTGCTCTAACTCCATAAAGTTTCGCTCGTCTAAAACTTTTGATATTTTGGCCAAGTTTGGCATATAAAAATTTGTCTTACAGACTCCTTTTTGGCCTTCAATGTCCACTGGGTAAAGATTATTACCAAAGAATGCTTCCTGTGTAATATCATCAGGCTTCCGGGCTTGTAGCCAGTATAGCTTAGCATTCTCATATAATGTCAGGGATATCTTACCATCTAAATCCTAGTAAGACTTACCACTTCTGAGATTCGCTAGGATATCTGGACTGATATTATCCCAGTCTGGAACTTGGACATCTTGAATATTGTCCAGATCGCTGTCTTCGTTATTACCATCATTTTAAAGTGGTTAACTATCCCTTGAGATTAATGGGTAGAATCTAATTGGTAAGGGCACATATCATCCTCTGGCAGGGTTGCACTCCGACGCTGAGGTTACTTCCCTGCATTTGGAGGACCCAATTGTTATAAATTTCACACTTCATCATGTGGTACACCATGTTAGGCTGTTCCTGATCAGTTTCCATGGCTTGGGAACCTAGTCCCATTTCACAGTTTATATGCCTTGGAATTGTTGAGTATTGCTGATAAAAATGGAGGGCGACTGTATTGATTTGTTCGGGCTCCATTCTATCATGGTCTTGCATCAACTGGTAGTCGGCCATGCCATAATAGATTGCTGCAAACATAACTAATAAGGAGTAGTAATAAGAGCTGCATACTTCAGCTCTTCCAGTAATATGCCTCTTTTGGCAAACCAATCATGGTTGGCCTTAAGTATGAAATTATACTGGTAAGGGCCCACGTCTATTAAGTAAAATTCCATGAACAATTCCTTTAAGCTAAAGGTTTCAGGATGTATACCTATCTGAAAACACTTTTTCTCTAGGTTGGGCCCTACCATCCTCAAGGGAAAGTGGTCTAAATCAAAGTATGGACCTCTGATCCTCCTTAGATGTTCCCGCAGCAGGACAGTTTTGTCCCTATCCTTGCCATCTCGACCTGCTCTGCTTACATTATATATGCTAACAAGGTCATCCAGTATGGAATAACTGGCAAATAGCATATCTCAATTAAGGAATTAGTGTAAACTTACCCATTCCATCTCCATCAAGCCAGTGGTATCAATAACGTAGGTTTGACCATTCGTTAACACCAAGCTAATATAGCAGACGAATTGTTTGCCCATTGGATTGTCGACTTCTCTCATCTTGAACGAGGCAGCGACTTTATCTTGATTTACCTTCTCCATGTTGAATCCACATACTGGATGTCCTCTGAAGATAGAGACTTCACAGGCATATTGGAGTATTTGGCTAGCCTTGCCCAGGTCTAGCAAGACTGATTCCTTGGAATTGGCGGGCCAGTATCTAAAGGTTCCCGTGAACCATTGGTCCAGCTTGTGGACTCAGATGACCTGTTTGATGTTATAGTCTAAATGATTAAAAATGCTATAAGTTTGGTTATTTATTCCCCTTTTTTCAGTGTCTATCTGAGGTCTATAATACACCAACACCACTACACCAAGCAGGTTAAGTTTCAGGCAAAAATAAATTAGTGCAGGCTTGCCTTAGGTGAGCCACTGATATAACAGACATTGAGCTGCTAGGCAACTAACACCTTACCAAACCTTACCCTTGCTACCTCTATATGTTGGGGAGGGTCCAGGATTTTTTTTACCTAGGAGTCAAAAGCAAAGTGACTTGTTGACCTAAAATTTTACAAGCCATTTCAAATTTTTACAAGCCAATTTTATAATCATAGGTGGCGCGACAGCGTCAACCTATAATATACTTGGCCCTCAAATTTCATGTCCCCCCCTCTAGAGCCAAAACGGTAAGAGCTAGAACCTTCGGCTTTTCTGCACCATATCGGACATAGGGGCAAACTATGGGGTGCCTTTTGTCATTTCGCCTTTATCTGCAAGTGGTGCTCGGTGGGGCCCCAAAAACAGGTAAAAACGCACTTTTTAAGGCCCTCCAGTTCCACCATGCCCAGCAATCGGTGTGCCATACCCAACCTCATACTTCGGCCTAAGCATCTTGGGGGTGTAATCTCAAATGCGAATTTTTTTTCTTTGAAATATGGCCTCAATTCAATCATATGGTTAACCAAAGTCCGGGAAAACGCCAAATTCCCAAATTTTGTTATATAATACTTATGGGTTCAAAAAAAGAATTTTTTGCCGCATAATGCACTACTAATTTTTTTGCAGTTTCAATTGAACTTGTAGCCTTATTGGGATTTTTGGTCTGCTAGGGTTATCGACCGTTGGGAATTTGATGGACGCGGTCACTTTACACAAAAAATTATCCCAGGTGTAAACAAGCGTATTTCCGTGATTTTTCGGTGGAGGGAGTTTTCAACCACGGGGATTCAATAGATGTGGTCACTTTACACAAAAAACTATCCATTGTGTAAGCAAGCATATTTTCGTGATTTTTTGCTGGAAGGGGGTTTTCGACCACGAGGAATTCAATAAATGTGATCACTTTACACAAAAAATTATCCCATGAGTAAACAAGCATATTTTCGTGATTTTACAGTGGAAGGGGTTTTCGACCATGGGGAATTTGATGAATGTGATCATCTTACATAAAAGAACTAGTCTGGGTGTAAACAAGCGTATTTTTGTGATTTTCTATGGAAGGGGTTTTCGACTGCGGAAAATTCAATGGATACGTCATTTTACAGGAAAATCTATCTGGGGTGTAAACAAGCATATTTTTGTGATTTTCTATGGAAGGGGTTTTTGACTGTGGGGAATTAAATGCATGCGTCACTTTACACAAAAAAATTATTCTGGATTTAACCAAGCCTATTTTCCTAATTTTTTTGTGGAAGGGGTTTTTGATCATTGGGAATTTAATGAATGCAATCACTTTATGCAAAAAAAATTCTTTGGGAGGGGTTTTCGATCACTGAGAATTTAAAGAATGTGATCACTTTACACACTAATTCATATCCAGTGTAAACAAAGGTATTTCTGGGATTTTTTGGGTTTAAGGATTCTAGACCATGTGGAATTCAATAGGTGTGGTCATTTTTCAGTCTGTTTACAATGTTTTTTAAGTACTATGCAGTTTACACATCTTTTACTTTTGCCCGAAGTGAGAATTCGTAGCTTGAAGATGGTTTTTTATTTTGACATGAAGATGACCAAATTTAAAACTTCAATGTGCTTCTATGAAGGTTTTTGTGCATGGTTGAGGCCCACTAAAAAGAGGTGAACTAGTTTATTAGAAAATGCCCCGATGGGGCAGAAAAAAGGAGAATATACTTGCTTTGACAGTCGCCATGGTAAAAAAAGAAGTGGACTAGATTTTTGAGAACTTGGGTCAAAGTTGGAAAAAATTCACTTCCTTTATATTGGATTTTCATTCTTTCTCAAAAACATTGTCTATGTCTGCAAAAAAGTATATTCTGCAGCTAAGTGCATCAACACACTTTCAAACCAAATATGTGCATCACTGAAATTTTTAGGAGGATACAGAGGTGGATCTTGGTTTTATGGCGTTTTTTAGACAAAAAATTCAAAAAAAATTGATCAAAAAATTTTTTGCATAACAAATTTTCCAGTTCCAAAACCCTTGTGGAAGTCTGTGACCCCATGTACCCTCTCACACATGTTTGCTTCCAACTGTGTTGAACTTTTTTACTGAATTTGGTGTCAACAAAAGAAATCAACTGTGGGAAAGTGGCACATAAAATGTCACTTAGCTTTTTTAGAAAAAAAGCTACAACACAAAGTCTTCTAAGAACTAAACGGATTGTGCCCGATACGTTTCATCCACTCATTATATATATTATATAACATATCCTATAAAATGCAATTCATAAGTTCTACTGATTACAAGCTATAAATAAATCTATTCTCTTTTATTTAACTATGCAACAAAATAGCATCATTAACAGTTTTTGGATTTAAACTGAAATTGCAGAAAGAGCGCTTTTTATGGGTTTCCAGATGGGAAGCAATTTCGCCCATTCCTGTCGCTCCCGTCCTGCTTTCAAGAAAGTCGATTTGGTGCCATGGGAGTGCCAGTAGAGTTGAGGAGAACATCCTAATATCTAATATAGCGACAACCCCTATATAGGCACGGCTGAATCCCATTTGCAGATCAGTGCCCAATGACTGTAACCAAGGCCCAGTTGCACAAAAGGGGTCTAAGCTCCAGCGCAAAGTAATCTCGAACAAAAAGGCAAATCAGTTTGATCTCAAGTCCGGTATAAATTGAATGCCATCAGGATTATAACGAGCTCAATGTCCAGATTATCCCCAGCTCCAGCTGTCGGGTTGCACTAACATTTTTGCATAATTTTCTTATCTCTGAAGAAAAAATATAAAAATTTCTGCAATTCCCAAACTCGAACTTAAACCTCAGTATTAGTTAATCCTGAAGTGAGTGTTGTTTGTGCATTGGACGAGAATAATTTGAACATTGCGATTAGCTCA
This sequence comes from Romanomermis culicivorax, assembly GCA_963922205.1. Taxonomy (NCBI): domain Eukaryota; kingdom Metazoa; phylum Nematoda; class Enoplea; order Mermithida; family Mermithidae; genus Romanomermis; species Romanomermis culicivorax. The sequence continues at coordinate 84,069 of CAWUHX010000379.1, forward strand.
ACCACAGGATCATCAATTTAATCCTGATGTTGAGATTATCCTCATGTTGGGTTAGTGCAACCACCCCAGGTTTCTTTATAGTTCTGAAAATGACTATAATATGCCTCCCACACTATTTTCCAGCTAGTGTAAGAGGCAGGAGTTTTGAATTGGTTGGGAGTTAGAATGCTATTGTTTACCATTTGTTTACATTTGAAATCATGCGCATATAATTCTCTTATAGAAAAATTTGATTGTAGTTCATGCCAGGGGAAGGACAAAATGCACGATGCTGCAGAATATCCTTTTTCACAGACATGGAAAATTTTTTTGAGAAAGAATGAAAATCCAATATAAAGAAAGTGAATTTTTTCCAACTTTGACCCAAGTTCTCAAAAATCTAGTCCACTTCTTTCTCTACCATGGCGACTGTCGAAGCAAGTATATTCTCTTTTTTTCTGCCCCATCGAGGCATTTTCTAATAAACTAGTATCAGTTGTGAATAAACTCCAATGCTAGGTTATTTTTCAAAGAAATGTATATATTGAGCATCATCGCAATTGATCAAAAACGAGATGTCATTAACATTTATTCAATAACATTTCAGAGCCATTAATTCATTAAAATTCAGGAAACATTCGAAATTTTTGAGTTGGATTGAAATCTAATCTACAAGCATTGTGGAACAAGTAGAAATTTTAGAAAACTACTTCCATGAAGCTTTTGGATTGATTTTACATTAAGAAAAGAATAATCGCTTCAAAAAGTTTACAGACTTGATGTATTGATCTTTCTCAAAAAATGTTAATCTTCATTAAATCAAAATGAAATATTGAAGATTGCCAATTAAAATATGAGATAATACATTTAAGACGCAGTGCCTGAGCTAGGAAATAAATAAAAAGGCTTATTCAAGTTATAGCTGGTGGTAAGTGCCAGAAAATTGTGAGATTATGACCTTCTAAAATGCACCAAAATGCATCTCTTCTGTATCTGATGTGATCAAACATTTGATTCAAAAAATTCTGGCAAGCCATTTTGGCTTGTTGGACTGAAATTCTACGAGCGATTTTGTCAGTCCAACAAGTCATGGCTTGTAAAATGCTAAAAAAACTATGGGGTAGACCTGATCTGATTGTCCACCACTTGATTGGACACCAATCTCTGACCAGCCGCTTGAGCAACCAACTATGCTCCATTTGTGCTGCTCAGTATTTACTGTTTTTATTGAGCTCGATATTGATAATTTTCATGATTTTGATTTCGATAAATGATATAATTTGATTGGAAAATAATTAATTTTTGTTGAAATTTGATAAATTAAAATTTGAATGGGCTGAACCCGAGGTTCTAAGTTTTCCTGGAAAGGTCTAACTCTCGCGGACAGCAGGTCTATTTCCACCTTAGGAAATCCCTGATTGGCTATGAGTTTCTGATTCTTGGTACTCCCATTTTTCATCCCCTCTAAGTTCTAACCTTGTCTGCCCTGTCAGGCGCGGAGTTGGTCTTCCAGTGACTTCTGGGCATGTCCTGCAATTTCCAAAAATGTTTGATAAAATAAGTTGGAAACTTATCGTCAATGAAGAAGAACCGGTTGTCTTGCCCATGTTGGGGTCTCCCATATTTAATGTGGCGCTTGGAGTGGAATCACTCACATATAGGAGCTTGTTGGCAGTTCCACGCCCCTTTTCCCATTTTTCTTCTCAAAAAATTTGTTTCTTTAGGAATAATAAATTTTCAAAATTTATAAAAATTTTGTAACACTGAAAAAGTATAATTTAGCAATTTTTCCAGTTTCTTTTTTATATGAGATTTGGGGAATTTAGTTCTCCCGATGGAAGTATAGAATTCAGATGAGCGGGGGCAGCGATAATTTACTTTGGAAAAATGAAAAATTTGAAAGTTATGATTTTTTGAAAAAGATCAGAAATTTTTGAGTTGTCACTTTGGTCTAAAGTTCCGAGGAATTTTTCCCAAAGTCTGAAATATATGAAAAAATTTACAAAATTAATACAAATAATAGATAAACACAATTTATGTATTATTTGTTTTAAACAACGTTTTCCACTGCTCACAAAATGTCCAAAATTATGAAAGGTCCGGACCAAGGTAGTCCTAATTTCTTCTTCTTATCAACTTTGAGTAGAACCCAGTCCTTTTCTTTGAACTTATGTTCTTTGGACTTTTTATCAAAGTATTTCTTTGATTTTTCTGCAGCATTCTGGTTATTTTTTGCAATATCCTCGTACAAGTTGACAAGATGGTTTGTCAACACGAATTTGTAGGCTTCTGCATTAATGTCCGGCATTACAATATCATATGCTTTGGACAAGTTTAACCCAAAGGTTGCCTCCTGACCTCTAAGCAATGAAAAAGGGGATTGCCCTGTTGCTGCGTGTGGTGTAGCATTATAGGCAAAGACCAAAGCTTTCAAGTATCCTGGCCAGTTGTCTTTTTCCTCAATCCCCACTTTTCTGAGCTGCTTTATGAGTGTCTGATTGAATCTTTCAACCATACCATTTCCCTGAGGATGGTAAGCTGTTGTATAAATTTTTTGACACTCTAGTAACTTGCAGATCCCTTTCATTAGATGTGAGGTAAAACAACCTCCTCTATAGCTGAGTAATCTCCGTGGAGTCCCATGTCTGAATACAATGGCTTGTAGAAAAGTATCTACAATGGTGCTAGCTGACTGATCTGGGATCAGTCCAGCTTCAACCCACTTTGTAAGATAGTCCTGAAAGACTATGACATACAGTCTCTTCTCACTCAGTGGAGAAATACCCACAATATCCACTGATACTATGTCCAAAAGACCTTCTGGAATTATCAGTATCAGGGGTGGAACTTCAGCCTTTCCCGGGTTAGCCATTTGACAAACTGGACAAAACTTGATCCAGTGTCTGACATCCTTTTAAATTCCAGGCTACAAGAACCATTTTTTAATCATGGCCAGGGTTCTTTTGAACCCTTGATGAGTCATCATAATGGCACTGTGATACTGGTGCAAAGTATTGTCTCTGAGACAGGATGGAACGATTACTTGATGGTCAGCTCCCTGTCTGGCTTCCCAGTATAACACCTTGTTCTCTATATAAAATCTACTATGATACTTTGTTGTCCCATTCGGACCTAATCTATCAAAATAGGGTTTTAATACTTCGTCTTTTCTCTCCAAGAGGGCCATGAGATCATCTCTAATGAGCCCTTTTGGCAATTCATCTTCTTTGCGGAATGCTAACTTGAATTCTGGCTCTTTTTCGAGATATAACCAGGTTACTCTCTTTTCCTTACTTTTCTCCTGGTTACCTTTGTTTCCTTTTGCCTGACTGTGATTGCCATTAGGCTGAACCTGAGCCTGATTACTCTTTTCCACCTCTTTCGCCATGCTCCTTGTAGTGATGGGATTTACCAAGTCTGCTGGTGAAATAGATTCTGGATCACTCTCAGAATCTTCAGGATATATCTGTGTAAATTTCGGATTTGTATCAATCCTTTGATTTCCCTCACTTTTCTTCTCTGGATATAACTGAGTAACATCTTCAGGATTCCCATCTATCAAAATTCTGAATCTCTCCACCAAATTGAGATGTGTTTTTTTAATTTGCTGTGCTTCCAGATCTTTCAGATTTGACTCTCGTCTATCTTCTGAGAACATGTGTTCCCATTTTGGTGGTATCTTTTCCAGCTGATTGTCTGGTTCATCTATTCTGGACAAGAAATCTGCCATGGCTTTTTGTTTTCCAGGCACATACTCTAATTTATGGTTGAACTGAGAGATGAATGAGTACCATCTCTTAAACTTACCATTGGTCATCACATTGACCTTCATTGAGAGTAAAGGCTTGTGATCAGTTCTTATGATCACTCTGTGACCTACTAGATAGTGCTTGTCAGGGCCATGTACAAGGTGGGGGGCGGTTGGCAGCTGTCCCCCCCCCCCATTGGGGCAGCATGCACACAGTATATCCGCATAAAATAAACATTTTCTGGGGCTATTCAGTAAAAAAATCTAGTCTGCCCCCCCATGAAAAAATCCTGCGCACAGCCCTGATGTTTGTATAACTTCAAGTTCTACACTATGGCTAAGCATTCTCCTTCCCTGGCTGACCATTTCTCCTTGTCCCCTTTCAAAATTCTGCTATAATAAGCTATAACCCAGTGGTCAGACTTGGTCTCCTGGTAGAGAACTGCTCCCAGTGCTGTTCGGCTGGCATCCATCTGAAGGACAAAGTCTGTAGACCCATCCAAAACCAGGTACCTCAGAAAAAGCACTGATAACAATGCATTCTTTAGACTCTGAAAAGCCTGATGGTGAACCACGGATACATCCCAAACACTGTTTTTTCCAGTTAGCTTGTACAAAGGTTCTGCATGTTTGGCTTGACCTGGTATAAACTTCTTACACTACTGCAGCATTCCTAGGAACCTTTAGAGTTTTCTTTTCTACTCTGGAAATGGGAACTGTTAAACATACATGTAACAGAGCCCTGAGGTCTGGGGCGGGGGTTGCCCCACTTTTTTGGGGCTGGGGGTCAGTAATTCTCAAAATTTTGGGGGAGGGGTCTCTGAAGGAAATAAAATTCGATTTTTTTAATGAAAAAAGTCCGAAAAATGATTCAATAAATAGTAATTTTTGTCTAAAAATGATGAAAAAATGTATTTATGGCAGGAAGCACTGAGAAAATTGATGTTTTTAATCATTTTTTGTTCAAAAATTGACGTTTTTCATCAAAATATTAACATTTTTCAGTATTTTTCAGACCAAAAGTATGGGGGTCCCTAGGGCTACCATATGGCTAGCCATAGGATTGGAAAAACCTGGGGGGCAGTCGCCCAATGGCTAGTTATATGGTTGATGATTTCTGGGGGGGGGGGGTTCCCATAGTACTCCCCCCAATTACATGTATGCTTTTAAATGGCTTTAACCTTTTTCAGATCTGGGGAAACTCCATCCTAATTCAAGATATGTCCTAAAAAATGGACTCACTCTGGGAGAAATTTGCACTTCTCCAGCTTCAAGGTCAAGTGAGCCTTCCTTAGAGCTTGCAGGACTAGCTCTAGATTAACTAAATGTTCCTCAAATGTGTCTGAGAATACAATAATATCGTTCATATACACTAGACAGATTTTCCACACATATGGGTGCAAAACCCTCTCCATCATGAGCTGGAACTCTACTGGTGCATTCTTTAAACCAAAAGGCATGACCTTAAATTTATATAGCACTTCCTGGCATATGAAAATAGTCATCTCCTTGCTTTCCTCATCCATTGGCACTTGCCAATACCCTCATTTGAGATGTAATGTGGTATAAAATTTGGCTCTTCCTAGACAGTATAGATAGTCATCCATTCTTGGAATGGGATACTTCTTTGGTAACCTCATTTATACTCCTAAAGTCCACTACTGGTTGCTTGGTACCATCCTTTTTACCTACTAAAAATAACACAGCTGCCCAAGGCAACTTTGGTGGTTCAATCACATCCTTTTTGAGCATATCTTGCACATACTCATGAACATGCAGCTTTAAATTAATGGCAGTCCTGTGGTACAGTTTAGCCACAGGTGCTGCATCGCCTGTATTTATTTTACAGATCAAATAGGGTGTAGTAGTTGGTAGATCATTAGGCAAGCTAAACAGGTCTATATTTGGGGAGACATTTTAGAGCTTGTTTTAATTGATCAGAAGGTATGTTGGATTTAGCTAGCATACTGTACAAAGCTTCCCTGAACTCTTTCTCATCACTTTGAGTCGAATCACGTTTAGCTTCAACTGCACAAGTTTGTAGCTTCTCCTCTTCTTCAACTATCTTCCCCTTCAGTTGATCTTGATTAGAGGAATCACATAACACAGAATTAGTATAGCCAATTATTTGATTTTGTTCAAAATGGCATCCTGATCCTGTGCTATTAGATACCATAACTACAAAATCACTTTTAGTACCATCTACTATAGTACTATTGATGTGGAACCTTTCTTCATTTTCTTCAGATTCAACCATGATTCCATTCAAGTGATTTTTGCCTACCTTGTCCCAAAATTTAGCTTTCAGAAGTATATCAGTACCGCTAGGTAAGTAGATTTGATTCACACTCACTACTGGCACTGAAACCTTTAACAGCCAAATCTTTGGCTGACACTGGTCAGGGACATTCCTCGTAGATTCGGCAGCACTCGTTGTCATAACCTTTCTACAGTTTGTTCAGGGCTGGTCCGGTGTCATGTTGTTGTGCACGTATTTCCTTAAGGGGTTTAAGAAAAGCTTAGTTCTGGTCTGAACTGACCTGTTAGAGCTAATTCCTTGGCTATGCCTCAGAGATTGCCCAACAGTCCAGTTCCCCCAGACCTGGCAACAACAAAGTAACTTACTTTAATTGAGGGGCCTCACAATGGAGCCTTCTGAGTCTCCTAGGAGAGAAAAGGTATCCCCTCCGGGATAGACTTACCTGCAGGATCCCTTAAAAAGGTCTTCCTGAGCTTGCATGCAGCAAGCGGGGCACCTGGTCCCTTGGCCCTTTGCTCCAGATGACTATTTGAATCTAAAAAATAACTAGGGGTGTTCATTTAATTCATGCTAGAAATAAAATATATAGTAAACGAAATCAATTCAAATTTTGAAATATATTGCTTTTTTCAACATATCCACCCTTCTCTTCAATGCATTTCTTCCAGCATCCTGGCAACTTTTTCAGACCTTCCTTGTAGAATTCCATATGGGTCACCTTGACCCATTGGTCGACGGCCTGTTGTAACTCTTTCAACGACCCAAAATGCCTTCCACGGGGCAGTTTTTTCAATTTCCAAAACAGGTGGTAATTGCTGGGTGCCAAATCTGGGGAATAGGCTGGATGTGGCAGCAATTCCCATCATAGCTCGGCTATAGTTGATTGCTTAAACTTAGTGGTATCGGGTCGGGCGTTGTCATGTTGCAGCAATGGTCATGTTGCAGCAATGCAGCTTTCCCAGTCGTTTTTCTTTCAATGCCTTGCCCAGATCTACGAGTAACTTGGAGTAATACTGAGCATTGATAGTGGCGCCACCCTCCAGATAATCAATCAGTATGATGCCTTTGCAATCCCAGAATATGGTGACCATGACCTTGCCAACCAATGGGGTGCTTTTGGCCTTAACTGGTGCCCCTTCATCTTTTCACCGCCACTGCATGGATTGAGCTTTGGTCTCGGGGTTGTAGTAAGGTAACAGGGTTTCATCCATGGTGATCAATGGCCTATAAAAATCTTCTTGCTCCACTGCATGGATCTCCAACAGCAACTTGCACGTGTCAACCCGGTTCTTCTTCATTTCGGCTCCCAACAGTCTAGACATCCAGCGTGCACAAACCTCACTCAGAAACAGGTTTTCATGCAAAATTTTATGAACGCTACCGGTGCTGATGCCTACTTCAGTGATGATTTCTTGAACAGTCACACGACAGTCTTCCATTACCATGTCCTCAACTGCGGCCACATTTTCGGCTGAAGATGCAGTGACAGGCTGCCCAGGTCTCTGGTCATCTTCTAATGATTCCGGCCCCTCACGGAAACGTCGGATCCATTTGCTAACTGTTGTCTGGCCAAGCCCAGAGTCCCCATACACTGTTTATAGATGACGAGTGATGTCTGACGCCGAATAACCCTCTTTCCATAAAAAGAAAATTATCGATCATTGGTTTTTGCAACTTTCTTCTATTTTTAAAAAAGTATGTAAATTTTAATAAATTGCTGAAACATGAAAAATTGGATTAGTGCTTTAATTTCCATACAATCAGATAAAGAAATGAAAGAGCTTTCAGAAAAGCTATAATAATCATAACAAGTTTACACTGGAAAAAATTTATTCGTCAACTAGCAGGAATTAAAAGAACGCCCCATTAAAAAGAATGTGGTTAGGCCACTATATAATTTATGTAAATAAACGCGAGTTTGCTGGGTAAAGGTTTTACTGGACACCAGCTTATGTTTACCAAAAATATAAAAATATATGACAATGATTAATCACTATCATTTTCGTCTTTCTGTGGCACTCCACTTGTATGCAAATGTCTGCGCTGCTGGTTGTCCAATTCGTCCATTTACATGTCGATTTCCTGTCCCAGCTTGCCATCAACAGGGTAACCAACATCTCTATGTTCTTTTCTTTCTCTACACTTTTCTTCATGTTTTCTTTCTTTTTCTGATGCTTTCTAATGCTTTTCTACCTATTTTTACTTATTCTTATACCATCATTTTTGTTGACATTTTCTTTTTCTTAAGGTTTTCTTTCTTCCAGCATTCTTTTGTTTATGTTTTTGTATGAACATTCATTGTAATATGAGAAACGATGAAAAACTTGTGGGGCTATTGGATCATCCTATGGCAGGTTGCAATATGCGAGATAATAGCCAACATTTTTTATGTTTTGTGTGCAAAAAAGCACAAGATTATCTCGAGATTATATTTATTGCAACCAGTCTTCCAATCCATGAATCATGGAATGAATTTCCACAACTCTAAGTTTCTTGAGCACTGTGTAATGTAAATTACCAATGACCCAACCAGCCATGAGAACACGGATGTTAGAAGACTTCTGCGGGTTTCTGCGTCAATTGACTGTCAGAATTTCACTTCTAGAAAAGCTAATTTCTAATGCCACTGAGAACAAGAAGAGCACTTTTCACAATGAGGATATTTTTATAAAATTAAGGAGGAAATTTTGTCAGTCGATCTTACCTCAAAATTATATCATTTAAAAGTTACAGCTTAAAAGGTATGGGATGAACGTCCAGTTCTGCCTAAAGGTCAGGAATCCCAGCTAGTTAGAACTAGAAGATCCCATTTCTGGTTTGTTTCCCGATTTTTGAATTCAGCTTGCCAATTTTAGCACTAAATTCAGATGATTTTTTGCTGTTTGGTTCAGCTTATCAAAAGTAATCTATTTTTAAATGACTTTTGGTTTTCAAGTCTATCAGCTGGACGAGGTAACTGAAAAAACAACATAGAAGCTCAACAACCATATCTGCAAGTTTCCGTCATCATCCTATTACCTGACATATAGCGAAATGGGCACAACCGTGTTCATCAATATAACGTAGGACAAAAAGGTCAGCATCGAGCTAATAATAGCTTGACACCGTTCGGACGAGGCACACGTTCTTCGTATAGTCCTCGACATGGGCAGAAGGAGCCGAAATTTTTGACCATCGCCCTGCTCCCATATTCCAAGCATTATCGAGCAAGTAGAACTCATGGCGACAAGAAATATTACTATCTAAGAGGTATGTAGTGTAAAAGAGATATCGAGGCAACTTGATGCATACCAGGTATACTATGAATGAACACGCAAACATTGAAACGACAGGTTTTTTTATCAAGCATAAATGCACAGCATGGAAATTCCGCTGGAGGTCAGTCAGGAGAGGGGGTGGGGATAAAATTTTTTCTTTCTTGATAGTCAAAAGGTTTTCTAACATAGAAACAGCAAATTCTTATATCTATACTAGTCAAATATGTGAAACTATTCAGCAAAAAGTTTCGATGCTCCTATTTTGGAGCCAAGCATGCTTTGTTCAGAAAAATCGTTAAACTGCGGCATAATTTTCATTCTTATGACGTTTTCTCTTCTTTTTTCTTTCACTTTCTTTCATAATCTCGTTGATTAAAGCTGGGGAGTTGAAGCAGCTAAGGGATCGGAAAGAACCTGCTGGGGGTGAATCGAAATCTGATGCATACATGCACAGCATGGAGATTCTGCTGGGGGTCAGCCAGGAAAGGGAGGTGGGATAGAATTTTTCTTCTTTCTTGATTACCAAAAGAAAGGTTTTCTAACATACAACCAGCAAATGCCAAGATCTACAATAGTCAAATACGTGAAATTATTTACTTTTTTGGAATCATATATACATTGTTAAGAAAAACCGTTAAATTACAGCCTCAGTTTCATTCTTATGACGCCTTTCTCTTCTTTCCTCTCGTTTTCCCCTATCATCTTTTTGAGCAAGATTGGAGTGCAGAATCTGCTGGGGGTCAATCAAAACCTGCAGGAGGTCCGGACCCCCAACCTCCACTACCATGCGCATGTATGGTCAGGTGTTCATTACTTCTCACGACGCGAAGTTAGCACAAAAATGTGAAAAAGTTACATGATTTAAGTTTCAATATTTAGACGTATTTTGATAAACACAAACTGTATAAAAAAGATTACTTAGTTAGCATACCCGTGAACCTCATAGAATCCCAATGATTTAAAAAAATTTTGACGCTCAAATGAATGAAATTCAGCGAAAAAATTCCAACCATCGAGTAGCTAAATACCATATTTATTTGAATAAACGCCGCACTTTTGTTCGAAAAAAATGAATAAACGCCGCCCTTAAATAAACGCCGCGGTGTTTATTCGGGGATTTACTATCCTTAGTTTAAAGTGAAAAAATAAGTGACAGTTTGCAGTAGGTTGTATTTTGAATAGTAATACATATGCATTTATTGTTGAAAAAAATTAAAAAAAAATATTGAAAATAATAAGCAATACATTTGCATTTATTGTAAAAAAAAATCAAAATTTTATTAAAATTTGTGGTGTTAAACTCAAAAATTAACTAAACGCCGCCCTCGAGTAAACGCCGCCCTTGAATAAACGCCGCTCCAAATGTGCCATTGAAAAAAAAAATTTTAATAAGGAAAAAAATTTTATTTGAATAAACGCCGCGGCGTTTATTCAAATAAATACGGTATTCACAATCTTGTTATATTCAGCTCTTGCACGACTCTGACACTCATTATATTATAAAATCCCAGAATCTAACTGAAAATTTTAAAAAGTGCGGTAAAGCCAGTACGGCAGCAGGTGAACCAGCTTGTGGGAATAGACAAATCACATTTAGGAAATGACTTTGAAAAAAATCTCCTGAGTAACTTCGGAGCTCGTATGATTCTGATTGAATAAAGTGAAATAAATGTTTAGAAATCAGAACTAACCCCAACAATAAGATTATTCAGGTAACGATCCAAACTCGTCCGTTTAAAAAACGTCTTGCCACTATTCATCATCAATTTAGTGTCTTTGCCGGCGAAAATGACCACACCGAAGCACCATTTTGTATTTCTTACGGTACATCCTCGTAGAAGGATTTTTTCGTTGTCCAGCGGAAAAGTTTTTTCTCGCCATAGTAATTTACCCTTCAAAAGGGGGTATAACCTGTTTTTCTTGAAATGTATAGTAAGAAAGTGAATATTGAAAGTGGAAACCCAGCACTATTTCATATTTTTACAACTTTCCGCTAAACCATATATCACATAATCTTTAACAATTTTCGAGTAAAAAATTTTAAACTACACGTTTTCTGTAAACTATTCCAACGACGGTACCTTTTTGTCATTTTCCAGTTTAGAAGCATGATATAAAAAACAACATAATGAACATTATAAATAAGTTTGAAGAATAGTTATTTTCGTAAATGTTTAGGGATGCACGGCCTGCTATCAACACTTGAACTGTGAATGATGAAGTTATGATATAGGAAAAATGCTACTTTAGATAAAGTTTAAATAAATTTCCTATAAATTCGCTACAGTTAACCAAAATTTACTTCGAAAACGTTGAGGCGATCATTGGGCGGCTCGCAAATTATTTCGCCATCGAAGGCACCTAATTTTTTCAAATTCTGCGTCATATTGAACGTATCGTTCAATGATTGGCGACATTTGAGGTTCGTTTCACCGTCCAGTTCGGCTGTTTCTACATAACATAGACCGTAGGGTTCGCTGGATGATATCAAAAGCAAGTCGGCCTGCAGTAGCGAACATAAAAAGTTCCAAAGTTTAATAAATAACATTTAAATCATTTTTGAGAAGTGATAAAGATTCCAGACCGATTTCGGTCATCTAATACACAAAACATTCATAAATCTTATTCTTTATCCCAAAATCGGCTTGAACGAGTGAAGCTGGCTTTCTTGTTTCACCTTATATATGATTAAATTGTAAAGCAATGAATATTTTTTTTGCTAAAACACTCAAATCAAAGTGAAAACTTGTGAGAACTCTTAACTAAAATTTGAAAAGTTCACGATTGAAATATTCAACAGAACTTACGTTAATCGATTCATGTGTGTCATTTTTCATTCACAACAGGATTTTACGGGGACCAGCCCTTAGATTATTAAAACAGAGTATGGTGAAGTCAGTGAAAGGTAAGAATCCGACTTTGCATCGTATCAAAAGAATTGAACTGGTCTGTGACTAAAATGTAATGTTGAAAGATGCACGATAATGAAAAATCAAAAGCAAATGGAAGGCATGTAGAATGAAAATAGGATTCAGGAGACAGAAATAAAAGCGAAAGTTTATCGAAAACGAACTTTAAATTTTCACAGTGCGCTAATATAATTCCAAGTTTTATTGCTTTCGAGAAGGACATTATGTACCCAGAAATACATGGGAAATATTTCAAATGAAGTTTTTAAAATTATTCCATATCGAAGTAGGTTAGGCACAAGGTTTTTTTTGACCTACGAGTCACAATCCAAGTGACTTGTTGACCTAAAATTTTACAAGCCATTTCAAATTTTTACAAGCCAATTTTATAATATCAGTATACGTGAATAAATTCCAATGCTAGGTTATTTTTCAAAGAAATGTATATATTGAGCATCACGGCAATAGATCAAATAAGAGATGTCATTCCAGATTTATACAATAACATTTTAGAGCCATTAATTCATTAAAATTCAGGAAACATTTGAAATTTTTCAGTTTGATTGAAGTCTAATCTAGAGGCATTGTGGAACAAGTAGAAATTTTCGAAAACTACTTCCATGAAGCTTTTGGATTGATTTTGCATTAAGAAAAGAATAATCGCTTCAAAAAGATTACAGACTTGATGTATTGATCTTTCTCAAAAAATGTTAATCTTCATTAAATATCAAGATGAAATATTGAAGATTACCAATTAAAATATGAGATAATACATTTAAGACGATTAAAACTATTAAATATTGGATGATAAGTGAAGGTAGACATGTTAGAAGCAGTGCCTGAGCTAGGAAATAAATAATAAGGCTCATTTAAGTTATAGCTGGTGGGAAGTGCCAGAAAATTGTGAGATTATGACCTTCTAAAATGCACCAAAATGCATCTCTTCTGTATCTGATGTGATCAAACACATGATTCAAAAAATTCTGACAAGCCATTTTGGCTTGTTGGACTAAAATTCTACAAGCTATTTTGTCGGCCCAACAAGCCATGGCTTGTAAAATGCTAAAAAAAACTATGGTTAGGCATCAAAACAAAAAAATACAATAATTTACCCCATACAATTTAGATCAGCTTTTGCTGAGCCCGAATTAATCTTTCACTTTCTCTGTAACTCATTTTTGTGAACGTGCTCACAAGCATACATTCGTAGGAAGACAGACCAACTAAATTTTCACCAGTTAACACCCATAGCGCCACCAAAAATAGGTTCAATGTTGTAAATTACGTTTCCAATTGCTACAACTCTCTGAAAAATTTCTGATCGCCTGAAAAAGTCAAATCTGAGTGATGACATCAGCTTTGTGAGTTATTTGAACGTCCCACAAGACGATGCATGTCCACAGATTCCCCCTTTAAATCTTTACCGCTATAGGCCGATTGCTCTCTATTTTAATCACATCGCCCACTTGAACGTTGTGCCATTTTTCGTCGATCAAACCTTGATTTCGAAGTATAGAAACTTTCCTATTATTCACTTCCTTGTCATTTTTATGCCTCCTCTGAAATGTTACAAGATATGTAGCTAAAAATTTACGTATTCTTCCGCAGAAAATATTTTCTACTAACATAATCGTCTACGGCGTCCTTTACTGCCGTTAATGTTATAACCAATGTCAAGGGGAACATCGTTGTTAATGGGTTCAATGGCGAAATGACTGGGCATAACTAAAAAATTCCATTGACTATCAGCTTATTTGCATGGAGAAACCTTGATCGAAAATTTTGTGAATACGAGCAAAACGTTTAACTTTGAACTCAAACTATTAATACACATCTCTCGGAATTAATAGTCCATTAATTCATTAGTTGCATTAATGAACTAATAATTTCCGGAAGAAAAGTTTTAGTTGCATAGTGAATCAAGATTTTCACTGGAACAGTTGGATTCAACCACTGAATAGACAATATCTAGAAATCCGCGAACAAGAAATATCAAAAAGTCTGATGATGACTATTCAGCTTCAATTAGTGATGTAACGAAAAATAAATCGAACTACTACTAATTTATAAATTTACTGAGTAATCAAATGGTGATGCTGCTAAAGCAGACTAATGAGGGGTGACAGGTACTGCACGAACTATTGATCTCCCATGAGTACTAGGAGCGTGTTACCATCGAATGAAATACTGAACTACTGAATAAATACTGCAACCTATCCATGGGCCACATCTGTGTTACAATGAAACGAGAATTACCACAAAATATCTCGACACAGCCAAAAAATTTTCGCACATGATTCACAAATGCGTTTTTTAAAATCGATGAAAATCTACCACAAAATCTGAGCTCACTGTAACTTTTCAAGCTTTACTTGCACGATCAATAGTCCGTTTAACATACCTGTAAAATCACCAATGTTAAAAAGTAAAAATTGGCCAGTCGGAGGAATTGCTCGGACAAATTTTTCGGTATGAACGTAATTAAGTTATATTTCGACGTTTGGATACCATTTTTCTAAAATATGAACGAACAAAAAAACGTGACTTTTTAAAATTTTCATAAGACGACAAGGCAGCTCACGGCGTATAAAAATTTCGAATTAAAATCTGAATTATTGGCGATCAATCGACGTTCGGTTTCTGGTGCGAAAATCGTGTTTATGCAAATTTTAAGTCAGAGAATGGAAACGCAGCGAAAACATGTATACATACCATGCTGTGGTTTGTCGGGAAATAATTTCACCATGATCGAATCGATAATCGCGAATAAGGTAATGTTAGTTGGGGTTGGGGATGCGACAGTATTGAAAATGTGAAAATTTGACGGTTGTTGATGGCAGTGTAAAATTTCCAGTTAAATGTAAACTAGGTAACGATAACATCGAAATTTATCGAGGCTAATATATCTCGATGCCATTCGTCTTTCCTCAATTAGTCGAAACAAAATCGGCCGGGGCAACTTTCTGAGATGATCACATTTTCAGAAATTTAGTAAGCTTTTGCCATTTCGTTTACCGTAAGTAACAGTAACTCCTGATGATTGAGGATGAACGTTTGTTCATCATAAAAAAAATCGTCGAAATGGAGATGTTCCTACAATAATGCAAGCGGTAGAACGTGGCAACGTTCCGTACATCCAAAGACAGTCTAAGGTGAGTCCTGAAATGCGGTCCGCCCTAGAAGGCTAGTTGTACCACAAGCAGCTAGGCTAGGGTAGCACTAAAACCCGGATCGGGTCCACGGATCCGGATCCGGATCGGGTGCCTAAACCCGGATCACCACGGATCGGCGAATCGGCGGATCGGGGGTTTGGCTCGCTAAACCATGGTTTTAGGTGCCTAAAACCCAGATCACCACAGATCATGGCAGATCAGTCCGGTGATCCGGATCCGTGGAAAATACGTCTAAAGGCCCTGTCATACTTCACCACACGGCGCCGGTTGTCCTATTCATACTAACAGGCAGCGCCGCGCGGCGCTGCACGGTACAGCGTGGTGGCTTGTCATACTTCGCCGCGCGGTGCAGCGCCGCGCCGTCGCCGCCTTTTTACTTTTGAATTTTGCTCTTCTCAAAAAATGTGTATTGGTTTAGTTGAAACCTGATGGGGCGCCGCGCGGCGCCACAAAAATTACAAAAACCTATTCATACTTCAAAGGCGGTACAGTGCAGCGCCGCGCAGCACTGCCCGGTGAAGTATGACAGGGCCTTAAAACCTGGATTTTCATCGCGGATCACATCCCACGGATCGGGTTTCTATATATTATTTTTTGATCGGGAACCCGAATATTTGATCCGGATCACGATTTTTTGACTCGGATCAAAATTTTTTTCAAATTTCCACCTAGAGTAAAATTTTTCGTATTTTTCCATCGTGATGAGTAAATCAATGTCACATAATCAGGATTTGATCCAGATTTTTGATCCGGATCAAATTTTTTTTTAAATTTTCACCTAGACTAAAAATTTTCGTATTTTTCGGTCGCATGGGAAAAAATTAAAAAAATAGTCCAGTTTTGAAAAATAAAATTTTGTTAAACGATTGAACAACAACCATGAAGTGATTTCCCGAATAACATCTATGAGATGTTCAACATCTGATAGAATGGTAGTTAAGCCATTTATGTTGCTTTGTTGTGGGATCCGGATCCATATGGGATGACTAATTATTAGGTTCAATTACATAACGAAGTCTTTTTTGCAGGTGTATATAAAGAAGAAAAAAGCATTGAAACATCATGTCGACGGGATGACAGAAAATAAATGCATGTGTATTAGGAAAATTTTTTACGGATCTCAATCCGTGTGTATAATTATAAGAATACATAAACTGTTTGTATTGCAATTTTGTGTATGGATCCATACCGGTCTATAATGATAGTTGAGCAAACATTAACTGGTTTTATTGCAAATAACCATATATGTTTACTCAGCCATATATGTTTACCCAGCCATATATGTTTACCTAGAAAAATTTTTTACGAATCTGGATCCATGGAGTGTTTTTATTCCAATTTTGTGTATGGATCTGTATCTTTATATGTGAATACAGAAAGTGTTTTTATTGCACTATTGTGTACAGATCCATATCCATCTACATTGTTAGTTAAGCAAACATTAACCGTTTTTATTGAAAATAATCATATATGTTTACCCACTGTTATCGTGTCTGTTTGTCAATAGGTGGATGAATTTTCACAATTTTTACATTTATTATGCTATTATCTATTATCGAATTGTCAATTTTAATGATCAGTGGAATTAAAATTTTTGCCAATATTTGTGCTTTATTATGCATTCAAGAATTGGCATAGTTTTCTGCCTGACTGGAATAACGAAGTGATCAGGTTAGTCATTGAAAAAATTTTATATTTTTTGATTCCAAGACTTGATATATATTTTTGTATTAAAAAATCAGGAGAAAATGTAAAAGGATTGAATAACCACCAGTAAACGTTATGTTAATATTTGCCATAAGCGGCTAATTCCGAAATGGGAAAATTGATAGAACAGTAGTTAAGTCAATGATTTTATATTCCTCTTTGGTCTATTCAAATCCTGGTGAATATGTATGTCATTCATGTATATAAAAAAGAGATATGTGTTGAAACATTGTATGTATGGGTTAATAGAGAATAAAAGCACGTAAAATGGAATATTTGAATTTGTATTATGTTAAACTGCACCTGCAGGTTTGAATTAAAAAAAAAAGTTTACGGATCTGGATCTGTGTATATAGTTTTTATATGAACAGGTTTTGTGGCTGTTTAACTTAAACTGCAAAAGGATTGAACAACCTCAAGGTTCGATATTTCCATAATCTGCGAAATATACTTTGATAGAACAGTAGTTAAGTCGTTGATATAAAACTCCTTTCAGGTTTGTTCAAATCCTTATGAGGCCATATATGGCACATGTATATAAATATGAGGAAACTGTAGGAACATCAGATTGATGGGTTGGCACGAATTTTTAATGTGTGTCAAAAACCAAATCAAAAGTAGGCAAGTGCAGTCACCAGATCAATACATTTTGATCTGGATCCTTGTATATAGTTTTTATGAGCAGTCATGAATGGGTTTTGACGATGTTTAACTTAAACTGAAAAAGGATTGAACAACCTCAAGGTTCTATAATCCTGTAGTCGATGAAATAAACTTTGATAGAACAGTAGTTAAGTCATCGATTTAAAATTCCTATTTGGTTTGTTCAAATCCTAATGAACCCATATAAGGCACATGTATATAAATATGAGGAAACTGTAGGAACATCAAATTGATGGGTTGACACGAATTTTTAATGTGTGTCAAAAGCCATATCAAAAGTAGGCAAGTGCAGTAACCAGATCAATACATTTTGTTGTCAATGCTGGAATACATTTGCAACCTGTTACTTTTATGTGTTAACCGGAAAGTTGAAAATATATACATTATTGCTTTTCAGCTGGTATGATAGAACAATGGTTAAATCATTGATATAATGTTTAGCCTGTTCTATTTTTGTTATTTTGAATAAAATGGTAATTCAAATGGAAAAAAAAACCAAAAAATTTTTTCAATAATTCAAACGAATTAAAAATGAAAAAAAGTATAAAAATGCGCTCTAGTGGCAGTTTAATTCTATTAATCTGCCGTTAAACCACACATATGAAATTAATTCAAAATTTTTTATATATCCGTGTTTTGGTATGAAACATAAAAACTACAGGTTGGAAGAGAATTAATGCATATAGTCAGAAACCTCATAAAACGAGTTGGAATAGAGATGGATTATCTATTTTTCAATCAATCACAGGATTCCTATTATGTACCAATTATGTACCAAATTTTATTTACCATTAAAGAAACAACTATGTACAGTAAATGAAAGAAAAAAAAGTAATAAAAAAACCATAAAAAATAAAGAAAAAGAAAAAAGTAATAAAAAAAGCATAAAAAAATTAAAAATGCAAACATCTTAGCATAAAAATAAAAAAATAAAAGAATAAAAAAAATAAAAAAAGGAAAAAAAATAAAAAATAAAAAACGAAAAAATGTATGCGTAGATACTATACAAATATGATCAGAAATACAATAAAATTTTAACAATTAATTACAGTCGAGATAAAATTTATAAAGCAATAGAATTTTAACAAACAATAACAAGCGAGATAAAAATTTTAAAAAATTGCATGAGATATTCAAACGGGTAAATAAACAACAACAAAAAGAGAAAATTAAAACAAACAATTAAAAATATTTAACAATCTAGAAAATACAAGGCATATTGTAAAAGATGCCCATTTCCACTACCTTCTCCTA
The DNA here is from genome assembly GCA_963922205.1 of Romanomermis culicivorax. Classification (NCBI taxonomy): domain Eukaryota; kingdom Metazoa; phylum Nematoda; class Enoplea; order Mermithida; family Mermithidae; genus Romanomermis; species Romanomermis culicivorax. The sequence continues at coordinate 103,019 of CAWUHX010000379.1, forward strand.
CTCATACCATTCTTTCCTGCAAATTGTCGCAAAGGAAATACTCTTTTGATGAAGTCCCCAGTCGAAGGAGTATGAATGCAAAGTGGTTGGAGATATAAACAATAACCCACAACAGATGGTGTCTGAAAAATGTAGAGTGAAAAAAAACCAAAACACAACACCAGTATGTTTTTACCCTCGTCGATTAAAGGTCAACTCCATCAGCAATGCAAAAAAGTCATCGAATGGTGCCTTGCACAAATAAATTGGCGGCAACATGAGTAGCTGTTGCAATGTAAAGGTAGGCATAAAAAGTGTTCTTATACCCTGACATTTTGCTGACCCATTCTCATGTCTTTGTCCGCATATTTGCTTAATTTTGCGAAGATGTTTATTCGCCAAATTCACGATGGTTTTATCTTTTACCCTACTATAACATAAACCATCAATAAAGGGCAAAGTTTTATACTCACTAACGTCAGGGGTCCAGTAAAAATCAGGTAAAACATCATTGAAATTAATTATCCAATTTTTAGAAAAATGTTGAAATTTAATAAATGTATATACAAATGTCTGCCCTGCTTAAAAACCATAGGAAAAAAACCCCAAACGCAAATTTTGACTTTAAAACATAGTGATCCATATCGGCTCCCTATGGATCAACTAAATTTTGGACTCAAAATTGGCGAAAAAAGTTGGCCAACTTGTTCAAAACACTCAACAGGGTCAGGGGAACACGTTAAAATTAAAATTTCAAAATTTTAAAATTTTTCAAAATTTTTTTAAATTTTAAAAACAATTTTAAATTTTTTAAATTCATTGTAGCAATGCCCGGCCTACTCAGAAACGTAGGGAAGCAAGTTTCCCAAACCCCAAATGCAATTTTTCACTTCAAAAATTGAGTGATTCGTGGCTGAGTGATCCAGATCACCTAAAATTCGGACTCAAAATTGGCGAAAAAAGTTGGCCAACTTGTTCAACATAGTCAATAGGGTCAGGGGAACATGTTAAAATCAAAATTTTAAAATTTTAAAATTTTCTAAAATTTTTAAAAAAATCTCAGAAACGTATGGAAACAAGTTTCCCGAAAACTTCAAGTGATTAATCAACAAAAGACTTACAGTGCGTAGCCTGTTATTTCTTGGGTGTTAATTCGCATCGGGCATTTGGCTACGGAAAGCTCGCTGCATCATTGTAGAGTGTACATGGAGCTGACATTGTTCAAAAAGAACTCTTCAGCAGCACCGTATAAATCGATCTTTGTGCCCGAGGCGTCTTTGGTTATATTTTTTTTCTCTACCGCATTCTTGTGGAAGCATATGTAATTGACCCACTCCAATGCAGCTTCCCCGAATTGATGTTTAAGCGCCAATGTCAATGATTTTTTTAACATTGACAATTCGATGGGTAGCTGTAATGTTGTAAAATAATCCATGAATGTTATGTAATATAGCATTTAAATTACCTGTCGCAGGAATTTTGGGCAAAACTTCGCTTTAATGTAGAAAGTGTAAGGCCAGGATCGATTGTTCAAGTATTCTGTAGCTGATATTTTTTCAGAGCCAAATGGATTTGCGGCGAATTTCAGAAGTATGGACGAACGAAGCAGTGCGCACATCCCCAAAAAAATTTATTTTCAGGTTTTTTTATTGTTTTTAAGCGAAAAATAAATTTCGGAAATATTTTCGCACTCCAGATGGTACCATATTCGGCAATTTCTTCAACTTGTGCATCACATTCAAGCATGCAATTCACTGTTTTATCGACTTGATATTCGCTGAATGTAGGCTCCACATCTTTTGATTTTAATGATACCTTCAATAAAGCCTTGTCGTCAACATCCCTAAGGCGGCCAATCATGTCCTCATCCTCTTCAGCTTCTAAATTGGAGAGGTTGTTACTAATTAGCGTTTGTAAGTCCATCTAAATGCAAACATTTAATTAATTTAACTAAAAATTTTTTCAAATAAAATTGAATTATTATTACTGGTTTGGGTCGCATTTCAGGTAATTTATCAGCATCTTCATTTTCATCGCCAGATGGAATTTGTGAAGCAATTATGATTGTAGCTCGACTACTGTTGATCTCTTTTCTTAAACAGAAAACGTAAATGTCAAAAAAAAAAGATTTCGGAATATGTAAGTTTATTAGATGATAAAAGTGTAGATCCTAGTGGGGTTTAATGTTTACCTTTTTGTATTTAGAGCTTCAGTGGTTTGCGATTGTGAATCAACCAAAACTGTAGCCTGTGAGTTGAAATTGGGGGGAGATGCATTACCATTGTTATCCAATGATTCACATCCTTCTTCTGTGCGTCTGAATAATATGTACATTTGAAATTTGACCACAATGATAACAAATAAGTTTTAACCACTTACTCAAGTTGTTTTATATATAATCGACCCGCATTGTACGCACAATTAGTTGTTTCCACTGGATGCTCATGGCAATTTGTGAAATCGCTATTATTTTTTTTCCATGACATCACTTTGGGAATCATAATCACAAGTAGCTGTTTCTACTTGAGTGTCAAAATCAAAATCTTTTGTAACGGGCTTCCCGATTTTGTCGTCATAATCACAAGTAGCTGTTTCTACTTGAGTGTCCAAATCAAAATCCTTTGTAGCAGACTTCCCAATTTTGAGGTCATCAGCACAAGTAGCTGTTTCTACTTGAGTGTGGGCGGGCTTCCTGATTTTGACGTCCTCATCACAAGTAGCTGTTTCTACTTGAGTTTTGGACTCCTCGTCGTCAAATTCAATATCGGTAACTTTTGGCTTGATGTTTTGAAGTCATCCTTGCGATAACATTTGCGTCCCAACTTTGACTTGCTTATCTTTCGTTTGTCTGCATGTCGCAAAGTAGTGATGTTTCTGTTGGCCTTTACGGTGACTGGTAAATTGCAGGACAAACGAGCGGCTATCAAGTGGGTGCTTGCCTTGTCGCTGCAACCGCAGCTGGTAGAGTTGAATCGAACTAGATACACCTTGCCATTTTCAGTTTCGTTGAAGCACTAAAAAAATTTGCAAATTAATTAAAAAATATAGACAACAAAGTCAATAACTACATTATAAACTATTACCCTTGATAGGGTGTCGTGCACCACCTTTCCATTTTCCACTAAAAATTGACAAATTCGGAAATTTGACTCAGCAAGTCCACTGGGATGTGATTTTGGCTCTACCTGCTGCGGTAGCTGTATGCAAACTTGGCCAAATCAACAGTACTGTAAAATGTTTCCCGGTTCGATTATTTCTCTTTTTGGCATTTCCTTTGCAGGCCTCATTGGAATGTGGGTATTGAGCTTGAAATCCCCAATTCCATATTTGACACGGTCATAATTGATGTTGTAATAACAAAAAAGGGTGTAGTAACCCAGAACCGCCACGTCAATAGGCATTTCTCTCCAAGAAGTCCAGGTCTTGTGGACTTTGTTGAAACTTTCACTGGCATTGGTCGTTATGCCTGAAATATGTATTTAAATTAATTGATTAAAACTATAAATTATTCAATAAATTAATAAGTGACTTTCTTAAATGCTTGTAAATTAGAACTGAAGCAATTTCTAGCAATATTTTAATTAATTAATGACATTTTTTGAATTATAAATAAATTGTACAAACTACACATATGTGTTTATTAGTCTTAGACTTTTGACATGTGGAAACATTTTATTTGTACAAATGTGTAATGTACAAAAAAACCTTGATATGTACGTGTGTTTAAATTAATATACCTGAGAAGCTAGAGTACAACCCGGTTAGTTCCAACACCCATTTTCCACTCGTTCGAACAGCTGGCGCAATGGACAAAAAGTAATACTGTTTGAACTTTTCAGGCCATCTTTCACTTAGTTCTTCTGCTTTTACGGCTGCTAGATTCTCGGAATCAGCTTTTGGAATGGAATATAAATTGTTCACTATCGCAACAGGCAAGTCCTTATTTTTTGGACATAATTCGGTAATTTTTCGAGTAATGTTTTCTACTAAATGTCACCAGCAATAAATGTGCACCGTATTTGGCGTCAAATTTCTGGAATCGAATTCGCGATCAGTAATTATGATGGTTTTGGTGTTCCCATTCGTAATACGAACAGGTAGCTGTCGAAAAATTTGCTGGATAAATCCACAATGGTTTTCCGTAAATTTTTTTCGTGTATAAGGACGCCGAGTGGGAAAACTGGTTGGCCAATAAGGCTCTTTTGGCGATAAATTGCCGCTGATGCATAAAAATCGCCCAATTCAAACCTAGTGTAGTAAAGAACAACGAATGGCTCATTCGGATATTCCCTCATTAATTCCTTAATGATCTCGGGGATGTCAGGTAACATACATGATACCAGAAAGTCTTGAGCCATTTGCTCAATGCTCATTATAAACTGGCGTTCATTCTCCTGAATGAATGTGTTTAAATTGTAAATGGTGCCCTTCCTTGGCCAAAATTTGTTTTGAATGCCGTATTTGAAATTCACCATCTAAAACAGTAATTTCAATGTGTAGCATATTTATAATTTGTAACAATTAGTGTTATAAAAAAGTGCACTACTTGAGATATCTATTTAAATATATTCACCTGTTTTCAATCTCTGCCATTTGCAACAGCTTCCAGGCCCGGTGGAGCAAGATTGTCTGTTTTAATTTTCTGGTACAATTGAGAAGGCGTAATGTTCAGATCTCATTTCAGTTCGACTTCATCCAGTTTCTTGATGACAGGAGCATTTTGAATAAATACTTTGTCACTGTTTGAATTGAAATGCTTTTGTTTGACACCATCTTTCTCATCGCCAACATAGTGGACTACCTCGATGAATAGATGATTGTCCGAAGTTGGATTTATTTGCCTATATTCCATTTGTTTAAAGTTTTTCTTTGATTTCGAATTGCGGTCGCATGCAACCACGTAGTGGGTCGCGGAGTACTTTGGATTAGACCTTGGAATTTTTCGCACTCCATCATTTATCCAATTGTAACAATCACAGAGAAAGGATTCTATGAGGAAGTACAAAAAATATAAAAGGTTCACATAAATAAGGTGACAAGTATATGACTATCTTCTTTGTGGGAGTACGGAAACAGGTAAACATCTCCTCCTTTTGGACAAGGTGAAGGTTTGTTGATTAATCACTCTGCCTTAGCTGAGGCTGAAATATAAGATACAGTTGAAAAACATACAAACAACTGGTATTTAATTTAGGATGAAAGTTTTAAAAAAATAAATAATTTGCTTACCTATTAACTTATCTAAATCCCTAGGTACTAATCTTGATTCTTTGTTTGTCATTATGGGAATGGAGCATCCTGAAGCTGGCGTTTCTTCATTTTCCGATGATGTTACATTTGGTTCTATCTTCGGCAGATCATCTTTTGGATTTTCAACTTGCGACGGTAGACCTGGAGTTGGCTTGAAGTCATCATCTGGGTCATATTGGTTGTCATCTGACTCCATTAAATGAGTAGCTGTCAGTGACTTCCTGTAAGGTCAATATTCTGGAATGGAATGTCCATTATTGTTGACCTGTGTGTGGCTGACGGCAGTGAATGACTAAATTTGAAATGCTACATTTCGTGAATTGGTGGGTCTCTAGAACAGCAGAGAAATATTGTTGACGTGTGGGAAGCGGATGTTAAAGCAATAAATTGTTGAATTTTTATTTTGGCCAGTTTTGTTGGTGAGTAGCCGTGGATCCTATCACATAATTGCGAAGAAATACACTTTCATTCATTTGCTAAAGGCAATCCTGCCGAAAAAATAAAAAACTATCAATATCCTAAGCATAAACTAAAATAAATCAATACCTTAAGATTATACAAAAACTAATATTAGTTGTCAATCTTACTTTTATGCGTCATTTGTTGTTTCTTGGAAACTCAAGGCATGGGCAAAAATATTTATCTGGGTTGCCATTGTGTTGCCTGATAAAAAACATGGGGCGAATAACCATTTTACAGTAAACAGCTACCTGCAATTTAAAATGTGATATGTGTACAAACATGAACACATTTGCATCTAACAGTCACCATAGTTTTTGTACATAAACAATATAACCACATGTAAGCTTTTTTATGCCCAGATTCATCACAAGCTTGCAAAACTGTATTCCTATATACAATTCTATACATAACCTATGATTCAAGCCCAAGATTCGTAACATTCCTCATTGCTCAACACAATCAATTTTTGCTTCCTTCAATTGTCCACAATGAAATGAGTGACCAGTAAACATTACAGTAGGGAATGAATGTTTACTTTTACGCACAAACATGGACTTTGCCCCTATGATGTCTCTTCATAGAAGAGTGTATCATTCTTCCTTAAAAGAAGAATTACTCAACAAACCTTTTTTTCACTCGAAATGCCTTGCATCCATGTATCAATAAGCATCAGAAGACAACCAAGAAGAGTGGTCAATGTCCCGCATCATCCACATCGTTTGCGTAGATGGGCCAGACAGCTACTCAACAGTAATGAAGATCATGTCATTGATATGGCTAATCCGATTGCAGAAATTAACTTACGCAAATATACCCCCGGCAAGAAGAACAGCTACTCAATGGGAAGAACAACTGTTAATTGACGATGATTTGCCATTGATTCTAATTCGAGCACCCCAAAGAGGTAAATATATTCTACATTTTAATCATATGATTGCAAAATTAGTAAAAGATTAAAAAGGAAGATTATGTATATATATATATATTTTTGCTTTATAAAGTGGCTACATTGAAACATAATGTGGGTCTACAGCCTACGTTATTAAATAATTTTTTTTGTCCATGAATGTGCAGCTCGACGAGGAAGACAACGTTGGTGGCGCAACAATAGACAAATTGGGGTTAGACGTCAGAACATGCGACACCACGAAGAAAATCCGGTTGATCTACTAATCAATGAACCAGTTCAACGATGTAATTATTAATGGAATCGGCAAAGGCTTTGCAGAAATAGAAGATCCGGCACCTATATTTAAAAACATGGATGTTGATTCGGACATAAACATTGGCCAAATTCAAGGAGCATGTCGAGTTTGCTGGCGAATTGGGGTAAGTTTATATAACAGAGTACGTTCATGGAATTCTAATGGTTGGGTTCCTTGCCTGGGTAGGTCCACCTTCAATACTAGCATAAATTTCTAAATTTTTATGAATTGTAATGTATGTTATGTGTTTAGGGTTAATTTCTAGTCACTATGTATTGGATGTGGTTTTTTTCAAACCGTCTAGTTAGGTTAGTATGCTAAAAAATCTACTGCTTTAAAGTTAAATAAGTTAAATATAATGGAAAATGTACATGAAAAATTTTATAATTTGAAATACTACTTGGTAGTCACTTTCGTTATATATAAATTTCAATTTCAATTTGTCGATACATTTACTTGGTTTTTTGAATATTTCGATAACAAAATGTTTGGAAAAAAACTAAACTTTGTATATATGTACTGTTACAATGTTTTAATTTGTGCATGTTAATTTAAATTTTAAGTTTTGTTAATATTTATTTTAATTAATTGTGTTTTTATTATGTTTTATGTAAATTCTTGTCAAATTAAGTTTAACATTTTTCCCAATTTGTTAATCTTTTCTTTTACTTTATTTAGTTTTGTTTAAGTTTAAAATATGCACATTCATGAAAAAATTTTAAAGCCAAAAAAAATTTAAAAATATAGAAACCAAAAAAAACTTAAAATAAAAAAAAAAATTTTTAATTTCCCAATTCTGTCTCTATCCATTTATGTTTTCTAGTCATAGTTGTGTACATTTTTGTTTATATATTTGTTTAATGTTTTGCATGGTTTTCCTAAGTTTTTTTAGTTCTGCACATGGCCGTGCATACCCTCAGAGTCCAGGTCCCCATGGCTGGGCACTACTGCAATTTAATTTGCACTAGTGGCAAACGGAGGATTTTAGTAGTAAAATATAGTTTGGTTTTGAAATATTTTACTGACATTCAATATAAATGACTAACACTATTCATTGTCCATTCATGCTAACATGAAAGTGCATAAAACAATCATATACATTTTGTGTTATGACAAACAAGTTGTATCCCATTCCTGAAAATGAAGGAATAGGATGAAAAGTTTACTGTATATCGATTTACTCGCAACGCGACACATATCTCCTTCATCAGTTCCAAAAAGGTTTTTTAGAAGACCGCCTCCCGCCCAGCCCATCACTTGTGCAAAATGGGAAGCCAAGACCTTGTGTCATAACTCAACACAACTGTCAAAACAATAGGTAACCATTAATTCTGACGGGGAACGTGGGGATTTACGTCAATTTTTTTAGACTATGTTGTAAAAACGTGTTGTATACAGCTACTCATGTAGCCACATTTACAACGATAAGCTTTACAGTTTATTTCTTTTGTTGATTGTTCGAAAAGCGATTTACTGCTCTGTACAATGTGTTGTACAGCTACTCACGTTTACAATGATAAACGTGAGGCCTCATTTAATTCATTTATTGTTGAACAAGCGGTCGTTTTTTTTTAATCTCGGCAACTATGTCGCATTCACACTCACATATTGACGAGACTGCACTGTTTAAAGTAAGTTGTCTTCCAATATCACACATTTGTAATAATTTTAAATTGTATAATTAATTGTAGCCCCCGATAAATGCTGAAGTGGAGGATGAGATCAATGAATTAGATGCCATAGAAGTACAGTATGAAGAAATCCATGAACCCCAAGAACCAATAAAAGAAATCACGCTCAATACTTCCTCGTACGACCCTAATAATGTGAAATGCAGTTTTGATTACAAAACTGGATTCAGCACTTTTGTGGATCAGACAGTTGAATCAAACGAAAGTGAAAAATCCTGCCAGAAAGCTGCATAAGTCCTGCATTATATTTTTCCACATGAGAACTGGAACCATACTGCTTTTCCTCTTTTTCCAAAAATTTCGCACATTTGTAAAGCACTTATAATGTGGCTACAGATGCATAACCTTGGGAAATAATTTAAAATCAGACTAATGAAGTCTGATTTTCTCCCCAATCTATCTGGCGCGAAGCGCCGTAAAATTTTGAGATTTTGACTGTTTTAAGTACACCAAAACGTATCTTTTTTGTCTAGAAACTTTGACATCATTGTCTTCATTGCCATTTACATACAAATTATGAAATGTTCTTGTAAAGTATTTACATCTATGTTTTAGCTATCATTCGCCGAACGAATACTACAGTACTTTTTTGTACTGGATAAATCAACAAGCCGATGAAACTGATAAAATGTTGCTGGCATTCAGCAAACATTTTCAGTCAATTGAGTACTTGTTAGAACTGCCTTCATACGCCACAGGCAAATTGAACTTCACTGGCAGCTACCCAATTGTGAGTTATTGTGTTTTTTTCTTATTTGACCTAATTTCATTTCATATGCAACATATATCTTTAGTCATTCGACCGAATCAGAAGATTCAATTGATGATTTTGGAGCTAGGAGGTGATGGCAAGTGGCACGAAACAGATGGGTATTGTGAGGCAACGCTACTCAATGTACTGGATAGTGAGTAATTAAGCAGAATTACTTTGAATAAAATTTATTACTTGCAATTGTTTCTAGACAAAAGTGCAAATTTATGCGTCAACATTTTGAAGTTTTGCATAAACAAGTTACAAAAGTGGTTGGCATCGAAACAAGCACCATTGGAAGCTGAGGCTGAAGATCAAGATGAGGCAGATGAAGATCTGGAATGGGACCAAGATGCCGCCAATGCCCTGGGTGAATTTGTCCAATTAAGTCGTGCAACATCCTTTAGAAAGGAGATGATACAATGATGGAGAGGTATTTGTGCATCAATCACTCATTTTGTAATTTTTTTATAATTTTGATTGTATGACCTTCATTGTTTATTCAGAACACCAAACTGCCTCAACACCATAAAGCACTTGAGCATGCTGGACTCAAACACCACAATGTGGTGGTTAAAGTTGAAAGAAAAAGAGACAGGCAATTTGTATATTGACAAAATCTCCAAAATGCTGCTCCAACTGCTCAACGAAATGGCACCACAGATTAGCGAACCAATTTATGATCTATTGATTCATGGAAAACATCACGATCCCACAACTACTTGTCCGTATTACAATGTTGGCACAAATTGGAACAACTTATTTGACTCTTGCCATCTGAACACATCTCAAAAAAATGCCGTTCGCCTTTCAGAAGCGAATTTTATTTCGATAATACAGGTAGGTAATACCAAGATATCTATATCTTTCAACACTCATGCTTAACTTGTTTGTCCAGGGCCCGCCCGGAATGGGAAAAACATCTACAGCTACTTGTATTATCAGACGAGCATTTGCCCTTGATCAGGGGAAAAAAATATTGATAATGGCGCCTTCAAACACTGCCATAGACAATATCATACGAGCACTTTTGAAAAGTGTTGAAAATGCAAGCAATGAAAAAGAACGCGTTCAAAATAACATTGTGCACCTTAACAGCCGAGTTAAGTACTACCAGCCGGACAATGATATTCGACCCTATACAATGCGAGCTGTAGCAATGAAGCCAGAAAATTTGACGTTTTGGTAAACATGTCTAAACTTTATAATACCTAATTTGTTTCTCTCTGTTTAACATTGTACTTGTTTCTCTCTTTTTAACATCAGCAAACCAAACTGGTGGCAATGCATCAAAATGAAGTATGGTGTTCGACATCAGACACCACTGACGAAAGACCAAGACAAAAAAACAGATGCGTGCCTATTCAAATACGAGAAACAGCTACTCAGTTGCAAATATCGTATAATCTTTATGACTTGCAATGGAGCAGCTGATGCCCGCTTAAAACCATGGTTTTTCAAACTGGTATTGATCGACGAAGCAGCCCAGGATACTGAACCAACCACGTTGATTCTGGTTACAAGACTTCATATAAGTGGTAGAGTAATGAACTGTTAAATATTTTCCTTCAAAATACTATGTTTTCCTTTCATTTTCGCTTTTTCAGGTCACCTTTTTAGGCGATCCTTGCCAATTAGGACCATGTGTGACTTCCAAAGAAGCAGAACGAAAAGTATTCAGTCATACTTAGTTTGAGCGGGTATACAACATGAATACACCGTACATCTTATTGAACCAACAATACTGAATGCACCTGGCAATTAGTAGCATAGTCAGTAATTTGACGTACAGCAATCGGGTAGAAAAGTGTACCACAAAAGGTAACAATGTGACTCAGTATAGGGACAATGTTTAAAATGATGTGAGTGCTAATAATTTTTCACATTTGATCATTTTTGGTTATAGAAGAACGCGTTCTCCCACTTCCAAAGTCATTTCTGACAATGATGACTGGCTATCCCATAGCTTGGATTCATATAGGGAAAGAAGAATCCATCGACTATAATTCAAGATCTCTGCAAAATCTAGGCGAAGTGATTGCTTGTATCAATCTGACAGCATCCCTAATTGGACAACACAAAATGGGCTGTGACAACATAGTTATTATAACATCATACAGCGCACAGGTTAAAAAACTACGAGCAAAAGTAGAGGAAGCATGTGAAGCCATCTTTAATGGCACATATTTGTCGAATCACAGCTACTCACATAGCAAATTATTCGTTGAAGATCTACCTAAAATTTGACTTGGAACAGTAGATGGGTTCCAGGTGGTGAATTATGATTAGTACTTAAATCACAATACATTACTTAAGGGTTTTTTACAGGGACAAGAATCCGACATTGTCATCTAGGACATCGTGCGATCAAATCAATATCTGACCATGGGATTCTTGGAAAATTTTAAACATTTAAACGTCGCAATCAGCCGTGCTTGATGCTTGCTAATTGTTGTTGGCAATGCTACTATGTTTCCATCTTTGGAATTAGGAAAGTGTTTCATCATTAACAAAGATCAAATCAACACCAAGGGCCGACAACATTGGCGAAAATTGGTAGAATGGTAGGCAAAAATTGATCATTAACCTTAATTTAATTTTACTATATTACATTGCAGTATGTTTTAGTGCAATTTAGTGCAGTTATTCCACTGAATTTTGATGTTTAGGTGTAATAACCATCGCTGCATACTCGATGCCATTGGCAATCAAATATCGCTTCTGTTTGAAGCCACTTGACCTTGCATAGGCGACCAACACGAAATGGTATTGGTTAGAAGTAAGACAGTTATTTTGAGCATCTACAAATTTTAAAGTTGCATTTATTTCTCTGGGTTTAGAAATGATGTCGACGCAATATGCACCGACTGTAGGCATACGCGAACATCTAGTAAACGATTTTCGTCACATCGTTATGCCTATTTTGGTCCAAAATTGTTGCCACGTGTACATGGCTCAGGTTTCCACCTATGTTGCCAGTTGGGCTGAAATTGTTGTGTCAGATGTACAACAGACACTCCACGACCAGGTTGTCAACAAATTACGAGGAAATGCGAGTCTGTAAGTACTATTAAATGAGACATGTTATAGGATTTCCATTACACTTACAATTTTAACAGCTGCAAGAAGTTGCTTCGTAAACCCGTCAGATGCTAATCAGGGTGTCCCTGGTCGATCTTGGAAATCGCAAATTTTCAAGAACGATTCACAGCTACCCAATTTTATGGACAACTGGCATTATCGGGATGCAAATTACACCATATCGCATGGCATAAAAGGTATTTATTCGCCTATTTATGGATATGTTTTCTATTAGATATTTTTAATATGGTTTTTTAAATCAAAAGTAATGTTTCTGAGTACACCGAAAATTCCTATGACGATTTTAAAAAATTTAAAAATTTTTTTTAAAATTTTAAAAAATTTTGAAAAATTTTAAAACTTTAAAATTTTGATTTTAACGTGTTCCCCTGACCCTATTGACTATGTTGAACAAGTTGGCTAACTTTTTTCGTCAATTTTGAGTCCGAAATTCCGAAATTTAGGAGCCATGGATCACTCAATTTTTGGAGTGAAAAATTGCGTTCCAGGTTCGGGAAACTTGCTTTCCAATGTTTTTGAGTACGCCGGACATTCCTATGACGATTTTAGAAAATTTAAATTTTTTTTTGAGTTTAAAAAAATTTTTAAAAATTTTAAAATTTAAAAATTTTGATTTTAACATGTTCCCCTGACCCTGTTGAGTATTTTGAACAAGTTGGCCAACTTTTTTCAATAATTTTGAGTCCGATATTTAGGTGATCCGTCAGTAGCCGAACTGGGTTTTAGTCGTGCATGACTAAAACCCAGATCACTCGGCCACGGATCACTCAATTTTTGAAGTGAAAAATTGGGTTCGGGGTTCGGGAAACTTGTTTTCCTACGTTTCTGAGTACGCCGGACATTACTATAACGAATTTGAAAAAATTTAAAATTTTTTTAAAAGTTTTAAAAAATTTCAAAAAATTTTAAAAAATTTCAAAAAATTTTAAAATTTCAAAATTTTGATTTTAACGTGTTCCCCTGACCCTATTGAGCATGTTGAACAAGTTGGCCAACTTTTTTGAATAATTTTGAGTCAGAAATTTAGGTGATTGGTGAGTAGCCGATCCGGGTTGTTTTTTAGTCGTGCACGACTGAAACCTGGATGACTCGGCCTTGGATCACTCAATTTTTGAAGTGAAAAATTGCGTTCGGGGTTCGGGAAACTTGTTTTCCTACATTTTTGAGTACGCCCGACATTCCTATGACGATTTTAAAAAATTTAAAAAAACTTAAAAAATTTTAAAATTTCAAAATTTTTTTTCCTTTCATTCATAAAAAACTCATCATCATTTATTTCAGTTCTTTTGCGACACATTGTTGTGTGGCATCTACATTTATGCCATGATATTTTCCGATTGATGGTGGGGCAATTGACCAAAAAGCCCTATTCCATTTATGACAAATATAAGAAATACAATATTCGGTTGATAACTGAAGATGGAAAAATTGCCACTGTGCACGAATTTATGTGCCGATATTTGACGAAGATGCAAGGTTATAGGCCAAAAGAACAATGGAGCCTCGAAACGGCCTACAATTATTTCGTCCACTGCTTGAGGGACCTCTTGGTCAAATGGGCCAGGATGAGTAAAAATCAAGAGGGGAGGAAGGAGGCGGATGAATTGGCCAATAAAGCCCATCAAAGGGGTATATACGTCGAGATGGACGTATTTTTTAAGTGTTTGTATTTTTCCATATTTTTTTGTTATTGTTTTTGTTACTAGTCTACTGGTGTTCCGGATGCCATTTTGGTTTGTATTTGACTTTTTGTACATACTAGTCCAACCCAATTTTTCTTTCAAGTAAATTAAGTTTCACATTCAAATTGACTGATGGAGACACTCTACGGTGGTGAAAATTAGTTTAGTATCCCTAACTAGTTCAATTAGTAACTAGTATCCTACCACTTCATATATAAATTCGATGAAAAGGATAACATACAAATCAAAATATAATTTGGATTTGATATGATATGATATTTTCAGATGCATGCCAACTATAGTTCTCCAAATGCTTCTAGATAATAAAAGTGGAAAGCAAGTAGTATTTCAGTGTTTCACAATTTTCTAACAAACAATGTACGATAAACACACCGCATCAGATGCTAAATATTTTTTTCAACTGTAGAAATGTTTTGCACAACATTGTGTATGCCCTTTTGTTTGTATTTGCCCGTAACATTAATAGGATCATGTCGGATCAGACAGATCACACTACAAACTAAAAAGCCACATGCTGAATAATTGTTCTAACCCGTAGAATTTATGTTCCATTCGAATGCCGCAAATACATATACCGAACAAGAATCTTGTGGTCAAACAGTAGGACAACCCTTTATTAATCTGCAGTTAAACCACACCAATCATAAAATCAGAAATAAGGAATTTACAAGGCTGGACTACTGTTTTTGATTTTTTGATCATTTAAAGCTTTTTTTTAACATTGACAACTATCTACACAGTACAAACTAAAGACATGCTAAATAGTTTTTTCAACCCATAGAAATAATGTTCGATTCAAATGAAGCAGATTCATTTAACAAATGTGAATAATGCAAACAAGACAGACGGTCGGGCTCTGTTATTCTGTCGTTAGACCACCTTCCTCATTGAAGCAGGTAAACGAATGCTCAATCAGAAAAACCAAACAAAAACTCCGACTACTGTTTTTTCACATTTTTTGCATTGTTTTGCACAACATTGTGTATGCCTTTATGTTTGTATTTGCCCATAACATTAATAGGATCATGTCGGATCATACGGATCACACATTAACTGAAAAGGCACATGCTAAATAATTCTTCTAACCCGTAGAATTTATGTTCCATTCGAATGCTGCAAATACATATACCAAACACCAATATTGTTGTCAAACAGTTGGACAACCCTCGATTCTGTTATTCTGGAGTTAAACCACGCCAATTATCAAATTGAAAATTATGAATTTACAAGGCTGGACTACTGTTTTTAAATTCCTTTAAAACTTTTTTATATAAGGCTGACAACTGTCTACACACTACAAACTAAAAAGACATGCTAAATAGTTTTTTCAGCCTGTAGAAATATAGTTCCATTCAAATGAAGCAGATTCATATAGTAAATATGAATAATGCAATTAAGACAGTAGATCGGGCTCTGTTATTCTGTCATCAAACCACACTCATCGAAAAGTGGAAAGCAGGTTTCACATGCTAAGGCCAAAAAGTAAGAAGCAGGTTCGACTACTGTTTTTTAAAATTTTTTGCATTGTTTTGCAACCTATTGTGACCCTAACATTATTTCGATCATGTCAGATCAGATGGATCACACTGCAGACTAAAAAGACATGCTAAATATTTGTTCCAACCCCTAGAAATAATGTTTCACTTAAATCCAGTGGATATATTATGTCATGGACATAAATGCTAACAAGATAATTGGACCAGTGTGTTAATCTGTCATTAGACCACACACAGCGAAAAGCTGTAAGCAGCTTGTAAGGCCCAAAAACAAATTAAAAATGGCTGGTCCAAATTGTTTGCTTTTTTAAAACTTTTTTTCCATTTCCATCAATTGTGTTATGTGTATGCTGGATCAGATGGATCACACTACAATGCAGGATAAGACCCATGAAACTACAAACAAAAAACACATGCTTCATTTTTGTTCCAACCCGTAGAAATAATGTTTCACTCAAATCCAGTGGATACATATAGTCCTCATCATAAATAATGGCAAGACAGTAGAACAGCCATGTTTATCTGACGTTAAACCACAATTTATTGAGCAATCATATGCTCTATCTTCGGTTGACTACTGTTTTTGTAAAACTGTTTTTTATATAATTTTGATCAAAAATACTAAATCAGTGAGGTGAAAATCATCACGACAGAATTGATCCAGATAAAAAATATTGATCTGGATCATAATCATATTTTGTGGCGTTAATTTACTCATCACGATGGAAAAATACAAAAATTTTTAATCTACTTCATATATGGTTATTTGCAATAAAACCGGTTATACACGGATCCAAATCTGTACACAAAATTGCAATAAAAACACTACTAATACACATGCATTTATTCTCTGTCAACCCGTTGACATGATGTTTCAATGCTTTTCTCTTCTTTATATACATCTGCAAAAGAGACTTCATTATGTAATTGAACCAATGGAATAATGATCCCGTATGGATCCGATTTTGATCCCATAACGAAAAAAGAATGCAACATCAATGGCTTAACTAACGTTCTATCAGATGTTCAACATCTTATACATGTTTTTTGGGATCATTGAAGTCACTTCACGGTTGTTGTTCAATCGTTTTACTAAATTTTCTTTTTCAAAATTCTTTTACAAACTTTCCCAATAGACAAGCTATATTTTTGTTCTAACCCGTACAAATAATGTTTCAATGAATTGCAGGAGATACATATATCAAAAATGAATTATGTTGTCAAACAGTAGGACACTAGGATGATTAATCTGAAGTTAGACCACACCGATATGACGAACAATCTTGGCTGGACTACTGTTTTTGAATTTTTTCCCAATAAAAGTATGAAAAATATAAAAAAAATTGAAAATTGGAATCATCATTTGATCCAGAAAAAAAAATTTGATGCGGATCAAAAATATTGATCCGGATCAAAATCTGATTATGTGACGCTAATTTACTCATCACCATGGAAAAATACGAAAAATTTTACTGGAGGCGGAAATTTGAAAAAAATTTTGATACAGATCAAAAATATTGATCCGGATCAAAATCTGATTATGTGACGCTAATTTACTCATCACCATGGAAAAATACGAAAAATTTTACTCGAGGCGGAAATTTGAAAATAATTTTGATCCGGATCAAAAATATTGATCTGGATCAAATTCTGATTATGTGACGTGAAAATACTCATCACGACGAAAAAATTCGAAAAAAATTGATCTAGATCAAAAAATTTTGATCCGGATCAAAAAATCGTGATCCGGATCAAATATTCGGGTTCCCGATCAAAAATTAATACATAGAAACCCGATCCGTGGGGCGTGATCCGTGATGAAAATCCGGATTTTAGACGTATTTTCCACGGATCTGGATCACTGGACTGATCCGCTGTGATCCGTGGTGATCCGGGTTTTAGGCACCTAAAACCATGGTTTAGCGAGCCAAGCCCCCGATCCGCCGATCCGTGGTGATCCGGGTTTTAGGCATCCGATCCGGATCCGGATTCGTGGACCACCCGATCCGGGTTTTAGTGCTACCCGCTAGGCTAGAGTACCCAGAATTGCACCTGATCATCTACTGTTGCTTTTTGCTCTGAATTTTCATATTCGTATTTACGGTACCCAACGAATGTATTATAATATAGAAAAGTATGTTAGTTGATCGATTTATACATTTTTGATTGGTTGTAGAATAACCAGCAGTATTTGGCCAGATTATTTACATCTTACTGTAAAGAGGCTTTATTACTGACGAAAACCGAACGGCTCCGGAGCTGCTATCATTTACCCTCTGGCTATACTGTTTTCTGTGGGATTTGGTTTTTTATAATTTTCAATATTTTGTTTCATTGAAGAGACCGAAGATGAATCAGAAGGCTATCTTTGCCGGTAAGTATATACGCAACAATACGATTCACCAAATTCACAAAAATTTAAAGATTCACAAAAATTCACAAAAAAACAAAACGATTCTTTTAACCAACAGTAAAAGTCCTATTTCTTTAATAAGTGATGACTTAACATGATTTCAAGGCAAAAAATTGTTATGCGCGTTTTCAAAAGCGTTAGTAGTAAGATGCCTTATCTACAATCTGTTTTTTGTATAATGCTTTTAAATTGAAAGATGACACAAATCATTACTGTCATCTAACTCATGTACACAAGCTTTTACAATAAGATTTTTCACTCAAAGTCCGTTGGATATCCACACAAATTTCTAATCCTTTTAGACATGTGGTTCAGCAGCAAATCGTAAAATATGAAATACTACTTATACATTCCATTGCTATTGTGTGGCCGGTTTCACTAAATTGGTTTAAACCCGAATACTTTGTTTTATTTTTAGTAACGCAGTTCATTCTTGGTGGCGATTTCTGCATAATTACTCGAAAACCAAGTGACAACGTCCGACAGACGTTGTTATTCATATCGATATCTGCAGAAATGCTATAAAATTACTAAGAATCGAACCGATTGCAATAAACTTCTTCGGACCATTGGAAGTATCGCATTTATCCAGAGGAGGGCGGAATCAGTAATGATATTATCGGGTGCAATAATCATGTTGCTCACAGCTTTGCGATCAGCTCAACCCGCATACAGTGTTAACGTACGTAGATCATGGAACGGAAGGCTCGTTCTGCATGATTATTCGTTGATGTTTTTCATTTTTCTTGTGAATGCTGGTTTCAAGTGCTTTCAAGAAAAACTGATTACATAACTTCCTCACCGGTCACTTCATGTTTCTTGCAATGGTATATATTCTATGCTATGATTATGAAAAATGCACTTACTTTTTCAAATTTTCTCACTTTATAGTTTGTTTTTAATAAAATGCCCCTATACTAAAAAATGACAAAAATGATTTCTGTCTCCAAAATCTTTGACATGAAAGTTTACCCTAGAACATTTATCAAATAAATTCTCGAGTTAGCTGTTGGCACGCAAATTTGTAGCTTTATGTGACGAATTGTTTAGCGGAAAATTGAAAAATATAAAACAGTATTTGCTTTGCGGTTCCTTTTTTAGAAGCATATAAGGAAAAAAGCGTTATATATTAGTCAATGCAAATTGGATAAATCAAATGTACTGACATTTTTCAATGTTATTGTTCGAAATCCGACTGTTCAATCATAAATAAAATTTCGGCATGAAATAAAGCTGAAACTAGAGTATTTTTGATACAACGGTTCATGTATTTATATCTCATTGTACTGCTTCCTAACTTTTCTTCCTCCTGGCTTTAGTGCTCTTACAAAACTTGGTCGTATTATTCGACTAAATTCTGCCTCAGGTTTTACGCATAATTATTTATACTTGAGATTCTAACGTTTTTTCTGAAAACTCTAATCTACAGTTTCTAAGCGACTTGCGTGTCGTTCAGTTCTTGATCTTTACTTTTCGCACGGTGGAAAATTATTGTACACGGGACTCTATATCATTGGAAGGTATACTACGCCCCAACAATGAAAATTTTCTTACCCACAAACTACACTAAGTTCCCCAACCGATCATTATCGTCTTCGGATTTCCAATAATCTTGTCAACCCTTCCTCGCTCGTCCGAAAGATATGCTTTCTTTAGTGCATCAGGAATAGAGGAAAAAGGCTTCTTGTAAGCTTTGACAGTTACCTTGAAGCTTAAATCGTTATTTCGGTAAAAGAGGAGAAAGGCTTGATTTTTTTCGGGAGATTTTTAGAAAAAGTAATGATGAATATTAAACATGACATGAAAAGTTTCATGAGCGGCAGTTTCTAATTCTCCTTTCAAATATGGCCGTTAGAATTATGATTCTTAAGAAAGAATCGTCATAACGACAATTTTTTCAGCAGCTTCTAAAGAACTCTATTCCACAAACGTTGTTTCAAGTGCGTCAATAATTCATAATTTGAGTAGAAGGAATGAAAACTCTTTCATTTGCTACTCTGTCGTTTTCCAAGTTCCTTCTTTCTTTCCGCTGCTACTTTCTCAAGAAAGTTCTTCTTTTCTTTTGAGCCGAGAAAAGATGAATAATAGAACTATCCTACCTTTGAAACTGTTACTTCTGGTTATCTTATTGTCTATGGCGTCGAATGGACGATGCAAAAAGCGGAATCGCAAAACCCTCAAAAGGTAATAATTGCTCCCAAAAGTGCAAATGTGACATTAGTTGTCAGATATGCCCAGATCAAGACGTTAATCGCAGATTAACTCAGTAGCTTAGTGCTTGGGATAAAATCGGGCCTTGGGGCTGGTTTCATCAACGAGAGTTAAGCTCCAGCTGAGTTGCAGCTTAAGCTGCAGCTCAGCTGGGGCTTAAGCCTCTTTGATAAAACCGTCCACTACACTTCAGTCTATTTATCAATTACTATAGGAAAGAACAAATTTTTGTTATTTTCTACTAAACTCCGACATATTTATCAATCGTTCGACAATTTTGGTAAAAATTCTACTGTAAAAGCATTGAGTGAATGATTTCGAAGACAGCAATTACTTCAGCCATTTCTTGATTTGGAACACTTATAACAACTACAGTCCGTTTTTTATAAAATGCCTCCAAATTAACAGGTGACAAAAATCAGCACTGCCGTCAAAATCGTTTGCATTGAGCGTTTACAGTAAGACTTTTCATTAGAAAAATTGTTAAGGGTTGGTTGAGTAGGCTCACAAATTTCTGGTCCTATATGACGTATTGTTTATCAGAAAATCATAAAAATGTGGAATACTACTTGCTTTCCACTGTTATTATTCAAAAGCATTTCAAGAAAAACAGACTATAGTACCCAATTTTCAATGAACATTCAATTGGAAAGAACTACATCAGAGAGGATTGTTAAGATTTACTAGTACTAGGGAAAAATTGGACCGCTGAAAAAGTAACTGTTGAACGACGGAATCCGTTCATACGAGATGAATGCTCAAGTAACAATCCAGAAGGAGTAGACGATCATGAACCTTTACCACAAGGCAGCTGTGACCATTAAAGATGGACTAGCGAAAACCTCGAAAAATATTTCTTTCACAATGCCAGTGATAAAGTGCAAAGTTTTCTGTCGTACTTCCTTCCGCTGAACGAAAATTTTGAACTCAAATGCGAAATGAATGCCAAGCTTTTACACCTAATAATCCTGTAAATTTTCTATTTCTTGATCCAGAGCATTGGAATCAATGAAGTAGAAATATTGATCTGAATCCAAAATTCCCGACGATATCATGAATATAATACCTGTTTTATACGAAATACTTGTAAGCTCAAAAAGATTCCTTATTAATTAGTGTTTTCAAAGTCATTTGCATTTAGCTTTTGCTGTAGAAGTTCTACTCAAAACTCGCAGTACATTGAAAGAAATTCCCATCAGAGTTGCTATATTTTAGTTTTTTGCCACTCTACTCGTACGTCAATTCGAAATCAGCCAAGGGTCAATTGTGGATCAAGAAATTGTTGGATCCGAAGATCTACAACCGTAATATTAGGCCCCAAATCGGCAGGGACGGAAAATTGAGCCCCACAATCGTGAAAACCACTTTGGCCATCAATTCATTGGGAGCCGTTCGAGAGTATACCATGGTAAAAATTTGTGGATCTAAAAAAACTTAATGCCACCAACAATTTTTCACGTCAGTTTCAAAAAATTACCAGTAGGTAGTTTTGATGTTGTTATTAAAATGTGTTTCTTTGGGTTTTTATCATAGGAATTTAAAGCTCAATTCCGGTTTCAACAAGAATGGTTCGATCATCGATTGATATTTAACGACTCGACGTTCGGCGATCGGGATTACCTATTTTTAGCTCACGATCAGAGAATCTGGTACCCAGATACGTTTTTCCAGAATGAAAAAACCGCCCGGTACCACGATTTTGATCAACCCAACGTTTTCGTTACCGTTCGAAAGGATGGATATGTGATTTATAATCGCAGGTTACTATAGTCTGTTTTTTATAAAATGCTTCCAAATACAAAAGTGACACAGATCAGTACTGTCGTCAAAATCGTATACATAGAGTTCTTACTGTAAAATTTTTTGCTCGAAAAATCCCTAAGGGTTAGGTTATTATGCTCACAAATTTTCATTCCAATACGATGCATTGATTATCAGCAAAGCGTGAAAATCTGAAATACTACTTGCTTTCCACTTTCATTATTTAGAAGCATTTCAAGAAAAACAGACTATAGCATTTTACTTCTTCATTTCTTTAATTCTTCACATTTTGTTTTTTTTTAATTTTTCATTTTATTTTTCTCTAAATATCAATTACTAAAGTTTTGCCTTGTGTATTTATATGTTCTATTTTGCGATATCATGATGTGAGACAGATAACAATAGATTGTCATGGAACAATTTCATTGGTGTGAAATGTCTTGCTGCTGACAGAACCCTTACCACTATTTTTAGATTAACCATGACATTTGCGTGCACTATGAAATTGAAGAAGTACCCTCTCGACTCCCAATTATGTTTTATCGAATTCGCTAGCTGTAAGTGTCATTTCACAGTTTACTGTCTCATTAATCCTGAATACAAAAAAAAAGAATTTTATAACAGTACTCGTAGAGTTTGGCTGAGCCGAATTGATTGTGTCCTTTTGCAGTTAAACAAACAAATAAAAAATTATTGTGGAGGATTATGAAGTGTCTGTGTTTCCAAACTGTAGAAGAATGAGTAAAAAATATCTTTTCATTCGAAATATATTTGCCACAAAACGCGCGTAGGATTCGTTTCTTGGAAAACTGTCGAGTCGACTGAAACATAGGGGCGGACGATATTTCTTAAAGACTCGTGGATCGTGAATAGACACAATACTTTATATGTGGTTTGAAAATGTGGTTTACTCCAACAAACGAAGTTCTAAAAATAATTTTTCTATCTTGCTGACATCAACCTACGTTAAAGACATTCGATGCTCAAAAATTAAAGTTCCTGGGAAGTGATGTTTTGCATTTTCAGATGCTTATACTACTGCGGATATAATTTACGTTTGGTCGGAAAAGCCGTTGGACATCGGCATAGAGTCAGTCAAGGCTTTGTCTAATTTTCGAATTTTGTACTACGGTAACGATTCTTGCACGAGCAATACCTCTACAGGTAAGTCATCGAATCTTGAATTTTATTTCTCCACAAACATTCCAACGTTTTACTTTTCAGGTGCTTACAGTTGCTTGAGGGTCGTTTTGTATATGAAACGAGTTTTCTCGTTTTTCTTCCTCCAGTTGTACATACCGTCGACTTTATTGGTGGCCGTTTCTTGGGTTTCCTATTGGATAGATTGGCGGGCGGCGGCTGGCCGTGTGCCGCTGGCCATTGTTACTTTGCTGGCCATGATTACTCAAAGTCACGGTGGGTCTATGTTTGCTTTTAGATAGAAATCGTAAGAAAACACAACATGAAAACGGACGGCAGTTACTCATCATTTCATAACTATTGCTAGAGTAGACTATGAACTAAGGTCACTCGTAGTGAACCATTGATTTTCGATGTCAATTTGAACTTCATTTTAAAACAGTATTCGGCAATCGCAGTGTAAGCTTATTGTGAAAATACAATATCACAAAACTGTTTCAAGAGGAAAATTCACAATTTTTTAAACAAGACGAACATATAGTTTGAGTGTCAATATCTGTAAGAATCACCCCAGCGCCATTATCAAGGGGGGATAAGCAAAAACAGTTGTCCTAAATTTTACATATGTTGCTCAGTTTTTGACGCTGATTATCATGATAATAATTATTCTACACAGAAATCATTTTTCACGATATTATGAGCATGTAAGGTTGCGAAAATTTGCATAAAACTGCTAAAATGGTTGACGTTGCATTTTCATGTGCAGTTCTGTCAATTTGTATTAATTTTGTTCAATTTTTCTGGAAATTATAGAGCAGATGTGCTACATTTATGTGTCATATTTATGACAAAAAAGTGTTTTTTAACTTTTTGTATCAACAGAAGAACGCAAAAATTTAAAAATTCACCTGTCAAAATCTTGCACATTTCGGCCGACAGTAAACCAAATAGGTTCGGGCCGAACTCCAAAATTTTTCAGCATAGGGAGCAACCATATGACTTTCCACGAGCCAAAAATAAGGAAAATAAAAGTCCCGTTTATTGAGTTATAGTGCTTCAAACAAAGTACATCATAGTATGTAATTTTGGTCATAATGAATATCAGTACAAACATACACGCACGTAGGGGGCCAGGACCGTGTTGTAGTGTGTTTCCACCGAGTTTCATAATAATTTTTCAATCTTTCGGAGACGCATGCAGGTTCGATGTGGAGCGAGCAACGCGGACCATCCAAGGGCGTCTTACTGTAGTTTAGTTTTGGTACGCGTGCGGCGTGTGTGGTTTTTTGTGTGTTATCATTAGTATTTTGTCTACTAGTTGCATGTCCCCGCGCGCTCGCCTTATTCCCCAGCATGTGGGATTCTTTCAATATTATACCACCCAGTATTTCTTTGTGTACATAAGCATGCTATTTTTCATAGGTAAAATTATCAGGAGAGAAGTCTCCTCTTTTGAGTTAAGCTTTTGGGATTATTTTACTGTGGGGTTTAAGTACTTTTAAGAAGCAATCAATCGGGTAAGTGTGGGTGTTGGAAACACGTGCATTGAGGAGGATCCCTGGACCTAACTCCTGCCTGCCTTCATCCAAAGCCCCAACTCAGATTTCAAATACAACAGCCACACAAAGACTTTGATTGACTCTCAGCAGATTCTTGCTGACCTCCAGCAGATTCGACCACCCAGCATATGACAATGGTAATAGTTTTTCTAAACAAAGCGTACTTGATACCAAGGTATTAACATTACAACTTTAAACATTGCTGACTAAGTGAATGCTTTCACGCTTTTTTATCAAGAAAAAAAATTTGCATCCTACGTCCTGTCCTGGTTGACCCCCAGCAGGATTTCTATGCTGTGCATGTATGGACAAGTTTATAATTTTTCAACTGCCAAAAACATACCAACCAACCACAAATATTTTAAGGCTCATATTTTCTACATCAGGAATTACTTCTGCAAAATTGATCAAATTATACACTGTGTGCAAACAAAGCAAAATAATTATATGCAAAAAAAACATCTTCTAAAATCTGAGTCCACCAGCATCGGTGTTTCCAAGAAAACCATCTGAGACATTGTATATTAATAGAATCTTTTTCCGAATTAGTGTTTTGCTTTGCTTTTCCTTTTGCTTGATGATACCGGTCCTGATTGTGGTCAATGACCTTCTGGTTTTGATGCCAATTGTCTTTGCAATTCAGCTGATAAAAGCAAAATTTTTTTTTAAATCTCTTATCAATCCTTAAACTTATTGTCTGTTTTTTCGAAATGCTTCTAAATAATGAAAGTGGAAAGCAAGTAGTATTTCAGATTTTTACAATTTTTTGATAAACAATATATCCTAGAGGAATGGAAATTTGTGAGCATACTGACCCAACCTTTAACTATTTTTCATGAAAAATTTTACAACAGCTTTGCATAAGCGATTTTGATGATGATACTGATTTGTGTCACTTTTCTATAAGGAAGAATTTTATAAAAAACAGACTATAGTTATTATCTATAAAGCAGAATTTCGATTTACTCTATCAATAATCATCAATATATTTTTCCCTTTTTTTATTCATTTTTATTTTTTATCATTGGTCCAATATTTTTTTGGCCTAATAAAATATAGCTGAAAAATTTGTGAAAATAAAACATAGCTGAGAAAATCAGGAAGAGAGTCATGCGATTGGATGGCTGTATCAGCATGAAAAACTTGCTGTGGTTCAGACCTCACTATATTCATGTATGCTTGTACCCATATTCATCTTGAATAAAATTACAACAATATGCATAGTGAGGTGATATACTTTGAAGCACTATAGCTCAACAAATGATACCTTTATTTTCTTATTTTTTGTTCATTGAAGGGCATATAATTGCTAAAGCTGACAAAATTTGGAGTTCTGCTTGGGTGGCTGAAATGTGTGAAGGTAAATTTTAGAATTTCTGCATTCCTTTGTTCATAAAAAGTTAATAGATAAATTTTTGCATTGAATATAGCACAAAGTTATAGCACAACATTTGCTCTTTCATTTAAAAAAACAGAACATTAATGCAAACTGATAGAGCAGTATGTGAAAATGTAACATCAACCATTTTTACAGTTTTACGCAAAGTTTTGCATTTTTACAGGCCTATAACTCCGTGAAAAAGGTATTTTGTGTAAAATAATTGTAATCCTGATAATCAGCGTCAAAAAATAAACAATATATATAAAATCTAGAGCAGCTTTTTTCAGATTATCCAGCTTCGCAGTGATTCTTACACAAAGTGACTCGGATTGATTCAAAATTTGTTCAAAATTAATTGAAATCAAATCTTCCTAGATAAGGATCTCAGTGAGTGTTTTTCATATGGAGTTGGGCTCTCCAGTAGTATTTTCCCTTCTTTTAAAGCTGCCGATTTTTCTGAATCTGTCTTCTGTTTTCTTAATCTATGAGACACTGCAACAAATAATGGCTTTGCATTAAGCAACCAATCAATTCCGAATATGCATGAAATTCTGGCAATACTTGAGTAATTCCTTTATTGAATGAGAGTAAACCTCATATCTGCTCTGATTACTGTAAGGTTAGCATTTTTTTTTAAGATAAACGACTTCAGTTCTGGAGATGCCATCCATAGTTACAGGCCTGTAATATGAATCAGTGTGAATTCAGATATTGTATGGAAGGCAGTCGCATTTCAACACTAATCAGGGTCATTTCTGTTTCGATATTTTTCAATCTGCATGTTTTATACTCCACCATCTCATTTTTCTACTCATTTTATAGCCATAAATGCCAACTTACCCCCTGTCTCCTATGCCAAAGCCATCGATGTTTGGGTAGGAGCTTGTGTCATGTTCATTTTCGGCTCTTTACTTGAATATGCTTTGGTCAATTTCACGGGTATCAGTGATCAGAAGAAAAAGGCTGAAATTGATGAAAAACGTCTGGGTCAATTCGGTGCCGTTAATTTCTTCGACCAAGTCCCTTTGACTGAGGCACGAACCGCTGGTGTGGGGGCATCAATGGGCGCCAGTGTGATGGAGTCGCAGAACAGCGTTCCACATAAAAGTGGCATATTTGGTGAAAGCACGGTAAATTTTGAAGATTGACATATTCTAAAAACGAACTAGTGCAGTAGAGATAGAAAAAACTATATTAAACGGGCACTTGAGGAACAGATGACTTATGTCTCATTTAGTTAGTCCTCATTTTCTCACATTGAATTACACTGCAACTGCTCTCTAGAAGAATGATCATAGTTAGATATCATTTGATAGAACTAATCAAAATTGATAGAAATGTAAGGCTAGATCATATTTTTTACTCCTATTTGATAGTTCTGTTATTTTCTCCAAAATCCCATGTCATATGGAACAGAAAGTTTGTGAACACTTCAGCTCACCCTTTTGAATTTTAGTAAAAGAGGCTAGAGTAAATTTTCTGTGAATGATTATCAAGACAGTGCTAATTTCTGCCATTTTTAATTTTCAATTACATCATTCAGAAGTTATCTAATTCGCTTCTGCAGATGTTCTTAAGTTGGATAATTCGAAAATTTGTATTACGTCATTTCGAGATGTACTGTACAACTTTTTAGGCATATTTCGAATCGGATAATCTTTTGGCACAACAAACTTTCTTCATTGAACTGTTGTGGTGTAAAGTGTCCAAAATTTGTGTATGCAAATAACTCTGTAGTACCACTCACCTTTTTTGGAATTTTAAGATTTTTGATTGCAGTTTTCCTCAGTGGATAATAGACTGAATAGGCATTTGGAAAAATATAAGTAATCGTCCGTCTGCCCATGTGTTAGTTCTACTACGGTGTGGGACAAAAGTAAAAACAAATGAATTTTTACACTCAACAAATTTTAGTTTTAGACATTACAACTCATGATTGGTTACATAAAATATATCTATATGCCTAAATGCATGCAAAAATTTAGAACTAGATGATAAAAGCCCATTGACCAATTTCAGAATATGTAAATCAGACCCCAGTTTTATACATCATTCATATCACATTTTTGCTTCAAATTTTCATTGAACTCTTCAGCAATTTTTGACAATTTTTCATGAATTTTTTTAATGGACAATATTTTAATGTGGCATTACAAGGGTTTGTAGAGTGGTTTTCTGAACTTTTGGTTCCACTTCCACTTGGCCAAAGTAAGCAGACATTAATAAAACTAAATATAAAAAGTATCTACTTTAGATTTATTTTTTTCATTCTTATTGTGCTTGTAGCTCTAAACATAATATTCAAAATGGGGAATTTGGCATGGAACATCATGCTAAGTACATTTTCATCAAGGGAAATCACTAGGAGAGATTGAACCTGAATCATTGTGGCAGCTGATCATGAAAGCTTTCATTAATTGATCAGACAACAACTATGGCAGCTAAGATGATGATAAGACAGTAGTTCACATTCACAGCATCCATTAAATCTATTTTTGTGTCATGTAGTTGGCTGTATAAAATCATTTTTATCTCAACAATCTGACCTCAACAAATGACTTTACACGATGCTGCCATCACAGCATAGAAACAACAAATACAAAATCTACAACTGATGCCTTGACTACCATGTCTCAATGAAGAACTACAGTAATTTTGAGAAATGTATGCTGATGACGGAAAAGATTATCAATTGATTGGACTGACATTTAGACATTCATATAAAGTATTTACCATAAATCGTCATCAATATTTATTAAAGAAATTTGATGATAAAATATTAAACTGTCAACATATGATCCAAGAAAAGTGTCAAAATAAATGCAAAAGGTGTCAGTAGTAACCCCAGACCATATAGGTCATATGGTTAGGCATACCTCTATCTTTTGTGTATGATCTAAAATTTGTCATTTTTGGCCAATTTATAGTTCATATGGTAAGTTTATACAGTCGATTTTTTTGTCGATTTATAGGTCATATGGAAAAGCATGCAGGTTTGGTAGTTACTGTAATAGAATTTTGCTAATATTTGAATTATGGTAATTATAGAGTTAGGGTAATAGGTGTGTTACTGTAGGTGGAAAAGGAAAATTGATGTTGAACAAAAAATGGAAAAGGAAAACTGAATTGAACAAAAAATGGAAAAGGAAAACTGAATTGAACAGGAAAATGGAAAAGAAATAAAAAACAAAAAAAGAAGGCATATATAAAAACGACTTCCTCCATGGGCAGAGGAATTCTTTCAAAAATTTGTGCCCTCAGACACCCCTTTGACAAAAAGGCCCCAACTGCAGGCCTAAATATGGTTGGATGTCCCATTCATGAATGATCCTTTCAGTTAGAAATTGTCAAATTGGTCAGATTGATCAGTAATGGTCTGTTCTATAAGTAAAATCTCAAAAAAGACTATAGGCGATGAAACATTATTCCTATGGGTGCATGCATATAAAGTTGATTGCCCATGGAAAAATGACCAAAAGGTCAAGGTCTGTTATAGAAAAATGACCAGAATGAGCCTCGTATAGAAAATGTGTAGAAAATTTGGAGATCTTTGAGCATTCAAAAATTTTTACATAACAGAAGAAATTTTTTAAATCAATGTATCAGTTTTGTTTTATCGTAAAATAATTATTTAGTCCAACCATAAGGAAATGTACAAAAATTACATTTCAAAATACATTTATCATATATGACCCTAAATTCTTGCAAAGTTTTACGGGTAACAACTTTATGATTTTACTAGCACTCAATGCAAAGACTGTGCACATTTACTTCTTCTAGCCCTTTGTTTTTTACAAAAGCAAAAACTCTTCTGCGTAGTGAATAAAAATTAACTTTTTTGATAGCATCTGATGAACCCTCGAACCCTGATCTCATGATGATATTGTTTGGTAGATGGGCTGTACAGTCTGTAAGCATAATTCTTAGGACCTCCACTAAGGAATTCAGTAATGTATGATCCAGGATCATATTCACATAACTCACCAGTCATCTCCCCCAAGGACCAACCTGTTGGTACTTGATATTGTTGTTTCTCAACCAATGACAAGTAAATAATGCTGTCAGTATCAAAATACAATACTCGACTTTTTAATTGTTTGATGTAAGCATATAACTTTAGTCCAACCTGAGCAGTCATATGAGCTGCTATAATGGAGTTAGTATTACCTATAACCTCAGCAAAATTATCATGTTGACAGTAGGTTATTGAAACCAGTTGCTTATTGATTAATCTAGCATTTTCAATAATGTTGACAACATTCATTAAGTGTTCAAAATATTCTTTAGGTGCTTTGTCGATAACAGTCTTATCCATACTGTTTCATTGTCCAAACTAAAAAAACATTAAATAAGTAAAATAAATACAAAAATTATGCAAAAATACCTTTCCTCGATATGAATTTAGCATTAGTTTGGCCAATGCTCTCTTCCCAGGATTTTTCCAGGTTTTTTAAGGATCCAGTAAAATTTTCTCTCTGTTGTAGGCCTCCATTTCATATTCCCATTTTTGTTCATCTGTCTGGACTCTAGCAGGGTAACCTTCACTCTCCTATAAAAACCTGTAATCAAAATTGACTACATTTTAAAAATGATAAAACTTACTAGTTTCATTTTCATAAAAGTGTTTACATATCAAGTGAATAAACCACCATTAGGATTTTTGGTTGGATGATACTGTCCAACCTTATCATAATGCCAAACTTCAAAAATCTTGAGGATCTAAAACAAAAAATAAAAATACCTGTATACAAAAGGCAAATTATTATTACAGTAACAATAAACCTTATATCCTTTCTCTGAGGCTTTGTATAATTCTATCGTAAGCCATGTACCATCTAATGCTCATTCTTGGTCATTGTGATTGCAGATGGTCTTTTGTGAAGTATGCATACAAGTTTTGCATAAAGAGAACAACAGTTTACCACCATACCTATATGGTAGAATAGGACGTAAGAGTTATCGAGGTGGTAAAACTCTACATTTCATCGATCCCCCATAAGGTTGGAAAGTTGAGCTGACCTCTTCAAAACCTTCAGTAAAGATTTTGGATGACCTGTGGGGTATTTCCCATATTTGTTGATGAACGGGTATAAACTGCAGACATCTATGCAAATAATCTTTTCTGTAGGTGTTCCATCTTCACCATACTTAATTTTGCGACACAGTTTCACGGCATTAGTGGGACAACCAAAGAAAGCTAAAAACAACAACAACAACAACAAAACTTTTGACAGAATGAAAAAGAATATTTTTTAAAATTTTACCCTCTCAGGGGTTTATAGGATCAGGTTATTCAACTGTAGCAAAAAATGCTTTCATTTCAGGATTTGAATGAAGTTGTTGTAAGAGGTCACATTCCCACATTTCAACTATGTTATAACCAACTGATTGAAGTTCCATAGTACAATTAAATAAGCACTCATTTGCATTGCTTGCTTTTGTATCATTATCAGCTGTTAATTGATGTCTATTTTTCATACATTTTGGACAACCATGCCAATAACAACTGTAAAATTCATAAGCAGTTGTTCCTTTAACAAATGAACAACTAAAGAAATAAATACTAGAATTTTTAAAATTTTGACAACACTACCTGATAAACCCTCAACATTGTATTTTCCAATTTGAACTTAGCCACCATTAAGTTTATGTTGAATATACAGTTTTTAATTTTTATAGGATTACTATTTTAAGGGGATAACAGACTGTCTTTCTTCTTTACCGTAACTTTTGTACAGTATTACTGCAATACTGTTCAGTTTCAAAAATGAACATTGGAAAACGTGATTACAAGCACTAACAATAGTTATACATTCTTCAAAAAGATTGACATCTGTTTCCTCTATAAAAATATCCCTAAATTTCATCCAACACAGTCATAAAATCTGCACATCCTTATGACAGTAATCGAGTAATTCCTTGTCAAAGTTAAACTGACACCCCTGAACAAAACCCTAAACACTTGGCATTGATGACACTGATCACATACAGTATGAACAATGCATAAATTTGGTTCATGTTCCAATAGATAGCTTAGTTCCATTTGCCATAAAACTTTTTCCTGCCTAGTCTCAAAATCATAAAAAAACAAATTTTTGATTAATTCAACACTTATCGGTAATTCCTGTTTCATCATCAACTAGACAAGTATTTTCATCATTAACACTTTCATCATTTGCTTTAAATACATCTTCCTCAATTTGTTCATTACCAAAAAGTTGCATAAAACATGAATGTCCTAAAATTAAAATTTAAAGGAAAAATGAAAATAATTATACCATATCTAATACCTCTTTTTGGTACACTCTTTCTACATGTTTTGCATTCAAAATAACTGCAATCTTGCGTTTTATAATTGGCTCATTCAACCAATGTATCGCATTGTTCACACACTTTGAAAGGATCCCATATATATGTCCCAGTTTTTTGATGTTTCGATTGTCCTTTTTAGGCAAAAACAAATTTGTCGCGAGCAAAACACTCATCATTTTTAAAATATCAGTGACAATCTTTTGCATTTTCGACCATTAAATTTATTACATGGCAGTGTATTGTAACACGAAGGGCAAAAGTTTTCGCATTTATGTTCCACTTTGTTATTATAGGCTAAATCACAATAAGGACAAAAGTAACCATGATCAGAAAAACCATGCATCTTTATAATGACTGAGTAATGATTATCATTGTGGTAAATATTCAAAACATGCATTGCTTCAGGTCCTTAAAACTCTGAATTTGCACACAATAACAGAAAAATGAAATCAGGCTAACCTTTAAATATTAAATCCTTCAACCGTTCTTTGCTAAAAATTTTGATTTGATAATTGGGTGATAGAACAGTTTGCAGTTTTTCCCATTGATGAAATCTGCAAGACCCTTGATGATTAGCAAAACATGCCTGGATCATCAATTCTTCAGTAGTTTTTGTTTGCAGTACATGTGGTTTAATCGACTTTCGTATACTTTCCCATTTGTACACTGCATTTGGATCTTTTTTATGCACATAAGCTCTAGGAACTAGGAGGCTCTAGCAAATTACAAATTATTGTCATTAAGGATTTAAACGATGCAGCACTTGTCTTTCAGGAAATCATTATGTTTTAAATACTGATGAGCATTGTAAATACCCTAAAATTAAAAAAGAAAATAAGCAAAGAAAAAATGAAAAGAAAAGAAAAGTTTCTAAAACATATTAAAATGCAACCAAATAAGTAAGTAAGTGAGTAATTTAATTAGCTTACCAGGACCAGTAGGGCGTGTAACAAAAATAGTATGAATTGTAGCTTCCCTAATATTAATTTGGATTTGCTGGTTTGATTGAAGAACAGCATTAAGAGTGTTTATGATCAAATCCCTTGTTCAAGCATGTTTTCATCTAAAAGGTATCAAAAATTGACCATTTGTCAAATCTGGATGGTAAAGGAAAACCCCATAAGCGCATTATCATCGACATTCTCTGAAATCGGTTCAACTATGCATTGAAATGTTGGCACAAGTTGAGCATTTAAATCATTCAAACATTCATTATTATGAAAATTCAAAGAGTACTCATGATCCTCTGTATCAAAATGTCTAATATTTATGGTACTGGGTTGACCTAACTCCAAAAAATCATCTGCAATAAAAAATGTGTTTGTTATGCCCCTACTACCAATTTGAACTGGGTAGTAAATTTCTTCTTCATTGGAACTATGTAGTCTATAATTTTTGTACTGATCGTTTTTGTCATCATCATAATCTAAAATAGTTCCTTCTTCATCCGAAATATTATAATTATTGCTGAGTGTTTTTTACTCTCCTTCTTCTTTTTTCTCCAAGGTAATATTCTCTAAATCCTCATCCACAACCAGTTCCTCTTTATCAGAAGTAATATCATCTAGAATTTCCATTTGTATGTCATCCTCGTCCGAAGTGATATCCTCATATATAGGTTTCATTATAAAGTTTATTGAAACTGAAACTAGAAAAAACTAGAAAACACAACTATTTACTAAAGCTTATACAGTAATAATGAAAAATATTTTACAAATAGCAAAAATTTTTTATTCTACAGTAGAGTTTTAATTATTGTTTACAACCCTGCTTCAGTAATTTTCTTTTTTATGATGGGAAAGCTTTCAAGAACTCTATAACTCATGAACATGTGGTCGTATCATTCCTTTAGCTTATTTTACTAGCATATAACCGGTTAAAACCAGTTGAAACACCTGTTTTACAGAACAACTCTATTTTTTGTTTTGATTATCAATACTATAAAATGAATGTAATTGCTGTCTATAACCCTGTTGCACTATCTTTTCTTTTTATGGAGAAAAGCTCTAAGGACCATTATAACTCATGCACACTTGGCTGTATTGTTTCTCTAGCTTTGACCTTGAAGATTACTATAATGCTCAAACACAATTATTTTCTCTAGGTTCTATATGTAGATGACAGAACAAATGGTTACTTTAGGACATATAACTGGAATATTTATTTTGCTTATAACCCTGCATCTTACATAGCTGTCAAAATAACAGACTACTATAGGATATATGACCAGAATGTTTATTATGCTTATAACTCCCTCTTTTACATCACCCTCAAAATAACAGACTACTGTAGGAGGTCAATCCCATGGAGGTCAATGCAGCATCAACCTGGGATTTAAGATGCTGGTCAAGAGCGATAGGGTTACAGTATGATTTACCAACCTGTTCAATCAAATGATATGGAGTTTATCTAAAGAAGTGAGCTGATATGAATTTTTCTTTCTTTCTTTAACAATTTTTGAGGACTGAAATGTTCTTTCTTTCTTTCTTTTTTTCAATGATTTTAATGCTTTTTCTTTAGTGATTTTGGCATTGCACTAACTCAATACATGAAATAGCTCCAGCTATTTCAAATGAGTACAATGCTTTAGCAGTAAAACATCAAACAACAACAACAACAACAATGAAATGTAAAATGATCGATGATGATGGTGAGGCTGATGATTCAACAACAAAAATTGCTGGAAAAGGTGGGGATGGTATAAAAATAGTTGGAGAAAAAGGGGACAATGCTACGAAAATCATTAGAGAAGGCAACAATGCTACAAAAATTGTTGGAGAAGGAGGGGATGCTACTGTAGATCAAAAGACAGTTAGCACTCAAATGATGTTTGTTAACCAGCTCTTCATTGACTACTCCATGATCTAGACAAGGATTCAGCATCGGACACAAGTTCGCTGGACTCTGAAACCAAATGTATCTGCAAATTATGTGTTCCAGGTTTAGATATTCAATTGTTTTTTGAAAAGCAAGCAGTAAAAGGTGAAAAATTATTTATAATTATATGTGCTGAACTGGCTATACAAAACATTATTACAGGGTGTTTTTTGATTGTTATTGTGCATAAGACGTAGGAATGATTGTGGATCATCAGTGTCTGGGTCCTCATTCCTTGTATAATAATGCAATTATACCAACAGTCAATTGTTTATATGAAAAGATGGGGGTTATTATTGTCTTGGCGCTTCTAAACAGATAATTGATATATTTCGTTATTTTCCACTTACAAGTACTGATCCTAAGATTGTTGAAGATACTGTAGGTCATTTTATTGATGAAGGTTATCATAATGATTTTGATGATGATGTTTTTATTGAAACACTATGTGAGTTTATCAATTGTAAATTGTGAAGTTTTGTTTATGAACATTATAATTTTTGTATGCTTCATTAATTAATTAATCACTTCTTGTTTGATATATTGTCATATATCCTTTGCATGTATCTTGCATGCCTAATTAATTAATCAATCACGCATTACAGTTATTCTATTCTATTTTATTCAATCAATTAGTTTTATGCTTTACACCTGTATTGTGTTTTATTCTATTGTAATTTTGGTAATTATAAATGGCGAACCATATAAAATTAAATCATTTTTAAAATTGTTCAAGTAAAAAGAGGCTGGTTTTTGTCAAAAGAGAGAGAGAGAGAGAGAGAGAGATGTCAGATGTTGAAGAGTTTTATATATGGAAACACCCATTTAATTGCATAGTTTCTGCTCCAACAAAATCAGGAAAGACTCAATTTGTTAAAAAAATAGTAATTTTGCAAAAGAAATGATTCACCCTGCTCCTGTGAAAATTTATTGGTGTTATTCAGAATGGCAAGAAACTTATGATGAATTAGTTCAAAAATGTTCTTATGTAGAATTTATTCAAGGTTCACCTGACTTGGACGAGCTTCAAAAAAGGAAAAGATACACCTAAATTATTAATTATAGATGATATGATGCAACAGATGAAGAATTATCAATGTTTAACTCAACTTTTTACTAAAGGTTCACATCACTGAAACCTATCAATTATTCAAATAGTTCACAATGCATTTTTTGATGGAATGCATACAAGTAGAATAAACGCTCAATATTTAATTCTTTTAAAAAACCTTGCACACTGGCTCAACAAATTTTCCCAACTAGTTCAAATTATTTCGTGGAACCATATGAAGATGCTACCAGTATACCCTATGGTTATCTATTAATAGATCTTACACAGACATGTCCTGAAAAATATCCACTTAGATCTAACATATTTCCTGACAATAATCACATGTTTATATAAACAGCTAAATAATTTATCATTTTTACAAAAAAACTTTTCACAAGTTAGTTGGACCTTATTATTTATCGATATTTATGCAGTAAATACACTTTTTTAATAGTCTTACCATAATTCTTTTTATATTTGTTTTTATTGTATGGTTACAATATCCTTTTGAAATTTATGAAAATGGAGAAACTGTAAATTTTACGGATTTTATGATACCAAATACAAATAATTTTACAGCTCAGAAATATTTATGGGAAAATTTTAAGCTGCATGTAACACCCTTACTATGTTTTGCAGAAAAAATTTTACAATTTCCTCAGAATGATAGTCAAATTATGCAATTATGAGCATGTTTCAAAATATGTATTTTGAATCCTACTGTATTTTCTTGTTGTAGTCCTACCAATAAATTTCAAAACTTATAGATCACAGGTACTAAGTTATGATACATCGATACAGTAGATTTATTATGTAGTCAGAAAAAAATATTTTACAATACAATAGTTTAATCAAAATTTTCGAAGAGGTTGGTGGTTTTTTCTATAACTTGCTTGTTTTGTGTCAATTACAATGTCCACAGCTTTTCAAGCTTTTGTCAGAATGGTAAAAAATAAAGTAAAAGGTAAAAATTTTATATCTGTTCTATCTTCTTATTAAATTATAATATTTTTTATTTGAGGTAAAATACTAAACAACAAACAGAAACGAGAGATGGCTGATTTGTTTTGGATTCATTTCTCACCTGAAGCCAAGACTTTTTACAAAGACATAGCTAAGGTGTGCAATCATTTACGTCCACAAGTTGGTTTACCTAAGGGATGTAAAAAGGTTACACAGTTTTGGTGTTTTGCTGAATTATTACTGATGGAATTGGATATGATGGAACCTTGCTCTTTTTTTCAGAAAATCTTTTTTTAAAACTAGATACAACTCATAAATTGTTTTTTATGAATATGAATAATTTGTGTGCTTTTTCTAGATGTGAAGAGTTGAATGTTATAATACAAAATAAAGCTTTATTACTATCTTAATGTAATACATTAACTGTTTCAATGTTCATTTAGCATTTGGTGATTATGGTAATATTTTTCTGTACTGTATGGTTTGTTTTGTATGGCCAGCTCAATGTGTTGAAAAATTCAAATTGTACTCAAAGACATGTTTTTCTTCAACATTCTTCCCCCCTTTGATCTGATGTATATGCAAAATTTGTTTAAACATATTGAATGGTAATATTCCTATTGATTCTAAGTTAAAAAAGAAATTGGTCAAACATAAATTATTGCTTAGAGCTTTAGCCACAAGACACAAAAAAAACAAGAAAAAAGACTTATA
Source organism: Romanomermis culicivorax (assembly GCA_963922205.1). Lineage (NCBI taxonomy): Eukaryota > Metazoa > Nematoda > Enoplea > Mermithida > Mermithidae > Romanomermis > Romanomermis culicivorax. The sequence goes on from CAWUHX010000379.1 coordinate 141,040, forward strand.
TTATAAACGTAAAAGAATTGTTCAAAGTGATGGAGCATTTTTACCTCTAGTATTACCAGCTTTATGATATACACTAGAAACTTTCGTGACAGAGAAATTATTATAGAATGAAATTGGTGAGTAAATTTGCTCTTATTCCTTACAAGGTTCTGAATAAGCTAATTAACTCTCATGCTTCTTTTTCTTTGACTGCAAATGAAAAGACAAATATAGCTAAACAAGTTGACATGTATGGCAACTGATACATATCTTACATGTTGATCACTTAATATGATGTACAAGTACAATGTGATGCATACCTTACAGTATGATCACATGACATGATGTGCAGGTACAGTTTGTGTACTGCAATGTACTGGAAAGTTCTAGAACCTTCCATAATATTCTACAATATTCTTTTATATTCTACAAGATTCTAGAACATTCCGCGATCTTCAGTGATACTATATAATGTGTGTTGTTTTGTTCATTCACTCATTTTATTTATTGTACTGTTTAGTACTTGGATATTATTTAGTGCTCAGCTATATTTATGTTGTGTTAGTAAGCCTTATTAAACTTAGCTTTTTACCAGCTATTATTCCAGTTGGATATTTACTAATTGTCCTGAAGCTAATCTACTTGCAACTTAGTCCAGTCATTATTCAAGACCCAACAGTAACGAATTAGAGCCCATTTTAAAGGATAATACATTAACACCTGAAGAACAATACAAACTGTACTCGCAATTATTTTCACAATATTTAACTTTTGAACATGAAAATGTTCAACCCACTACCATAATTTTGAAACAAAAGGTTATTGATGATAATTAAAATGATAGTGTTAATTTGAAAGAAAAAGAAAAAAATTGGCTGGTTTTTTACTTAGCAGAATTCCTAAATAATTTTAATGTTCAGCATCATTATTATTGGAACATGTGCGATGTAACCTTAGTATGAATGTTAATCAGCAAGCAGAAGTATTAATTGATGGAAAATTAATTGAAGGATCACATGTTATCGATTTATAACATGATTTGTCACATAAACATTCAAAAATTACGCAACCATTGGGAGTAAATGAGTTTGCTATTGCTTTGAAAAAACATAATGTACCCTTAGAGGCTATAGGAAATCCTTTATGTAAAATGTTATTCATCATACCTCAGAAGCTCTCATACAAAACAGCTGTGGAAGAATCAGATGATCAGGCAAGTGGTACTCTCAAATGGTTGAATAAATCGGTCATAAAAGGTATTGGCTCATTCTTAAGTGGCAAAAAAGATATCAAAGATGATTCATTCTTGAGTAGAGGAGCCTTGATAGAAAAGAAAATACGAAGAAAAGTTAGACCACTCAGATGGTATACTCTTTTGTACTAGATTGATGAAGAGCTTACTTCTGAAATTGTGCAAAAATTTACATGGAAATCCTACAGCCTTTTTTAGTATTGAAAAATTATATGTTGAGGCTAGAAAACACTATAAAACAATTACATGTAAAAATGTTAAAGATTGGCTCTCCAATCAAGATAGAAATTACCATACAAATTAAGTATGGCTCTGAACATTGGGCATAGGCCTTTCATGAAACCCCAAAAGAGTTTCATCCTAGCCAGATACAACACCCCACACTGGCTTTTCCACCAACTTTTAAAATCGATCCATGCCTCCTCCCAAAATGTCCATGCCAATGCACCAACATCGATCACAGTCAGAAACAGCTTTAAATTAATAATAATATTTTTCAATGTTAAAATTATATCTATATAAATTTAAATTTAAAATTTATCTCCAATGTCAACCTACCATATGCCTCATAAGCAGCCCTCAGATTGGTGATGAATGGGATGAAGATATTTTCCATTTTGTTGTCATTGTCGAAAAAGTAATTGTCAAACAAGAATCAAAAATGATTTTTCTTCTTCTATTTTTCCTATTTATACCTCTTTTACCTCATTAAAGCTTTTCCAGCTTTTTCTGCCTTTTTAATTGAATCATTTCGGTTTTTCTCCCCTTTTTCTTTGAAGCTTCTAGGTTATCCCCACAAAACTATCAAAAACAAGCACCACCTTAATTATTTTGGTAACGCCTCTCTTGCTGCCAGTTTTTTATAGAACCTTTGACCTTTTCTAACATTTATAACTGATTTTATGAGCTAAATGGGCTCCAGTGTTCTAACCTCTTTATGTTTGATTTGGAAAACAGCCAGTATACAAAATCAGACATTTAGCTGTATAAATCAGTATGTATTATAAGATGCATCAGTTTTTATACACATCCTACCTTGTGTAGATGTCTAGCATCAATCTTTTAGTAGACCTTTAAGCTTTGGCACAGTTTTCTTCATGTATATGCGCCCTGTGCTCTCTTTCTTCCCTTCATCTATTTTTTTAGTATCAATTACAATCTCTACACCGATGACAGTTCCTTTTTGCATTTAAACTCTCTCCAATTTTCTACACATTTTTCTGTACCAGTCTCTTTCTGGTCATCTTTTCATAAAAGATCTGTATGGTCATTTTTTCATGACCTTATAAGTATGAACCCATAGGAATAATGTTTCATCACATATGGACTTTTAGAGCTTCTACTTGTAGAATTGAGCATTACTGACATATATGACTATTCCAATTTGGAAGATCCTTCAGAATGCACGGCTTCCAATTAGCTTTTCTGTATATGTGCAGACAGTGTACCTCTCATTTTGAAGCCTGAGGGGGCTTTTTTTGGAAAACTCCCTCAGTATGTGGAGGGAGTCGTTTTTTATACATTCTTTCTGTTTTTCCAGTTTTGCTTACTTTTTTAGTTTTCCTTTTTCAATTTTTTGTAGTTGACCTAAATGATTATTTTACAATAAAACAAACATGATACATTGATTCAGAAGTTTTTCTTTTGTTATGTAAAGATTTTTTGAACTCTCCAAATTTTCTACATGCTTTCTATACCCGACTCATTCTGGTCATTTTTCTATAAAAGAGCTTTTTGGTCAGTTTTTGCAGGTAATCAACTTTATAGGCATGCACCTGTACGAATAATGTTTCATCACGTATAGACTTTTAGAGCTTTTACTCGTAGAATTCAGCATTACTGACATATATGACCATTCCAATTCAGATGATCATTCAGAAATGCAGGGCTTCCAATTAGCTTTTCTGTATACCCACAGACAGTGCACCTCTCATTTTCCAGCCTGAGGGCCCTTTTTTGGAAGACTTCCTCTGTAGGTGGAAGGAGTTGTTTTTACACATGCTTTCTTTTAGTTTTTTCAATTTTGCTCACTTTATTTTTCCTTTTTTACTTTTGTAGTTGGACTAAACAATTATTTTACGATAAAACAAAATTGATACATTGATTTAAAACTTTTTCTTCTGTTAGGTAAAGATTTTTGAAAGCTCAAAAATCTCCAAATTTTCTGCATGTTTTCTATACGAGGCTCATTCTGGTCATTGTTCTATAACAGACCTTGACCTTTTTGGTCATTTTCCCATGGGCAATCAACTTTATATGCATGCACCCATAGGAATAATGTTTCATCGCGTATAGACTTTCTGAGATTTTACTTATAGAACAGACCATTACTGACCAATCTGACAATCTCAGACTGGAACGATCACTCAGGAATGAGACTTCCAACCATATTTAGGCCTGCAGGTGGCGCCCTTTTGTCAAAGGGGGTCCAAGGGTGCAAATTTTTGAAAGACTTCCTCTGCCCATGGAGGAAGTCGTTTTTATACATGCTTTCTTTTTTGTTTTTTATTTCTTTTCCATTTTTTTGTTCAATTTAGTTTTCCTGTTCCATTTTTTGTTCCACATCAAATTTCCTTTTCCATTTTTTGTTCGACATCAATTTTCCTATTCCACCTACAGTAACACGACTATTACCCTAACTCTACTATTACCATAACCCAAATATTACCCTAATTCCAATATTGGGATAACTACCAAACCTGCATGCTTTACCATATCACCTATATATCAACAAAAAAATCGGCCATATATACTTACTTTATGACCAATAAATAGGCCAAGAATGACAAAATATAGGTTATACACAAAAGATAGGGATATGCTTAACCATATGACCTATATGGTCTGGGGTTACTACTGGTGTCCTAATCCAAGCAGAACGAATTTTTATCCTGATTTAACAATTTTCACACAATGGGTGGTGGTTGCTCTACCACCAACTGCACTAGCTGAGCTGCAGCTGAGCTGCAGCTGAGCTGCAGCTTAAGCTGTAGCTTAACTCAATATATTATACCATTGTCATTAAGCTGCAGCTGAGCTGCACCTTAACGACAATGTTATAACATAGAATGTTAAGGTACAGCTCAGCTGCAGCTTAACTTCCTCGATATTTTTTGTGTGTATGAGTTAAGCTACAGCTGAGCTGCAGCTTAAAGACAGTGGTATAACATATAGAGTTAAGCTACAGCTTAAGCTGCAGCTTGGCTGGAGCTTAAGTCTCTTTGATGAAACTGGCCCCTGGGGTTTAATTTATATATTCCAAAATCGGTCAATGGGTTTTTATCTTCTAGCTCTGAATTTCCGCACAACTAGAAACAAAATTTTTGGTTCATCCTCATGCAAGATGATCCTTGCAGTAATTGACTCTTAACCTCGTTCAATGAGCAAAGATTGCGTCAGAATCTGATAACGTGAAACTATGTATCAAATTTGAACAAGTTTATTGAACTAGCATTAATGTCACTTTTGATCAGATTATCAAACTGTTCGCAGTTTTTTTAGAAATGCAGAAACTGAGAAAAATTGTATTCTGTGCCGAGAAAATTTACCCATAATAACGATTGATGTAGTGAAGCATTTCACTAAAGCACAATCTTATTGATTTAGAAGCAAGTTCTGCAATAATATGTACTATTAATTACCAATGATTCATTTTGCACTAAAAACGGAAAACAATGCATGTTAAGTGTAGGTCAGCATTATTTAGCCCAACCAACCTGCGTTACAGCAGTTATCTGGACTTCATTTTTTCATTTTTGTCGTTCTTGATCACATGTGATTTGGATCCTTGTTTGGATTGGATTTCTGGGATTTTTTGTATTTTGAATATGGTATTTTGCACAGATATTGGTTCAAAGGAAAGGGAGTCCGACTCGACGCCGCAGGCCCAATCCGCGCTTTTCTAATTGTTCGACTGATTCGGATTTAATTATACCGGCTGCGCCACCAGCCCCCAAAGCGCCACCCGGTCTTTTCGATAATGATCCGTTCGTACACAATTTTTTCGGACCCATATTCTCAACGGCCGAGTAAGCGAAAGAAACTAATGGGGGAATATCTTATGCTTTATCTTCGGCGAATATGTTATGCTTTATCTTCAGCGGTTGATGTAGTCATATCGACTTTTATACAGTATGGAAGTTTTAGTTTGATTGACAACGGTTTACCACGAGAGCCGATAAGTTCCATATATCTCATGAATGTGGCCATTTGTGAACAGCAATCAAGATTTGCTGTGAACAGGCCTCTTGGGGCCTATATTGTTGGAATTTTTCTACTATATTATGGAAAGGCATCCATAGATAACACTGGGTCCACGTATATGCAGCGGAAGTGACTCATCTATGAAGTACTTGGGTTTGTTTTGAGTTTCCAAAACTTTTTAATGATTTCAGTCAATACGTTTTTTATCAATACCCCAAAGTTCCATAAGTTGAGAGCATTTTAGGTGTGCTGAACTTCAACTCTTTTGGAGTATGAAATCTGACGAGGGTCTACCAGAATTTTACATGTATTCCACATTCTGAGTCAGCAGGTAGTCTGAATGGGCTTAGTACCACCAACCACCAAAAACATGTATGGATATGGCTGGTTTAAATCCAAAATCTTCGTCGATCATTTGAAAGTTCTTCCCTATTTTTTCCTTTTTTCTATGCAACAATTTTGTTTGAACAGCCATAGCCTGTTTTTGTAAACTGCTTGTCAATGAAAATTGACAACAATTGATACTGCCGTTAAGATGATTTAAATAAAACTTTTCCGAGAATTTTTACTCAGAAAATTGTTCAAGGTTAGGTGATCGTGGGTAGGCTCACAAATTTCCAATCCAATGTAACTTATATGGTTTAACAGTTCATTGAATTTTATATTATGTTCTGTACGTGAATAATTTTCTGATTCCCTAAAACTTTTGCTGAATATTGTCGCGTTGCTTGTTGATTACATAGGTCAAATCACATCTCTATTTCTTGTTTGTTTCATATTTGAACAATTTTTTCAAATTTCAACTTCCTTAGACCTAAGAGGAGATAATGATACCCGTGTAGCTTTCACAGGAATATAAAATGCTACAACTTACCTCAAAACGATTCCTATTCTGGAAATCTGTGGCTCGAAGTTCAATCCCTTTAATTAACACAAAGAGGGTCCATTTTTACATAGAGATGCACAATGCTACGAATCGCCCCCGTACATCAGGCAAAGGCGACGTGCGACGGACCAACAGAGATACGCCGCCGATCTGGCCGTACATTTCGAAGACATCAGCGATCATTTCGGTCGAAATAGGAAACGACGTCGACGACGGCGACGACGCCATTTTTTCGAAGGAGGTGGATATTTCTTGCAAACGATGCGCACGAAAAGTCGGGCCGACCGCATAGATTTCGTTTCGAGATTTCTATTCCCCGTTCTGTTTGTATCGTTCAATGTCGTTTATTGGTTTATTTATTGGTCGGAGTGGGCCGACGAGAAGTTCGTGCGATAGGGTGTACAAATTGTAAATGTACAGTACATAAACTTTTGGTAACGTGATAAAAAACTCAATAAATAACAAAGAACAAAAACATAGAAAAAGTCTTACTGTAACTCAAAATATGCAGGATCTTACTGTGTCAGTAAATCGGTTGTGATTCGTCTTCTTTAGTCAAATAAGTTTCGACAGATTTAATTAAGAATCATATGAAGAGCATTGCGCAGTTATAGCCGCTTCATTTTCAAATGACCCTTGGAAAGTAAAATAATCCGCGGAAATCAGTGAGCAGCTAATAAACCAGCGTCGTAGGTCGAAGTCTTTCTTTCGCATTGTTTACCTAACTGCTACGGTCAACTTGAGAAAAAAGATGTCCATTACGCAGGTTGTTTATTGCTTGCATGACCATCTCTCTGCGCGCCGATGCTCATTTGGAAAAAATAGACTATAGAATTTTTCAATCTCAAGCTGTGTCCGCTCTTCTGTCTCAGTTGGATCTTAATTCCATTAAAGCATACTAAGCAAAGATAAAGCATCGATCTTATATCTAGCTAAGGAATTTTTAAATTATTTAGTAGCCTGTGAAACTCAGAAAGATAAAGATCGGGTTAAGATCCAGCTCAGCTCAAACCTTTCAATATTAGTAAAATCGTACTATAGTCTGCTTTTCTTGAAATGCTTCCAAATAATGAAAGTGGAAAGCAAGTGCTATTTCAGATTTTCTGATAAACAGTGTACCATATACGACTGGAAATTAGTGAACAAACTTTCCTCAACTTTAATAACTTTTCGAGGGAAAAATTTTGCGATAAGAGCTGTATGAAAACGATTTTGGCGATGTGTCACTTTTTATTTGGAAGCTTTTTGTAACAAACAGACTATAAGAATATCATATATGCATGTGGGAGGGGTTTGGGTGGTATTGATCCCCGGTAAGTTTTCATTGACCCCAGCAGATTCTTGCCGACCTCCAACAGATTTGACCCCCCAACAATGATTGAGAAGATGACGAAGGAAAATGAGCAAGAGAGAAGTTCATCATAAAAATGGAAATGATGATGTAGCTTAACAATTTTTCTAAACAAATTATACTTGATTTCAGAGAAGTAACATTAGAATATTGAAAAGTGCTGTATAACTAATATAAAAGTTAAAGAATATGCTGCTTGGATGTTAGAAGACTTTTTAATGACTTTTTTGTTATCAAGAACAAAATAAAGTTCTTATTCCACCCCTTGTCCTGGCTGACCTCCAGCAGAATTTCTATGCTGTGCATTTATGCTAAGAGCACACTGTTTTTTTTATTTTTTTTTTTTATAATTTTTATAATTTATGTTACTCCAATTTTTATAATTTATGTTACTCGCATGTTCTCAGGGATCCATTACATAAAAATTACAAGCTACAAATTTTCAGGATATGCAAACTGTACAGGGGGGATTCACATGAGTGGTTTTTACATACTAAATGTTCCTAAATCTAGATAAAAGGATCAGCGGGCTATATGAACAATGGAACTAATGATTTGGCTACTTTCTCTCCTTAAAATTTTTCTTACTGATTTTTCATGATCTTTACCCACCTGTCGTTTATCGAGTAATAAAATTTTAGAGCGATAATCTTATAGATAGGGTTTCCTTTTTTTCAGTCTGGATTCTTCATATACACAAGGAAAATCCATCTTTCTCAAAAAAATAAATATCACCGATTTATCGTCCCTTCCCCTTTTTCCTTTCTATACTGGTCATTAAAATAAATTGATCTAAACCAACATAAAAAATCAAACATTATAATTTCGTATAGCTCATAATAATAGAGGTGCAGGGTGTTGCTGAGTAAAAAGCAGTGGCCGGGGGTAGATTGGTGCTCGTTTGCTTGGCACCGGCTCTCTGCTCTTCTATCGAGCCCGCCGGTAATGCAATGAAATTTATGACAACGTGCGACTGAAAAAGGGTCATAAATCTCTTTTCGGGAGGTTCTTCTAGTTCTTTTTTTGCGTCTATACAGGGAGTAGTATAAATATATGTTATATTTTTGTCTCCCTCTCTCCACACTCATCTCATCTGCTTAAATTTAGTTTCTATGTTCTTTTTCTCTGCAAAGATACCAGTAATTATTACTCATACATTTTGGAATATTATTTTGTTGATTGTATTACTGCTCTGAGATGGATGATGGTTTCAGAAAAAAGCGGCTACATTTGTGAAAACCTGATCTTTTGATGAAGTAATGTTATATGCACAACTTTCGAGTTGCTTGTCGATTGTATTACTTTGCGTTTCTTGTTTGTCTGTTATTGAAACTTTTACAGTTCTGATGGAAACTATCGTTGTAGTCATAGTTGACATCGAACATCACTATGATATTCTGTCAAAATTTTTATGTTGCAAATGGCTAACGCGCCTGTGGTTTTTCGAGAGTCATTGGCCCAAATGTGAACATTAGGATAGTGCTCACATTCAAGCGGAATTGAAGTTGAACAAATTTCACATTGACCATGCAAGCATTTTAGGTGCTGTGAAATTGGATGAGCTACAAATTTGAATTAGGTGCTATACTGATAGTAGAAATATTAATTCTAATTGAATGTAATACGTCAGTTTCACGGCAGTGGCAAGACTTACATATTGTAATAAAGTCTTCACCGTTGCATTTGAAATAACCAGCCCTTGAGTTATTTTTGACCATCTCAGTCTTTCTGACTAAACTATTGTGTGCATGTTTCCATGTTTCCAGTTGAAGCACTGTAAGTAAGTTATTAGTAGGTAACAAATTTTTTAATTATGTGCTACTTGTGGATCGGATCATTAGCTCACTTGTAATGTATGTAGTAGTATAAATCTGCATATTATCTTTTCGAATGAATTTGCTCTCATTTGCGTACATTCCGTAAAGAGAAGTAACTTGAAGATAAACTGAGGAAAAATTGATTAATGATTCCATAGTCCATTGTAAAAAGTCAGCGCAACAATATGTTTGTTGAATTGACTAAAATGGCCTAAAAGGTGTACGGTGGAGTGTATAAAATCACATATCGGCTGAAATGACCTGATGACTGAATAACAAGATGCTCCGTAATAGAGATTCGTACTGTTTAAGTCTCATCAAGTTTTCTTTTTTGATAAAATCCGTTCATCTTGGCACTGGTTTAGACAGTTTGCATTTCAAGCAATATTTTTTCCGTTGTGTCCCGCTAACTCGACTGTCCCGTTACCTCGACCGTTCCGTTACTTCGACCGTCCCGTTACCTCGACAATTGTGTAAAACAAAGGTTAGACCAATGGATTTTAATGAAAAATGAAAGCTTTTTTGCTCTATCCCGTCACCTAGACTGTAAACTGTGCTATCTATATATGAATTCGACTTTCATGTTGGGTAAGTTTCAATGTTTTGTGGTAATATTATCATTCTACACTTACCCCCTCGATTTATCAACTTGTGTTAGCAGGCAAACATTTTGTCTTTTTTATCGTGTGCTGACGAACTCCAGGATTGCTAATTATCAGATTATTTCTGATCTTTGTTCTTCTTTTTCGTCCTGGATTTTATCACTATTTGTACACTGATAGCAATCAGAAATTGATCCATCAGCCAATCTGACAGATTTATTTTTCTCCAAAAGGTAGAAATGATTTGGCTGAGCCGTACTTTCGTATTTTAATAAATCAGTTCTTACGTCTTTTGAATGAATAAACGTTACTTAACCATAATCTTCAATTTGGGCAAAAATTGAAATACAACCTTCTGGCCAGCTCAAAAGAAGCACAAACAATCAGGCGTAGTTTCTTACCAAATATTGATGGCGTAATTATTCGATGGGAGCCCGTGGGAAAATGATACATTTTGTAAATTTCTCTGTAATTTTTAGTAACGTCACAACCTAGTCGAGGTAACGGTACAATCGAGGTAACAGAACGGCCAAGGTAACGGGGTGATACAGTACACTATGATTTTATTCTTCCTCCTCAAGATTTCCATTGTTGATAACTGAGACGGATCAAATTCAACAGTTTGTATGGTATTTTATACATGTTTTTTTGTGAAATGCAGACGCCGTGTTCGTCCAAAATAGCTGCAGGCATCCCGTCTACCTATTCCATTTTTTTCTACAGCCGGTCTGGAAATTTCAGTTTGTTTATTTTTTAAATAGAATTTTCGCAGAAATGAAGGGGTTTATTTTGAATACGATGCATACGGTGTGAAAAAAATTCTGGATTTTGCGCAATATAGACGCGAAATGTGTATGGGGATATTATTATATATATTTTGAGCGGTTAGTTCAAAAGGCACTGTTCTTGACTTTTCCAAGACTAACAACAGCACATTTTTCACATCTCGCACAAAGCGGGCAAGAAAAAGAAGTCTTTGATCTTGGCGGCGTGGTTTATGACCCGACGCAACCCTTATTTTACCGACCCATTATCATTTTTTAAGTATTAGCATCTTATTTTTTTATTTATATCCTTTTTTCTAGATGTTTTTTGATCCTATATTTACTTCTCTTTTTCGGTAATTTTTTCAATTTTCAAAGCGCTCCGTGGGTGATGAAGCAGAGAAAGAGTAGACACTTTTTTCCGTCGATTCTACAAATGATAGATGCAGAGACAATTGTTTTCATTTTTTCATTTTTTACATTTTTTAATTTTCATTTTCACCTAGCAAAAAACCATGTCTGTTTTTTATTGAATGCTTCCAAATAGAAAAAGTGTACTGTTGTCAAAATCAGCTCTTATCGTAATATTTTTCACTCGAAAAATTGTTAAAGATGAGTTCAGTATGTTCACAAATTTCAAGCTCTATACGATATGTTGTTTATCAAAAAATCGTGAAAATATGAAATACTACTTGCTTTCCACTTTCATTGTTTAGAAGCATTTCAAGAAAAACAGACTATACACTATAGAAAAATGCTGATTTTTTAAATAACAACATGAAGGCCGAAATCGTAGAAAAAACTTCATGCTTATTCACATTTGACTTGGATGGAGTTATGTCGAAGCCTAAAGGGTAATTTAAACTAACCTTTTTCGACGGAAAACTGATCGCTAACAGCTTGGAACGTCCAGCCTGAAAATCCACTTTCAGTCGGAAAGGATAACTGCAGTTTTGTGGAAAAGGACCGACGATATCCTCCAACCGAACCGAATAGAACGAAAATTTCCCTTCCGTTCGGTTACGTTGTGTCGATTGCATTCCGTTCCATTCCGTCGGGAAAGGCGAGTATAAATTACCCTTATACTCGACAAATTTGAATCATTTAACCAAGTTATTGAAGGAAATTTTCGGCATTTCTTTTTGCCGCTCATAGATGAGAAAACAGTTTTATTGATTACAGAAGTAAGTTTTCTAGTTTTTCCATCATAGCTTACTTTTATGGGATCGCTGTATCTATCATTTCAAAATAGATGAAGTACGGACGAATCTCAAACCAACTGATCATTGAAATTGAATCGCCGATATTTTCCTGGCTTCAAACGAGTCAAAAAATTGGAGACTGTTTCTCAGTCAATGATTGAAACATAATTAATCATGAATAAAGGTGATGCATGGTAAATCAATATTCAAAATCATAACTGGCAAGTAATAACTGAAAATAGAGCATCACTGGTTAAGGTTATAGAGAGAAGTGATCTTTTCCGTCTTAGTTACTCGTAAGCTTTATGAGTTGCAAATCACGAAGAATTATTCTTCTAGGAAAAATTTCCAGCTCAGTAATGTGAGCAGCGACTCGGAATGTTGATAACGCTGGATTGACACTTTGCTGCATGAAAACATTTCAAACGCCATCTTCACCCTAGAAATTCTGTATAATTTTCTTCATGTATCATTCTGCATAAAAGCAGGAATAATCAAAGAACCAACCAGTATCAAAATTTAATTCTAACATTATCTCAAATTTGATTTGTGAATTGTATTTTTCGATGCCCAATAGAAATTATAGACCCATTTACTTTGCATTGGCAATTACAATGATTACCAAAAGAATATAGGCTCAAACTGACACGAACTTTTCACGGAGTGGAGAACTTTACTCTAGTCGGAAAGCTTCCTCAACTATAGGGAGATCAGAATCGTGGAAACAAAAGCATTTTTATCCGCTGTGAATTCGAGACACTTTGAGCATTTGATCGGCGTATTAATGAAAATTATCAGTTTGTCTGTTTGCCGCTCGCGGGCGGAAAATGGTTACCATCGACTACAATAGGCTCATTTATACTTGCTTTTTTCGGCGGAACGGAACGGAATACAATCAGCGGAATGTAACCGAACAAAAGGGAAATGTTCGTTCGGTTCGGTCGGAGGTTACCTTCGATCGTTTTCCGCAATATTGCAGCTATCTTTTCCAACCGAAAGTGGATTCTCAGGCTGAACGGTTCAAGCTGTTGACGATCCGTTCCGTCGAAAAAAGTATAAATGACCCTTAAGCTTTCTGATCTTCTTGTGTTGAAGTTACATTCAGCGGTTAACAGCATCTGCCATTTCAAGATAAATAGACTATGGATAATGTTTGGAATAGGCGTACGAATTTCCAAGGAAAGGAAATTACCAAACTCAACTGAATTATTCCTGGTCACCAGTGAGAACTAGAAAGCTAAAGATGAAATAAATTCAGGGTAACTCATGATGTTTTAGTCGTGATTTGGAATGAGTTATGATCATAAAAAATTGGCCGATTCCCAGGTATGCAACCAAATTTTGTATCACTAGATCATAGTGACTGTACTAACTGAACTCATATTGTGTTTCTTTCTCCACAGAAATAATAATTTGCAATACTAATCAACTATATCCTCATTGTGAATAAGAACTCTTGCTGCGTTAAATAGCTTGAAAAACTTAACATGGTCTCCTTACGCTTTCTATATTTGTGGAAAAATAGTAAACACAGCCCTAAAGCCAGGTTTCAAGGTATCCAGAACGTCATACTGAATTTGGAAGTTGACTGGATTAGTAAACGCTAGTTCTTCTGTTTAGATTCGCGGTACCTATGTCAAATTTCGATGCCAGTTCTGAATAGCAAAATAGAATACCAAGTGTCATTTTTTCTGAACTTTTCCATCATTTATAAAATGACAAGAATTTCGCTGGTATACCGTAGGTATACGATGGGAATCCAATCTCCATGACTACAATCATGGTCGGAAATCCGAGACGGAAGGCTATTCATTTTGGAATTTTTCGGATAACATCATCATCGTCTTTCGAATCATTTATTTTCGTGTGGTGCCCAATTTTACGATTTTTCTCTCCTTCTCTGCATTACGTGGACACAATTTTTTACGACCCATCATTTTTGGTCGTAAATTTTACTTAATGGTCGAAACTAATTGTCTCTTTCTCTTTCCACTTTCCAATTTTCCAAAACCACCCGAAATTAATATTTGTCATAAACGTCCCCCGCCTTTTACGATTTTGCCACTGATTTCCACGCTGGAACTAAAATTGATTACGTGCTAGTTTCGAGAAAGAAGTGTTGTTCGGAAAATTTCACACTTGTCAGCTTGTTGTCGAAAGTATTTTCAAGGCATTGTTATCCTGGATTTTCTGGTTGGCCAATTACCCTGTAGTACCGAGCTGTGTGCTTGCTAACCATTGATCATAATGTACACAGTCGGAGCTGGGGCGCTGGCCACCTGGTTAGTCATCACGTGATTCTGACAATTCTGCAACGTTTACTGTACAAATAATGTTGTGATGAGGTTATCGAAGTCATCCTGCTTACTGTAGCTTAGAGTATGCGAAGATACTTGCATAATGAATAATTACTGTATTATGTTGTGTCAGAGTGCTTTTAGCAATGCTAGAATTTTTTTATTCCGGCGACGTTTTTTTTTGTTCATAACCATCGTGATTCGGTTGATGCTACGAAATGACTAGTTTAGTATGTAGTTGTTGTTATGTCAAGTTATCAGTTTTAAATATAATGCCTTACAAACTATTGTTCTATTTGTTAAAATAATTACAGCATGTTTTTCTTGAAATTTTTTTAAATATTAGAATTGGAAAGCAAGTATGTTTCATATTTTTTCGATTTTCTGCTAAACCAGGACTGAAAGTTTGTGTGAGCAGCACACATGACTAAGTTTCATGATTAAAAAACTACATGGCAAAACTTTTCTGTAAACTGATGTTGAGTGCAGTGCTAATCATTTTCTTTTCCAATATAGAAGTATTTTATAAAAACATACTACAGACAGGGTTCCTGGGAAACTCGGGATTTTTTTCAGCACCTGGGAAACCTGGGAAACTCAGTGGATTTTTTTCTTGGGCCGCATGTTCATACAAAAGGCCCAAACAAAAGGCCCAGCGCTTGGTGTATGACTACATAAGGTCGGAGGGCGGTTTGTTAAAAATAGTTATTTTTGATTTTTTCATTTAAGTTTTATATCTTTGCTGCTTATAAATTGTTGAATAGCAGTTAAAAAAACTTGATTAAAACGTTAATAATAATTAACGATCGGTAATAAAAAAAGATCGGTAATCGGCAGTTTCAGTAGAATGTACTGAAAAGTCAATTTTCCGACATTTTAGAGGCCTCGAAATCAAAACTTTTCGGCGCTAGGCACCGAACAAGTTACTCTAGCCAGCAGAGGTCCGTAAGGTCAGATTTTTCAGGTAGGAATAAAATTGAATATTTTGCGGGGGTAGTGCAGCTAAATGTTCACTAAACACGTCATTTTGTCGCAAAATTATGCAGACAGTGATCGATTTTAAGGACTTTAGGTAGGGGTAATACCCCCTCATGCCCCTCCCCGTGAGGCACTCTGCTAGCCAGACGTTTGATTTCTCACCCAAAACTCAAGAAATTCAATTTAAAAGTCAGGAACTGACACGAAGTGAATGAAATACAAGGAAAGTAACTTTTGATCATTTTTCTGATGAAATTAAGCAAATTTATCAATTTTAGAGTGAGCAACTAAAAAATAATCTGTGCAACCAAACTCTTCCCCAAGTTACAGATCAACCTGGCTTGTGCGAAAAAATCCTGATGATTGATTCGAATAATGACTGATCTAATTTGTGAGCCTTATTATTCTGTGTGTAATTAAGGATGTATTCAAAATGATTGATCTGCTTTGTGGGCTTTTCCTGTGATTTTGGAGAGTGTTCTTGACTAAATTTTTTGCAAAAAAACTCTGTTTTTTACTACCACATTCATTTACAAACTTTTTAGTTTTACGTTGTTAAAATTCCTATTGGCCTGTAAAATTCTGACCTTAGGAGCCAAATGGCCTGTCGAAACAAAAAACCAAAAAAACCCTGCAATACACACTAAAAGTATACAGTGTAAACAACGAAAAGTGCGTCCCAATTGTGTATGTCAAAAACCTGGGAAATTATTTATGGAAACCTGAGAAATTCAGGGGATTTTTTTGGATAGTAGTGTAGGAACCCTGTACAGATTTGAAACGTTTGTTTGATATCTGGGTCCAATTACACAATTATCCCATTTGCGAAGGCATTTGCGAAGGGAACTCTTTCCACTAACTTCAAACATGAATAACTCGCAAATGGTGGATCTGACACTAGAATTATCAAGATCATTGAAGAAAGCTTTGAGAACTTCACTGGTTTTCAAATTAGGAATTCGAATAAAAAAACTCACCCAGTTGAGCTAGTGGAAAAATCCTTTTGAGACTGTCCAACTGGGCCTTGGGCTTGATTGCGCAATTATGTTCATGGCGAAGGGGTCCGAATAGACCAAATCAACACCATGACTTTTTCCGATTCCTATTCAGATTTACGACACTGGATTCAGATTTAAAAGTTGTATGCAACTGGGTAAAAGCAGCTACTGTCCGGCATTCGGTACACGAGTTATTAAGTCTGAAGGCGGCCGAAAGGCACGATGGTGCAATCGGGCCCTGATCATCACATTCCGAAAAACTGAAGTCCCTTCTTCAGATGAAATTTCTTAATATATCATAAGTGGCACTTCTCGTATTCCGTACATCAAATAGTGAAATATAAGAAGCAAATGTACATTTTATTTTCACTTTTTATACTGTAATCTTCGTGACTATTTTATTTATTTTAGGGAAGATTGAAAAGCGAAAAATGCACTTCCGGTTTACTGTAACATCAGTTTTTCGGGCTAAGTGTATATGAAATTTCAATATCAAATAACTTGCTAGATATATTGTATTCGATAGCGGCTCAAGTAGGCTAAACTTGATCAGACTTTAGCTGTTCATTTAGTCAAATAGTTAAAAACTAGTTTATTAGAAAATGCCCCGATCGGGCAGAAAAAAGGAGAATATACTTGCTTCGACAGTTGCCATGGTAGAAAAAGAAGTGGACTAGATTTTGACAGCTTGGGTCAAAGTTGGAAAAAATTCACTTTCTTTATATTGGATTTTCATTCTTTCTCAAAAAAAATTTTCCACGTCTGTGAAAAAGTATATTCTGCAGTATCGTGCATTTTGTCCTTCAACTGGCATCAACTACAGTAAAATTTTTCTATATGAAAATTATATGCACCTGACTTCAAGTGTAAAGAAATGGTAAACCGATAGCATTCTAAGTTAAGACCAATTCAAAACTCCTGCCTTTCACACTAGCTGAAAAATAGTGAGGGAGGCATATTATAGTCATTTTCAGAATGATAAAGGAACCTGAGGTTCATTGCACTAACCCAACATGAGGATAATCTCAACATCGGGATTAAATTGATGATCCTGAGTTTAAGCTATTCACAATGTCGAAATTATTTTCTTCCAATGCACAAATCATACTCACTTCAGGATTAACTAAAACTGAGGTTTAAGTTCGAGTTTAGGAATCACAGAAATTTTCATATTTATTTGCTTTAGAGACAAGAAAATTATGCGAAAATGTCACTTGATTCTTTTTGTTGACACCAAATTCAGTGAAATGTTTAACACCATTGGAAGCAAACATGTGTGAGAGGAGACACGAGGGTACAAATTTCCACAAGGGTTTTGAAACTGGAAAATTTGTTATGCAAAAAATTTTTTGGTCAATTATTTTTGAATTTTTTGTCTCACAAAATGCTAAAACACCAAGGTCCACGCCTCTCTCCTAAAAATTTCAGAGATGCACATGCTTGGTTGGAAAGTGTGTTGATGCACTCAGCTGCAGAATATACTTTTTCACAGACATAGACAATTTTTTTGAGAAAGAATGAAAATCCAATATAAAGGAAGTGAATTTTCTCCAACTTTGACCCAAGCTCTCGAAATCTAGTCCACTTCTTTTTCTACCATGGCAACTGTCGAAGCAAGTATATTCTCCTTTTTTCTGCCCGATCGGGGCATTTTCTAATAAACTAGTTCACCTCTTTTTAGTGGGCCTCAACTATGCACAAAAACTTTCATAGAAGCACATTGAAGTCTTAAATTTGGTCATCTGCACTTCAAAAAAAAAATTAAAAAAAACTTCAAGCAACGAATTCTCACTTCCGGCAAAAGTAAAGGATGTGTAAACCGCATAGTACTTAAAAAACGGTGTAAAGATACTGAAAGGTGACCATATCTATTGAATTCCTCATGGTTTAGAATCCTTCAACCCAAAAAATCGCAGAAATACCTTTGTTTACGCAAATGACTTTTTTCGTGTAAACTGACTCCGTCCATTGAATTTCCCATGGTCAGAAACATCTTCCCTCAAAAATCGCAGAAATATATTTGTTTACACTCAATATGAATTGATGTGTAAAGTGATCACTTTCATTAAATTCCCAGTGGTCGAAAACCCCTCCCACAATAAACTCACGAAAACAGGCTTGGTTAAATCCGGAATAATTTTTTTGTGTAAAGTGACACATCCATTGAATTCCCCGTAGTCGAAAACCCCTTTCATAAGAACCACGAAAATATGCTTGTTTACAACCGGGATAAGTTTTTGTGTAAAGTGATCGCATTCATTAAATTCCCCGTGGTCGAAAACCCCTTCCATCAATAAATCACGAAAATACGTTTGTTTACACACGGGATAGTTTTTGGTGTAAAGTAATAACATTCATTGAATTCCTCGTTGTCGAAAATCCCCTCCAAAAGAAAATTACGGCAGTACGCTTGTTTACACCGTGGATAATTTATTTGTGTAAAGTGAGGACGTCTATTGAATTCCCCGCAGTCGAAAACTCCCTCCGCTGAAAAATCACGGAAATACGCTTGTTTACACCCGGGATAATTTTTCGTGTAAAGTGACCGCGTCCATCCAATTCCCAATAGTCGAAAACCCTTGCAGCCCAAAAATCCCAATGAGGCTACAGGTTTATTTGAAACGGCTAGAAAATTAGTAGTGCATTATGCTGCAAAAACTAATTTTTTTGAACCCATAAGTATTATATAACAAAATTGGGGAATTTGGCGTTTTCCGGGACTTTGGACAACCATATAATTCAATTGAGGCCATATTTCAAAAAAAGAAAAATTCGCATTTGAGATTACACCCCCAAGATGCTTAGGCCGAAGTATGGAGGTTGGATATGGCACACCGATTGCTGGGCATGGTGGAACTGGGGGGCCTTAAAAAGTGCGTTTTTTACCTGTTTTTGGGGCCCCACCGAGCACCACTTGCAGATAGAGGCGAAATGACAAAAGGCACCCCATAGTTTGCCCCTATGCCCGATATTATGCAAAAAACCCGAAGGTTCTAACTCTTACCGTTTTGGCTCTAGAGGGGGGGGGGGACATGAAATTTGGGGGCCAAGTATATTATAGGTTGACGCTGTCGCGCCACCTATGATAAATGTTGAGTGTTGATGAGTTGTATTTGTAATTCAGAAATGTTCAAAAAGATTATTATCCTCGACGCCTTAATTCTACTTTTAGCTTTGATCAGTTTATTCGAGTTTAGTCAGTACATTTTCGTTACTCATGAAGCGTTTCTGCCCACTTTTTCGGCATGGTTTACTTCTAAAGGTTTACTTCTAAAGAGTATAGCTTAAAGGACCATACGTGCCTTTTCCGACCGAACGGAATGGAATGCAATCGTTTGGATACTATTGTCGGTCGTTTTCCGCAAGACTGCATTATACTTTTCAACCTAAAGTGGATTTTCAGGCTGAATGTTTCAAGCTGTTGGCGTTCGGTTCCGCTCTGTCGGAAAGGGCTAGTATAAATGGTACCGTTCCGTGGTGATCAAATTTCAAAAGGGAGAAAATAAGTTTAATAGGATTTGAGCAAGCTGAATACTGTAGTCTTTATGTTTCAGTACTAAAATTTTCACCCTTTTATGCGCTAGAAAAACTTATTAATTACATTTGCGCGGGCTTTCTGTAGTCACTTCCATCAGAGTCGCTAGCCAGTTTAAGGTTCTCGTCGCCGAGCTGCAAGGCGACAAGCCGGAAAATTCTTCTAATAACTTGCTCGAATCGTCAAAGCTGGTCAGGAAGGACCTGCTTTCTTGCATTTTTCTGACAACGCCATACAAGTCATGATCAGCTGATTATGATTTTCGAAAACTGTGACTCTCGTGAGAAACAGACTAATTCACATTAAATGATTTCCAGTTTACAAATTTGATTTAAATTTTTGATCTCTAACAAATCTTGTTAATTTTTTTTGTCATGATGCATTTCGAATATTAGAAATTCAGGCGCCATGCAGAATGCCACAGTTTGCGCCAGGTGTCCGAACAATATAGAAAAAGCGGCCATTTTTGTCAAAATCGTCCGGAGGAAGCCGTCCGTTCGCGCTTCAACATCTTCTTCCTCATCGACCAAAGAAAAATTTTCGGGTGGTCCGGACGTTGTTCAGTCGTCAACCTCGCCACCAGCTGCCCCAAAGACCCTCGCCGTCCGTCGAAATTGGCTTTCTTGGCATAGGTCATGCTTCCGATGTATAAACTGTAAGACGAATTTATTCGCTGGAGAATTCCAATTGAAAACGAACGATTCGACCACGGCAGCGGCCCATTTTTGCCCCGAATGTTGGGTGAAAATGTACACCAAACATTGTGCAGGTTGCGTAACGCCTTTGACCGATAAGGGTCTATTGGCCATGGACGTTCTTTGGCATCAGGATTGTTTCCGGTGTTCGAATTGTATGGCCAAAATGACTGATCATGTGAGTGGTTTCTGTGAATTTTGACGTCAGCAAGCTGCTGTATGCCGCATAAGGTGCAGTTGAATTTTAATGCTAGATTACTTCGTGACCTCATTCGTGCATACCTGAGCAATGCCGGGCCACCCGAGCCACCAGATCGCTACGTTTTTATGTCCGTTAGCTACGTTGGCGGTCGTTGGTGGCTTCATAAAATCATCACTCCATGGAGAGGAGAGAAATAAGGGAAAGAGAAAAAAGAAAAAAGTGAGGGAAAAGGAATAGGCGAGAAAGAAAGAAAGAAGGGAAGAGAGGAGACAGAAAAATAGATTCATCCAGCCAATCAAACAGCCAACTAACCTGAAGCAACCAACCAATTTGGGAAACAACCAACCAACTGATCTGTGAAGCAACCAACCAATCTGCGAGTCAACCACCCAATTGATCTGAGAAGCAACCAACTAATCTGATAAAAAACCGACCAACCAACTGATGTGGGAATCAACCAACCAACTGATCTACAGGAAGCAATGAATCAATCTTAGTGTCAACCGACCGACTGGTATGGGAAGCAATCAACTAATCTTTGAAACAACCAACCAACTGGCCTGAAGCAACCAACTAACTGGTCTAGGAGGCAACCAATCAACCTATGAGTGAACCTACCGACGGGTCAGGGGAGAAACCAACCAATTATGGAAACAACCAACCAACTGATCTAGGAAGTAACCAATTAGTCCGGGAGTTAACCAACCAACTGATCAGTGAAGCAAGCAACTAATGCGGGAGTCACCCAACCAACCGATATGGGAAGCAACCAACGACTTTGTGAAACAAACTGATCTGAAAGGCAATTAACCACTTTGGAAGTCAAACAACTAACCTATCTAGATTTCAACTAACCAATTGGAGAAAAATCAACCAACTGATTTTTGAAGAAAATAACAAACCAACTGATCTGCGAAGTAACCGACCAATTTATGAAAAAACCAACCAACTGATCTGGGAAGCAACCAACCAGTCTGAGAAACAAACAAGCAGCCAATCTAAAAAAAATCAATCTAGGAAGAACCAACCAATGTGGAAGTCAATCAACTAACCAACCAATTTGGGAGACAAGTGAACAGTCAACTTGGGAAAGAGCTCACCAATCAATCAGGGAATCAGCAACCGCCAACTAAAAAATTCAAAAAACAACTAACCTAATTGGGATTAAGTCAACGGGAGTCAATCTTTAAGCAGTCAACTAATCAATCAATTGATCTGGTGAACAACTTACAGAATGGGAGTCAATCTATGTAGCAATTATTCAAACCAGGTAACTAATCTGGGTGACAGTAAACGAACCAAAGATATAATTTGGAAACTGAAAAATCGCCCTAATCTGGGAATCACTGAATGAACAAATGTGAGGTGAGCATCAACAAAACAGTGATCAATGCGGAATTCTCTTTCTGTGTAAAAATGAAATATAAGGAGCAATGTTTGTTGTATTTGTTGGTTTGGTCGGGGCGATGAACCGTGGGCAGGATTGGGATTCCGAGGTTGCGTCCTTAATGTATGTGTTTCCCACACCCACGTTTACCCGATTATCTAGTTACTTGTACTTAAACCCCGACACTAATTATCCCACCAATTAAGGAAAAAGTCTAATTTCCTTAATTGTCTCCCTTAACACGTAAGATCAAAAGGCGAGAGTTTTCTACCTTTTTATATTACGCAATAAAAACAAGAAAAACACTTACGTACACAATACGAAAAATGGGCGAGAATAACAAAAGGATCTACTCCCACGCACTGGGACGAAACGAGAAAAGAGTTGCCTGGTGGGAGGCGGCTAATAACGAACTAGTGGTGGCCAGCGAGGCGCACAACTAGTATATAAAACGGACGAAAAATATAAATCAATAACAAAGAGAGAGAGACCAGCGCAGCGTACCGACGTGCACTACAGTAAGACGGCTGTTTATGGTCCGCATTGCTCTCTCCACTTGCCACCTGGGGGCCTCAGACGCGCTTTGACAAAACAATAAAAATCGGCGGAAAACACACTACAACACCCCTCCCCTCTTGCGGTAGATCGCCCTAAGCGATCGTCAAGAAACGACCTGAAACGTGCAAGGGGAAGGGAACCGCCACTACAGGCCGTCACCGGGGTTGCCGAAGGGTTCTTCGGGATCACACAGTGGGGCCGGCAGAGTCATTGGGGTTGTTTGAGCCGATTTTAGGTGACGCGTAGGGTGAGACCTCCCAACGCGAGTGCAACTAGCGAAGCCGTAGGTTCAGCGACGCCGCAGCTCGCGTCATCACTCTGTCCATACTGATATACTGGAGCACACCAGCATACGATGCCATACAGATGGGTGGGTGAGGTCGGCCACTACGACGGCAGCGACAACGGAACGGACTGTGGCGGCGGAGGCAAAAGGACAAAGGACAGGGCAAGTGGGGGTGTGTAGTGGACCATAAGTGGTCGCCTTACTGTGTGGGCTTAGCGTCAGCTGCATGTGCGCTGGAAACACTAGTACAAAAAATAAAGCACAAAAGAGATTAGGAAATAAACAACTGGATTTAGACGAGGTTAATAAAAAACAAACACAAAGAAATCAAACATTACTGTACAAAAGCTTCTTTTCAATGGCGGCGGCCTTGGTGAGTATTGGAGGCAGATCGGTAGTTTTGTTGATGATCGCGGCGATAACGCTCGTTTTGTCAGTATCCATCGTTGTGGTAGCCGTGGGGATCGCGAGGATCATCATGGCCATCAAAACGAACCGTATGGGAGTTGCGGTTTCGACCGTAATCGGTGCTATCGCAGCGGCGTGAGGACGAGGTATACGTTTGAGGTTGAAGCCGCGAGAGTGGGTTCACACCCCCAGGTGGCAATTGAGTGGCGATCAATGATGGTCGGTCGGAGGGCAGACCTGTTGGCAGCAATGGTCGTGGTGGTAACAAATTCCACCCGGCAGAGAAGTCCTGCCAATGCAACAGGGGTGCGGGGCGATCCATTTCGCTATGGTATTGCAAATAAATTCATTGAATGTCGGCAATTTCGGGTGGCTGTGGGAAAGGTGCATACTGCGGGTAGGCCATCCAGCTGTCGATGAGACCGACAGCAGTGTTGTAGGCTTGCTGCAAGGACGAGGGGTTATCCAACCCGCGAGATTCATAAAGGAACAAGGTCAGATGGGTGGTGTGAATGGCGTCAAAGACACCGAGCTCCTCAGCCCACAGGCCGGCAACCCATCGTAGTATCAATGCAGCTAGGTCATGGGAGACGGGCGGCTGTTGTTCTCGGTAGGAGGGACGGTAGTGTTCAGGGAAATACTGATACAAGGCGAGCGAGGCGTTCGTTGCGCGAATATGAATGGCCATAATGATGCGGATACCAAGGCAGCCGAAAAAATTAATCAAAACCATTTCGTGCAATGTACGCGGCGTGAAAAATTGGATGGACGGGTCAATGCATGGCGGGTATCAAGACGTCACAAGGGTAACGCAGTGCGGCGAGTCCGTTGTTCGGAAATTCGTATAGTTTGGCAACCAGGTTGCTTCGCTGGGCAGTCGTGGTTCGGCATTTGGTGCAGAACTGGTTGGTAGAGGAACACCAAGAACCGGCCTCGTGGCGATGATCACTGGCGGCTGTTTGAAGGCGGCAACTGGAGCCAACATTAGGGCCATAGGCGGCAGCGACGTGGTGTGGGTTACCGTAGTCGTTGTACCAGTTGTCTGACCCGTAGGCGGTTGCGACGTAACCATTGGTTGAATTGTGGTAGCGGTTGACGTGGCAGGTTCCACGTCCATAGGAGGCCGTGGAAGTGGAGCCTTGAACACGTCTTTCGGCCGATTTTTCAAGGCTTCCAGACGACGTTGAATTTCAGCGTCTCTATGCAACGGGCTAATAAAATCTGTCAACTTCGGCTGTGACCGGTGGAACTGGTGGCGGTGCCCATCTTCCTAGAAACCGGTTGAATGCACCTGGCGTGTTTGTTCGCTTTGAGTGCGGTGCGGCAGTACATCATCGCGGCGTTCTTGTTGACGGCTCTCCCGATTAGTGGTTTGGCTCTGCTGAGTGTCTCTACGGTGGCGATCATCACGAGTGTGAGACTCATGACCTGAACGATGACTATCAGTTTGGCGGGCAGGCGGCGGTTTCGTTGCCAGCGCTGCTGTTTTGGTTGCTGTAATTTGCTGTTTTGGCATCGACGTGGCCTGGGAAGATCTTTCGGCTTCTTCGCGGGCTTTCTGTTTATCGCGTTGTTCGCGGCGACGAGTTGTACGTTGGCTGGGCGTTTTGCTGGGCTCAGCACAGGAGGTGCTGGGTGGCGGCGTACGCCTTGTGCTCGGTTCATCTGTTGTTCGCGTTTTGTGGGATTTTCGGTACACCGATTCTTCTTGAAGGTGTTGTTTGCACTTTATTGAATGTTTGTACCAGCAGGGTTTTCGGATAGGATTTCCATGGCGATCTAGAGCGGGCGCGGACGTGCTGGGAGCCTGTGGGGTTTGAACATCCACAGGCGCCGTCGGCGGCACTAGAGTCGCGGGCTGAGGCGGTTGCGGCACCGGTGGTGGTTGCGAAATGATCAGCAGCGGTAAAGGAACCTGCGGTTGCACGGTTGATTGAACCATAACCGGAGCCCGTGGAGCGACTGGCAGCACCGGTGCAATTAACGTTGGCGGAGGCAACAAAATGCGTTGTATCTCTTCTTTTAGCGCTGCAGGGTAGTCTTTCCAATGATGTTCAGGGAACAACTATTGGGGCGGCGGTGGCGGGAAGTGGTATGCGGCAAGCGCTGCGACCAAGGCGTCATATTGAGTGGCTGAAATGATTTGTTGCGAAAAACGTACAGGAGCACTATACCTGGCAGCAGCAATAGTGGCAATTATCGGAGGTCCCGGCAAAACTGCTGGTGTTGCCAAATATATTCGCTGGTCCACGGCGGGTGCTGTGGTGGGTATCATAGCAGCGGGTTTTATGGGGACGACGTCCATAGACGTGGATTGATCTACCATGCTTTCTTCGGGTATATCCGTCAACATTTGTTCTGAAGTCATAGTTTCGGAATCGATCGCGGCCGGTTGGATATGAGTAGATTCATACATCGGTGCCGGGGCAATATTGGAAATTTCGTCGAGCGTGAGTTTCAAGAAGTCGCTGATTTGAGTGGCAGTCGCGGTTATGTCGGAGGGCGCGGTAGGCATAGGAAGGGCTGATGCATCTGTTGACGGCGGCAGCTTCGCTATGTTCAGATCGAAAACTGGGGTATCGAGTAGCTCGTCATCGGTGGGTTC
Source organism: Romanomermis culicivorax (assembly GCA_963922205.1). Classification (NCBI taxonomy): domain Eukaryota; kingdom Metazoa; phylum Nematoda; class Enoplea; order Mermithida; family Mermithidae; genus Romanomermis; species Romanomermis culicivorax. Next base: position 167,045 of record CAWUHX010000379.1, read on the forward strand.
AACTTCAACATCGATGGGGCGTTCGAGCAGTTCCTCGGCGGTGAGCATGTGCGCCAAAGCCGTAGTCAGCATGGGGTACGCGTACACCAGGGCGGGGAATGAAAATCAGTTTTGAAAGTCGATGAGTGCGATAAACGATGAGTAGAAGTGAAAACCACTGTGCGGATTTGCTGTGTAGTCGGATTCATCGATTTCCATTTCTTCGACAGACGTTTCCATATGGAATTCCTCGTTGAATATGATCGGGCGTAGCCCGAATCGGTTGCAGATATACGTCCCGGGGTCCGTGGCGAAAGCGGGTTCGCATTCGGGGATGCGATTCATCCAATTGGTAAGGCGCGATTTGGGGTTGCTGTCAGTGCGGTACCACATACATTCGTAAAATGCGGCGTGTATTTCTGGTGTCATCGTTTGGGCATGGCGGAGCAGCAAATCGTTGGCTGAGGCGTATTCTTCGGCTGAGCACAGCGATGCTAAGAGCGCTGCCAACGGCATAAAAGTTGTTAGTCGTCGGAACCAATCTCTGTCCACCTGTAAAACTAAGAATGGTGGAGGGGTGATAACAATAATGGGTACCGTAATAGGTGCGCTCGCGCAAGGGCTGATCGGCGGCGACATGTTCGATCCAGACATCGTCAACCTCGTGTCTAAGGGGCGGTAACGCGGGGTCTTCGTATTGCATTCCATCTCGAATGGCCAATTTGTATATCGGAGAAACGGGGACGTTGAGCAGCTCGATAACTCGGTCGGTTAGGTTGCTCTTCATGGCCGAGGTAATGGCTGCTTGAAGGCGTTTGGGGTCGTCAAACATGGATCGTGGTCTGAGAGCGTCAGAAAGGTCCAGTGATTTGTTCCACTCATCTTTTTGTTTCTTCTTCTTTTTCTTTGGCGCTTTCGGGGCTGTGAGCAGTACACGTCAAAACCTTGACATCTCGAAAACCCTTGGTTACCGTTTCTAAACAAAAAGACCAACCGTGGTCGGACGCTGTGCAATCGTACATGAAAAATTTATAAGCTGAGAGAACTTCGTCTCGCATAATCACGGGTAAGGCGATTTGCGATATCCTAGGATATACTCGATCGGCGTAGTCGGGGGGTAAAGCATCCGACAACGCGACGTTGTGAAAAGCGGCGATAACGGATTCGGCGAGGTGGTCAATTTTGGCCGCATCCAGTGAGTCGTGGGGAAACAACGCAGGGGCGTTGTAAACATCGGGGATGAAGCTGTAGTGACCAAAAGCCAAAAACAACAGTAGCGGGTAGTAAGTGTCGAGGGCCGCATAGGCAAGGACGTCAGATTGCAAGAATGACGTCATCAGATTGTTGAAGAAACGCAGGGCTGCTGGGAAACGTAGCGTGAGTTTGGAAACGTCCAGCGCCCACATGGCGGAAATATTAGCTTTCAGCGTACGTTTTTGGGGGAAGAAACCAATTCTTCGTGCCAGCTCGTATAGCGGCGGGGATATGTCGATGTTTCGGATAATGCGGCAAGCATCGAAATGGATGGCTTTCACGAAGGGGTCTTTGTTCTTCTTTTGTCGATCGGTCTGGAATTGGGTACCCAGAAGAGCATATATTCCCACCCAGTCGTCAGCTCCATCGAAGGAAACGACGATGGTGTGTTCGCCGTCGACTAGGGAGAATAGTGCGGTCCAATCTTCCGGGGTAGCAGTGAACGTTTCGAAAACAAACATCATGTTGTTCGGGTACGCGAGTTGGACGTACCGAGGGTAGCTGGGCGCCGTGTAGTCGGCTGGCATGGGCACAGTAAACTGGAAGTTCTTCATGTCGGCTACCATGATCCATTCTGTGTCGAAACCGATGAGCATATAGCCAGGGAAGTTTGGTGTGGGTTGGGCGGCCAAGGCCTGCCCCAAACTTCAGGGTGAGAGGAATATCAGTGGGGGCAATACATTCGGGGATCTTGCGTACATAGAGATGTACCACGATTCCAAATCTGCCGCGGGAGTCAGGCGTTTGACGTTGTTCTCTAAACAAGAGCGAGGGAGATATTTAATATGTGACACATGGGGCACCAAATCGAGGGAGCAAAATGGAGGCGAAAGGATGATTTTAAGTGAAGCCGGAGAAGGGCGCCATGTTGCTTTCGATTCGTTAGGAGGAAACATGCTCTGGAGAAACGGTGGCTTGGGCGGGGATATCACCTTGATGGGCGCATCTTGACAACTGGATCAGGCTACGATAGCGAGATAATGAGAGTTGTCGTATGCGGAAATCAAAGCAGCGGCCGGTTGGGGGCTAGGGGCGCCTCAACTTGACGATGATGGGATTGCGGCGGCTGACCATGGGGTTACAGAGTGGGGGTGCCCATAGGGTCCCAAGCAAAGAGCATGCAAGAAAAGCAGCAAAAGAAGCGTAAAACATAAAGGTACCGTCGCAGGCGAAGCTTAAATTGTTTTGATGAAGCTGCTGCTTGGCCCAACGTACGTATCATTCATTGATGTTGATGGATTCATGGTACGGTGGGGGTTCGTCGGCCGTGGCGGTGGATCCGGTCGAGGGCGTCGTCATGTTGAAAAATAAATTTTGAAGAGGGGCTGGAAAATGCGACTATTGCAGATGGAAGCCAAAAGTAGAAATGAAATAGTGAAAGAATAAGCTGCTGAAAGGTGAAGGAAGTGTAAAGTAACAGAATGCAACACTACAGTTACGAAAAAGCAACACAGACACCACTATGTTAATGGGGACTAAAATCAACCTTTCCCAATTAGTCTTATGAGAGTGATAGCGGCCAGGGTCTGGGGGAAAAAAACCGAATAGCCTCATGCTGAACAGAACCTGACATTAAAGAAGAAACCCCCTCCTATTGCAAAGTGTGGGGACTGGGGCAATGTGTAATGCGATGGTGTAAAATCGGTCAAGTTCGCGGGTAATAAACGGGTCCAAGAAAGGTGTTTTGGAGCAGCCTGATCTGCATCCTTGCTTGTCAACGAGGTCGCCATGATCTAAATTAAACAAACGTGAAGATTATTTTCAACGTGGCCTGATGAGCGCCATATCACAAGAGAAAAAATTTCAAAGCAAACTATTGTCAGCGAGAAGTGTGGGGCATGCGTGGTCCACCTTCTTCCTGTTCAAATGTGTCTTTTGCAGATCACGGAACGAACGGTTTTAAACGCGTTATGGAGACAGTTTGCAGGTGGCCAGGCGCATCGAGTGAGTCGATAGTGACAACGTTTTCCGCTGCACGAGAGGCGTCCGTGATGAGAAAAGGTCCGATGAAGTCGGGTTGGATTTTGTTGGCCTTGCGTGTATTGGTTAAAAGAACAAGGTCATTGACGACAAAGTCGCGTTTTCGGGCTTTGCGATCAAAGTATTCCTTGCTGATAGCGGCTGCTGCATCGAGGTTAGCTTTAATTTTTTCGTGCATCTTGAGTTGCGCTTGCGTAAGAATATACTGATAAGCGTCATAGTTCAATGGCAATGTGAGTCGGCGGGCGCAATCGTAGTCGAAAGCAATGCGTGGCTCATATCCTCGTAATAAACTGAATGGCGAATGGCGGGTAGCTGTGTGCGGCATGGCGTTATTGGCGAACACGGCGTATGGCAAGTAACATTCCCAGTTGTCTGGATTGTCGGCGGTATACTTTTTCAGTTGGGCGATCAATGTCTGATTGAAACGTTTGACCATTCCGTTGCACTGGGGGTGGTATGCCATCGTTTTCACCTTGCGGATTTTGAGAAGCTCGCAGATATCTTGCATAAGCTTTGACGTAAAGCATCCACCTTGATCGGAGAGGAGGACGAGCGGGCTACCATGCGTGAGGACGACATTGTTGATGAAACATTCCACTATTGTTGAGGTCTTTTGATCCGGTATCGGGTGGGCAGACACGAATTTCGTGAAGTAATCCTGAAAAACAATAACGTAAGGACATTTCTCACCTACTGGCGAAATGTTGACGATGTCGATTGCCAGGATCTCAAAAGGGTGTTTGGATTGGATCGGTAGCAGCAGCGGAGGCGGCGATGTACGCGGCGTTGTTAATTGGCAAATCTTGCAAGTTTCAGTCCAATCTCGAATGTTTTCCTCCATGCGGGGCCACCAAAAATGAGCTTTGATGGCTGCTAGCATGCGGTTGGAGCCTTGGTGGTTCGAGATTTTTGCGCCGTGGAACTGATGGAGGGTTTGGTCGACCATGGATGTGGGGACGAACAATTGCTTGACATCTTTAATTTGGCGATACAAGAGTTGATCTTCGACGAAGAAAATCGGTGGATGTTTGGCGGTGTTGTCCGCGTGGAGGGTGGTGAGGATTTTTGAAATGGCTGGATCCATGGCTTGGGCTTTTAAGACTTCCTTGTGGGCGGCAATCGTTCTGGCGTCGGCCGGGGGCGGTCCATAATCGGCGGTCGCTGGTATTAAATTGGAGAGTGTGGGTTGACTGATGGTCTTTTTTGTCATTGCACAAGTGATGGCGTTGATTTCGGCATCGACTTCCATGGGTGGTGAGGCTGCTGCTGGGAGTAATTCCGGTACCGTTAAGTCGGTGGCCGATATTGCACCAGCAGGGTGAAAATTCTTATTGAAAATCTTGGCGGTCAAATTTTCAGTGTTCAGGATTGGGGTTTTGTCGCGGTCCTCTTTCCTTGGCAAGAAATCGGCACAAGTGTTGTCTTTACTTTTGACGTATTCAACCTTGTAATCGTAATCTTGGAGGTTGATCAGGAAACATTGGAGGCGCGAGTTTCGATGTTTTTTGTCTTTGAACCATTCGAGTGGCTTGTGATCGGTGCAAACAATAACTTTTTGGCCATACACATAGTGGCGGTACATCCGGAAGCCATAGACAATGGCGAGGCATTCACGCTCAGTTGTACTGTAGCGTGTTTCCACATCGGTGAGTACACGGCTATTGTAGGCCATGACCCATTGATCATTTCCATTTTCTTGGTACAAGATTGCTAAGATGGCTGTTGTACTGGCGTCGGTTTGAATAACGAATTGAGCTTTGCCATGGTAGACCAGGTAGGGAAGGAAGGGCGATGACGTATGGGCTGTTTTGATACCGTCAAACGCGGCGTGATGTTTGTCTGTGGCGATATATTGGGGTCTTTCCGTAGAAGTCCGTACAAAGGACTGGACAACATTGCCAAATTAGGGATAAATCGCTTGCACCATTGGACTAAACCTAAAAAACTTTGCATACCTTTTTTGGTCTTTGGAAATTCGTATCCAGCAATAGCTTTGACTTTTTCCGGGTCGGCAGCGATTCCGCAGGCGCTAAGAAGATGTCCCCGGAATTTGACTTGCGGCAGCAGGAATTCGCATTTGTCTGGCCGAAGCGTAAGATTGGCTGCGCGGAGGGCATCGAAAATGATTTGTAGATGTTCCAAATGTTCTTCGAACGAATTCGAAAAAATAATAATATCGTCAATATAAACGAGGCAAATTTTCCAAATGTATGGTCGGAGAATTCTTTCCATTAGACGTTGAAATTTAGGGGGCGCATTTTTCAAACCAAACGGCAAAACTTTGAATCGAAACAAACCTTCTTGGCAGATGAAGGTTGTTTTATCGCGGTAATCGGCCTTGAGGGGTACCTGCCAGTACCATGCTTTGAGATCCAACGTAGTGAAGAATTTTGCCTGTCCCATCGCGTCCAAATAGTCGTCAATGCACGGGATCAGAAATTTGTCGCTCGGCGTCACGTCGTTTATTCCGCGGTAGTCAATAATGGGTCTCCATGAGCCATCTTTCTTTTTCACAAGGAATAGGGGTGCAACCCAGGGCGAGCGGGATGGTTCGATAAAATTGTTGTCGAGCATTTCTTGAATATGGTGGCGAACAATTGGCCTTTGCTCCATCGCAGCGTGGTAATAATGGCGAGATACGGGCTTCGCGGTGCCGGTATCGATGTTGACAGTTAATTCGCTAGTGATTGTTGGTTTGTCGCCGGGCAGGCTGAAAATGTCGGGGTTTTGTCGAAGCATTTTGAGGGCTTTTGCCTTTTGCGCAGCGGAAACGTAAGTTTTTTCGGTCATCTTGTTTAGGGCAAACTCCAGCTTTTGTTGCGCGGTGTTACCAGGGAACGATTTATCCAGTGCGGCCGGCTCGTGGTCTGTTAAATCACGGTCGGCGGCAGCGGTTGCTATATGGCAATTGGCGTAGGTTTCGGAGTACTCTAGCGTGTGTTTTGCCATCGCAATGAGCTGGTTTGGGCGGAGTTTGATGCTATTTGGCATATTGTTAATGAAAGGTAGCGGGCAATGACCATTGGTGATGTTGACAACTTCGGTTTCGACTGGAAGTTCTGCAGCTACGTTATTAGTGGCGAGGGGTTGTACAATCATGTCGGGAATGGTCGCCGATGTTGTGGGAAAAATAGTACTTTTGACCCATTGTTGGCAGTGTGGCGAAATCGAAATGGAAGCTTGGGCGACGAGAAAAATTGGTTCAGCGAGCTCGGTAACCTCCAGCCGCCGAGGGGGCGGTTGGTGTGGATTAGGTTGAGCCTGCCGTATCGGTTGTTCAGCTTCGATTTCTTCGGGTTGGCTGAAAATATCGGATTTATCGTCATAGAAACTTACTCGCTCGTCCTCTGGGATTTTTTCTAAGACATTGTCATTGGCGGTGTTTAGGAACAATTCTGTTCGAGGGCGGACCGAGGCGATTACTTTGAGCGGTAGTTTTACGTCTTGGATTTCTATGTAATTATCTTTGAAATTCAAAATGTCGTGGATATCTGGGTGTGCGAGGAAATCGGTGCCGATGATACATTGGTCGTTTCCATCGTCGTCGAGGATCACGCATATGATCATGTGTTCTCCGAACGTGGATTCCATTGTAACGACTACTGGACCGTGAGCGTTGACAATGGCTCCATCGGCTACTTTGATTTTTCCGCAAATCAGGAGTTGGAGCGATTGCTTGTCAAATGTGCGTTTGACTAATCCTGAGGACAAAACGGAGCATTGGGCACCGGTGTCGATGAGCGCGTGTGCTTTAACGGCTCCGATCTTGATTGGAATTTGGAAGGCTCTCGTCGAGGGGTATTTGCGAACAAAGGATTTAGAAGACGGGGTGAGGTTATCAATTTGACAAACGGATGAGCGGATGTGGCATGGGTCCTGAAAAGCGCAGCCCTTTGCGTTCCAACAGACTATGCCGGGGCTGACAATCCACGCGGCGGAAGCGATTTCTTTGGATGGGATGACCATATTGGCCGCGGACGTGGATTGATTGTTAGCGCGTGTTTCGAGAGCGGGTGTTGACGCGGCATTCGGCGGGGGAAGTGCGGGTAGGGCTAGTTGTAACTCTGAGGATTGGGAACTGGCGCGCGATGAGTCTTTTGGCATTGTGACGTATGGAGCTGGTACAGTGTTGTAGTGAATATGTTGTTCCCAAGGTGCCGGGAATTGATGGTTTGGATAGACGTCGTAGGTATTCTGAACAAAATCATTTGGGCGCTGTATAGAATTACCTTCATAAAAATGGTTTCGCGCGCCGGGGGCGTAGTTTGTGCCTCGTTGGGGCGGTCCTCCGCGGCCGGGTCTCCAATCGTGCTGGCCATGGATGTCGTTCGAATTGGTTCGAAAATCAGTTTGCCATGAATGGGCGGCATAGGATGGGCGATTTGATTCATGTCGGGTTAACTGTTGAGCATTTTGCCGCTTGAGTCAAATGCAATTTTCGGTGTTGTGGGTGCCGGATTTGTGAGCATCGCACCAAAGACCTGTAGGCTGCGTTGTGCGCGCACGGTCTCGGCTGACGGATCGATCGAAACGATTTGCCTATGGCTCTCTGTTTTGAGATTGATGACGCGGACTTTAATGCCTGTTGGTGGGTAATGTTTCATCTGGACATTGTTGTGATTTTCGTTCTTCATAGTCATGGCCATATCTCTGAATCAATTGTTCCAAGAGCATCTCCGTGCGCGGCGGCTGTGGCGGTGGTGGTTCTATGGCCTGTGGTTGGAAAGAGACGAATTTAGCGAGCGGCGGTGCCAAATTTTGGGGCCTGCGATCCGTAGAGGGGGAGCGCTCGCAGTAGCGGTTTTGAGGGCGATCCATGCTGCGGGGGTGTTCAAAACGGCAGTCAAATGGCTGTGGAGACTTCGGCGGTTGTACTTCCTGATCTGCTTGGTTCAGGAGGATGGGTCTTTCCACAGTTCCAATTTCAGCTTTAGTACTCTGCGTTGATACCACTGCTT